>WEKX01020832.1:102232-138316 GCA_013390025.1 Pitta sordida | reverse complement strand
GAAGAGAGGTGGAAGGCTCTGTGGTTCCTCACCGGCACTCATAGTAATTAACTAAGAACACTTTATAGAACGTTTGGACAGAACGCCGCGACGGTCATTCGCGAGCTACGCCAAAAAAAAAAAATCGGTGTTTTATCAGAAAATTGATGTTTTAGCACAAAACCAGAAGATGCCCAGGTTCGTCTTGTGTGTGGGACACTCACCAAGAGGTCACCAAAATCTGTTTGAACCTCGCGGTTCACATCCATGGCTGAAGAGCAGGAAACGCTCCCCGTGGCCCCCAGTGACTGCGACGGCACAACGGCAATTTTGCCCCAAACTTCTCTTGGTTTTTCTTTGAGCTATTGTAATATCCTGTTTGTACTGAAATATTTATTCTAAGCCAGACAAATTGCAGCCTGAGTTCGAAATTAAATACTAATGTGCTGATATGAGAGTGAAAAAATGGTTTTTTCCTTATAATCCTATAAATGCATATATATATATAACATATTTATAAAATATGCATTATTCTAGTACAAAAGTTTTGATTCTTGCCAGAACATTATTTACTTCTGTTCTGCTTTGGGTGCAAAAGATAATATTTAAAGGGACTAACAAAAACCAGGACTTGCACTTTTAAACAATTCAGATAATGGAGTTTCTTTCAATTTACTTACTGTCAATACTGAACACATCTTTTACCATACCAATTTTAAAATTTTAGGCTTAATCTGTAACTTTGAGCCAAAGGGACTCTCCCTGTGCAAAAAATGCAGGCGTGCAAAGCATTTCCCACGTGTCAGAAATGTGGATTTATTTGCAGAGAATCTGCAGTTCACTGCAAACTAAAAAAAATATAAATAAAATATTTATCAGAAAATGGGGTCTGACTGGATTCCAATTAATCTTTGCATTGCCCATATCTGACCACATCTCAAAATGTCCCTAAAATGCACCAAGAATTTCCAAATGGGGCTTTTTAAAAATAATACACTCATATTTGTAACCACTGAATTTTCTAACAAGGTTTTTTTAGCTTTACACCAGATTAAGTGTAAACCCTGAACATCCTTTACAAAATTCACAGAAATAATTTCCTACCTCAAGACACCTCAAAATCTGCCCTAGTAACCACTTGGTCAGTTTTAAGCTACCACACAATTTTTTTTTTCACATAAATAAATATTTTCTAAGTGTTGATGGTAACTCACTTTTTTGGGAAATTTTCAGTGGCAGAAGAGACTAAAATGAAATTAAATCTCCTGTCTCAGTAAAAAACAAAACACAAGATGTTACTGCACCAATAAATTTGATTATTAAGTTCCAAGTATCATAAAAAATTTCAGAAATTGTTTTTACATGCACCCTCGGGAATTAAAATGAAAGACAGGACGTATTTACCTTTTTCCTTCATCCTATTTAAAAAAAAAACAGCAAAGAAAAATACCCATATTTGCTCACTTTTTTTTTTTAAAAAAAAAAAAAGAAAAAAAAAAGAAAAAGAGGAAAAAGTCTTTAGCAATTCTGTTTAAAAGTAAATTCTCAGGAAGGGTGGAGGATTTCCAGAGCAGACCTTTGTGTTAAAATCATCATGCACAAAACAGAAATAAGAGGTTTTAAGTGCAGATTTCTCCTATTCATTGGATTTAGAAGCAAAAAAAAAAAAGCAGCAAAAAGAGCATCCCATGAAGAGCCACGAAGAGATGGAGGCACCAATTACAAATCCCATACTCTGCTCCAGAGAAGACCCCAAAAAGAAAAGTAGTGCAGAAACTTTTCCACTTTGTTTTGAGCAGGGAGTGGGAGTTAATTATCTGTAACAGCCAAATACGTGTGAGGCCAGTCTGGGGAGCGACAACAGCAAAGGTTCAGAGGAGCAACAAACCCCCTGATCTTTAAAGGTGTTTTTACTTGTGACAATTTTGGAAAATAACACACGTTCAAGGTCTGTGACAGCAATCCACAGAATCCTGCCTTAACTGGTTAAATACTGCACCAGGTTTCACTATCAGTCGAATTTATACATATTTTATTTTTATCCCTATTTTACATACGAGGAAAAACCTTAAGTAATACAACCAGCACAGTCCACAAAGTTTTATTTTCTTATCTCAGGGATTAAAGACCAACTAATGCAGGCCAAAGAAGCTGCATCTCCTCCAAGTATAAATTACCTGCAAAAGTTTAGGAGATGTTTTTTTGCTGAAATTAACGTCTCCACTCTTAACTGAGATTTATTTTACTCATTTAAGAAGAAATCTTTGCCACACAAAGTGACTGATAACCAGGGATATCTGAGGTGGGATTACTGCTCCCAACTTAAAATCCAACTCTCTTCCTACGTGTAAATGTGGTCACTGAGAGGAGAGAGAGGCAAGGCAAGTCACTTAATGATTGCAGTATTAAAACGAAATTAGAACCCTAAAGATGCTTTAAAAAAACAGTTGACAGTGTTTCATCAGCCTTCCTCACTCCAAAAACTCTTCTGATGTTTATTATCTCCCCACAGAAGATGCTTGTCTATATTTTATGGTCAGCAGTTCACAGAGGAGTAAATAGGCTGGGTGTAGAAGAAAATAAAAAAGGTGTTTCTACTTACTGTTAGGTGATACTGCCTCCATATTTCTGGGCAAGCCTGGAAAATAAAAATATTGATCAGCTAGGAGCATGAAACAAGGTGCTTTACAGCCTGTTGGTTTTGGCATAACACAGTATCCACTGGTGTCGGTCACAGGAAAATAAGAAGCTTAGCTGAAAGGGTCTGCATTTCAGCCTCAAAAACCTGGCTAGACAGTTTAATTGAATTTTACACTGGTTTAACACACTCCCTGCCATTGTCAGAAAGCCAGTAACAGTTTTCCCTCTGCCCTTCTCCTCCGAGGGGCAGAAGTTTGGGAGAGCAGCGTGCCTGTGACTGTAGGAAGCATTAATCCTGCAAAACAAACAGGGGCGGATTTGAATTCTACATTTTCTGACATTTTGAATTTACATAATGCTCTGGAAATTAAATCACAGGGGCGCCTTCTCTTCACGTAAGGAGCAGAAGTATTTTATCTCTTTTTTTTTTTTTGTACGTATCTCTCTCCTAATCAAAATATAATTGTTACACTTAATAATCCTCAGTAGCCTCGTGTCAGATGAGTTGTAAACAAGAACCATAACAGATTGCTTTAATGTTTCTATTTTTACAATGGCTTGCCTGCTCTTTCCTTTTTTTTTTTTAAACTATTTTTAATTTTTTCTTAAATTGCCAGACTCCAACTCATAAGTGCAAAAAAAAAAAAAAAAAATTCAGAGCAGGTTTTTGAGTCACACAATAGACCTGAGGGACACACGAGGGACAGGGAAAGAGGAAAACGTGGATGTTTTAAACAAAAATGAGAAGATGCTGGTGGCCACCGAGGCTGAGGTCACTCTCTCAGGGGCTCTTAATGCTTTTACAAAGCGTACAAATATTTCTGATGGCCCCTGAGCCACAGACACACACAAACAGTGTCACTTTTCTGTCATCCCAGCACACAGTTGAGGGCTTTCACTTCTGTTTGGAGCGTTTACCCTCTTACTAGCACAGCTCCTTAGGCCTTTGAACAATTAGCAGTTTGGTTTGCCAACCGCCATTCTCGGGATTTTAACAACAAACATGAGTTATTCCATGGCCTCTCCGTAACATGCTGCAGCTGCAATTTAAGATGTCGAAGCCTCACAACTTCTTGCAAATGAGTACTATTAACATTTCTTTAGATTTTGAATAAATTTTTCACTCATGCCTAAATTCTTGACTTCTTTTATTCTGACGTAGCACGTTAAACCAAAAAGACTCCATACTACAAACAGTATCTCCCCAAAATAAAAACACAGGTTTTCACCAGTCACCCCATGGCATATTTTTCCAAGATGTGATGGAAATGATATTATTTATTATTCATTCTACCAGTAACACAATTTTCAGCAGAAAAATCTACAATCTGTTCTGTGCGACGGTTCGACATTTCCCCTCTTACTCAAATACCGTGCGTAAATATTTGAGTTTGATATTAATGTTTCTATAAAGGAAAAGTGCGAGGGACACCGCATTCCTCAGTGAGGATCTGATGGTTTGAACACACTCAACCTGTCTTTGAGTGCAGAGGATTTTCCTCCTTCCCTAACTTACACGGGGTTCGGAGGCGCGACACATAAACACGCTCTAACCTGTAAAAATACTTGATGCTGAGGCATCAGCCTCAGCTCTGAAGAGGTGCTGGAGAGCTATGCTGGTCCAGCTCAGGGGTAGCAGGCAGTTATTTATACATTAGTTCTGGATAGTTTTCCATTACCACAGTGTGCCCGGGCTAATGTGGTCGAAAAATCGCAATCAACGAGTCGCCCTATCCTGGCAAAATGCCATCCCGTGGTGTGACCTTTACTCACATGACAGCTATTTAATAATCCTCATAATAACAGTAATTACTTTATTTTTGAATAATCATGTGGTTGGGTGTCTTTTTGTTCGCTCTGGACACAAAGACATCACTTCGAGCGAAAAAGCTGTGTCTCAGGGTGGGAACTGGAGCAGGCAGAGCTTTGGCCAAAACCCTGGAAGGGTTTGGCCAAACCTCTGGCCAAACACAGCCCTGGTGCCTCCATGGAGCTGTCCAGAAGTGGGGTTCACTCCCAGGAATGCTTTAAGGGTGTGGGAAAACCAAAGGGAGGTTAGGAAGAAGATGGTGGTGAGGTAAGGTTGGCCGTCACTTGAATGGTGACCTGGGGTAACACCGCTCACCGTTAGGAAGTTGGGTACGATAGTCAAGGAGGGGTGACTCTTAAACAAGAGACAATTAAACAAGAGAGCTTTTTAGAGACAATGGTTTTAACCAGGAGCCTCAGCTCAGGGTCTGCATCATCCGTTGTGGAATGGCAAAAAGTATAATTAACAACTCCTGTCAAATGCGGGCTCCTCAGATGAAGCAGAGAGGTTCGCTACGGAAGAGAGTGTAGTCAAACACAACCACCACCAAACCCATGATTTTTCCTCACATATTTGAAAGAACTTAACCATGAAAGGCCCTCATTTGAAGAAGAGCCCGCGCGGTGCACAGCCACCATGGCAGCGTGATGAACTACATTAAAATAAAACTGCATTTATTTCCTGCCCCAGCGGTCTAACCTTACTTGCATGTAGATGTACCAGCACAAAAGGTCCCTACTCCCAAAGGCAGTGCCAGTGTTGCTGCTCGGCTGCTGCATCCGTGGGCAAGGGGCATGTCTCCCCACCTGCCCACATGTTTGGCCCGTGAGTGCTGGGCCATTATTTCCCCAAATCCATGCCACTGTTGCCACAGACCGTGTCCCACGAGTGTGGATGGGCGACGGCTCATACCCGAGGCCGAGCCACTGCCGGATGCCACACCGGGTGAACCAAGGTTGCGCGCTGCGCGTTTTGACCCATATTGAATTTTATCAGGTGCTAATTATTGTTTTACCAGAACAACAGCTTAATGCATCTGTTGTTTAATTCCCACTTCCCTATTCTCCAACGTGAACATCAAAGAAAATAAAACACTCAATCTCAAACAGCCCCTGACAGCAGACCGGGACTCGAGTGCTCAATAGACAAGGCCCTTGCCACCAGTTCTCATATTTCCACAACAATGAGCAAACACAAAACCGGCACTAAGCGGCCTTTCCTCCTTTCCGCTCCCCTCGGCCGGTCGTCTGCCTCGCGCCGAGAGGGCCCTCGAAGGCGGCCCTGGGGGGTGCGGGGCGCAGGGGAGCGGATTAGCCCCGCTAACATGCGAGTGCCGACGAGAGGGAAGGGGGAAAAAAAACCCCGCTACTGTATTTGGTGTGTATGAATAACCAAAATGCACACGCTGACAGGAGACTGGGACGGGCCCACGGCTCCCCGGGAGAAAATGTAGCTGTGATGAGTGACAGGGCTTTCAGGAAATATGTTCACAATCACAGACAGTGAAGGCCATGACCTAGATCGTTTAAGAGCTTGTCTTGTCAAATTATCAAAAGCTTCTTCGTCTCTGAATAAAGAGTGACATAAGTGAGTGTCAGAAAGCTGCAGGCTGACAAGCCAAGCATACAATAACAGCATGCACGTCACATACTTGCCGAACACCGCCACGGCTAGCGGCAAATCTTAATGAGAGCGCGGCTGGCCCAGGAGACTTGGGTCCCTGCTGGCACAGCTACTCATCTCGCAAAAATCCTTCAGCTCCGAGTCAGTTATGGTCTGACACAACGACTACAATTACTAAACACAACTTTTTAACAGAATCCTCTGGTGCTTTGTCAAAGCGGCGGCGGCTGCTCGGAGCTGCCCCGCCGCAAGCCACCACAATAAAACAAAAGATTTGCCAAAACACACACTTTTCATCACCTCCACATGGGAACCGCTGCGAAAACACACAATGCCTTCCCTTCAAAAGCGCTCCAGCACGAGCAGATGTCGAGACCTCTCCCCACGCCACCAGCGCAGACGGCTGCTGGTGCCAGGCAGGCAGGGCTGGATAACTGCCTGCTGTTGGTAACGTGGGCTAACGCTCACCCTCGGGTGGACAGAGACACGCCAGGGGTGTGAAGGATGTGGGAAGGCACTGGGGAATGAAGGAGGAAAGGCACACCCCGTGCGCTCTGCACAGGGAAGGGCCGGGGGCCTCTGGTGCCGCTGGTGGGGACGGGTCACACGGCCACAGGAACACTGGACACCCCTGTGGACTCACCCCCCTGTGCCCAGCCTGCAGCAGTGGCCACGTCCCCGTGGTGAGTGGTGGCACAGGTCCTGGAAACTACAGAGGCATAAGGAGATCTCCTGAGAGAGAAGAGGCCAATGGCAGCTTGCATGGCCAGAAAAGGTGCCAGGACACACAGAGAAAACGTTGACTGAGTCTTCTGGCTGGCTCCCCAGCAGGAGTGCTGCTGACTGGGCACTGGGATGGGGCTATCAGGCATAGCATGGCTGCAGAGCACCAGGCATTGCTGGCTGCCAACTCCCAGGCCAGCCCAGCTGGCTCATTGAGCACCTGCACGCTGGTTTTGCCCAGTTATACATGAAGACATTGCTTCATCTCCCTGCTCCCTGCTACTACACCATCACCCTCTCCACAGAGGTCTTTTCCCAGCGCTGCCACTGGCAGGTGAGGCTGTACACCGACCACAGAGCTCAGGACATCCACCTGACTGCCACCGAACCTGCCAAATGGGGCTCCTCTGATGACCCTCCTGAGGAAGCCACCTGAGGCTGGGGTGCTCCCAACACAGCTCCAGCTAAGGGGACCCCATCCATTCTCAGTGCTGTCTCAGGGAAAGAGATGGACCTTACAGCTCACAAATGTATGATCCTGTAAATGTTTTAAACACTAACTTTGAATGTTTTATAACCAAAGCACCTTGAGCTGCCTCGCGTTCACCTCTGGACAGAAGTGTGGCCATGGAGAGTCACTCTGACAGACTGTGCACAGAGCCCTGCTCTGCATCCTCTGTTGTCACTTGAACTTACTGGGGAAGACAAATTATGATTTCCTTTGAGCAAATAAAGCACTTGGCATGGTACATTTGATAACAAGAAGATGGTGATTCCCTTTTTACAGTGACTCACACGGGAAAGACAAGGGGTGATGGCTGGAAGTTACTCCTGGGGAGATTCTGGCTGGACAGAGGAGAAAACTTTTCAGAATGAGAACAACCATCTCTGTGGGGAATTGGGGGATTCCCCACCATTGGATGCTCCTAGGATTTGGCTGGAGAGAGAACCTTTTACCAAGAAACGTTGGACCAGATGACCCATGAGGCCCCTTCCAACCCGGTGTTGCAGGATTCTGTGTTTTTATTCTCACAAACTGCTCCCATTCTCTCTGGAGACAGAACAGGTCTGCATCCCTTGGCAAGGAGCCTCACGGGCCTGCTGCTGACTGCACAGAGAGTCCTCCTCCTGTCCCTTCCCAACCTGGCTCCTGCTGCCTCTGTCAGGTACACTGGAAGACACAGTGAACAACTGATCCTTGGCCACTGTCTCCCACCACAGATGATTCTGAAGCTCTTCAGATACCCTTCCCTCTGTCAGCTCCCTTCCAGGCCAAGAATTCCTGGCCGTGCTGAGGGAGGCAGAAGAGAAGGACCAAAGCTGTGCCGAGATGTCCCTTGCTCTCCTGGCTCTTTTTTTAACGGCTTGTAGAGGCTAAATTGATTTTTTTATGGGTTCATGTCTTGTAACTACAACCTGAGTCCTGAACAGTAACGCTCAGAACGTGTCATTCCATATGCCAAGATGGGATTATTTCCCCTGGCATTTTACTTTACATTCATCTGCCATTTCTCTGTGTTTTCCCTCTGACTATTACAGTCCTCGGACAGTTCTTCACAACTGGCTCACAGCACTGACTCTCTAAATAATTCAGTCTTCTCAGCAAATCTTGTCACCCCATTGTTCCCCCCTTCCCATGTCACAGTAGCATGTCCCACCTTTATCCTCTTACTCCATGCCTGTTTAGTTCCCTTAAAAAGCTTTTGCTGAGGAACTTTGTCAAATGCCTTTTTGGAATTTGCAGGCTGTGTCAACTGGATCGTGTTTACACCCATGCTTGTCAACCTGCTCCTTTGAAGAACTTCAGAGATCCCCCGAGAAGTGGGATTTCCTTCACAAAAGCAGCTTTGAATCCCACCCCCCCCGGCCCGTGTATGTCATATTTATACACCCATCCCTGGTGCTCCTGCTGGCTGGCAGCCCTGGACCTCCAGCTCTCCCTGGGATCACTGTCATTGCATTTTACACCCAGTTACCCTTCAGGCTTTCAAGCACAAGGTGACCCACCGCCACCACCAGCTGGGCTGTTTCACCCTCACATCGCTTTGCAGCTTTGGGGCAGTTGTTACCCAGTTTTGGTAACAAAAACCTGAGTGTTTTTGGACACTCAGGTTCATGGGAATCCTCACACTCCCTCCAATCCCAAACAGCTGGTGATCCCCCTTCACCGAGAACACTTTCAGTGTGGGAAAGTGGTTTCTTCCACTAATTTTTTTCCCCCCAAAAATCCAGTGTTTAGGAGAATTACATAGGTATATTATTTCAAAGACAACCATATAGGCTGTGAAGTGTGAGTGTATGCTGATGTTATCACAGCTTGCCTTTTATCCTCACCTTTTTGTGTTCAATCTGAGGGGAAAAATATCACAAAGGGTTGTTTGCTACATATAAGACTGAATTTCCAGGACATATAAAACTATAATAATAGCATCATACAAGGTGAAAGACACGTTTAAGCTCCCTTTAATTTTAATTTAAGTGCTGGCCAGACACGAAGCCCAACGAGCTTCTGTGCCAGGGGTCCCACCCTCAATACTCACGTCGGCGTAGTGCCCCTTCATGTCGCAGCGGTTGCAGTGCTTGTTCCAGTAGGCTCTCTCCAGGCACTCCCTGAAATAGTGCCCGGGCAAGCAGCAGTTCAGGCAGAAACGTGCTGGGCAGCTGTGCTGAAGGTGGTCTCTCCCTGCACACAGGCAGCAAGGGGGAACTTTCTGTGGAGGAACAAAAAAAGGAAAGAGTCATGCGACGGTGTTTCAAAAGGCTGAAGAGAAATGGAGAGGAATCCACCTCGAGTAACTGCCTACGGCTTCCCAGGATTGCAGAGATACTGTGTTTCATCAAGGAAGGGCATGAATTGAGCAGAACTCAAAGCTGTGACTCCCCAGACCTTCCTGATGTGGGCCTTGCCTCAGCAGCACTTGTTGAGAGCCCAGTGGCCAAGGTGACAATTGTGGTGATCAGAGGTGGGTTGGGCACTGCTGGGGGAATGGTGGGGCTCCAGGACCTCAGAGGGTTTGGCACCACTGGGTTTGTTTTCTTCACTTCCCACACTGTCTTTACCTCAATCCATGAGATTTTCTCACTGTTGTCCTTCCAGTTCTCCCCCCACATACCGGGGTGTGCAAGGCTGTGGCTGGTTGAGCCCTTGGGACCAGCCCGGCCTCGCCACTCACACAATTCAGCACTCAGAGTGACAAATACAACATGCAGAAAACTATTCTGAGGCTGAGCCTGCATCTCTGTAAATCCAATTTTCCCGGTGAGTGAGTGTATTTCCCCCCAGGGGCGGGAAGGACACAGTAATTCTGTGACCCCACACGAGCAATGGCCCCAGGGACTGAGGGTCCTACAGACGTGGTGAATCCAGGCTCTCATGGGACTGCCACCCATTTTTCACAGGGTGGGGACTGACTTTTAAACCTCTAACCCTGGGACAAACCCTCCAAATATCCGAGCTGCTTAAAGTTAGCTCCTGTTTTGTCTTCTCTGTGATGTTTAACATTATTTATATCACGGTTTGTTATACAGATACCTGCTTTCACTCATTTATTAAGGCTGTTTTTTTGGTTCCTTAGGTTCCTCTTGTTGAAAACACCACTGGGAAGTACGTTATGTCCTCAACCTGTTTTTGTATTGTGAAAACAAGATGTTTCTGTGTTGCACTTAACTCTTTTTTTGCTCAGTTTACAGCCACAGAGTGTGGTGTAAGGCAACACATGGGGCTGGAACAAGACAAGGTTTAAAGTCTTTTCCAACCCAAACCACTCTCTGTGTTCCTATGTGACATGATTCTGTGTATTTTTTTCTTTTATAAAAGCAGCAGGAGCTGCACCTGCGAGCGATTTTTGCGTTTCCCTTACCTTTGGAGTGGGGCAGTTCTTGGACAGGTGTCCTGGCCTTTTGCAGTTCCGGCAGGTGACGTTTTTGTCGTAGTACCTGACGCTGCTGTGCCTCACACTGGCGTAGTTGGAGATCTGTGCCTGGCAGAGACACGGGCAGAGAGAGGTGCAGTCACTCCTGGAGACTCTGAGATCGCTGTGGCAGCGATCAGCCGGGAATGCATCACCTCACAAGCACAACCCACACCTACAGGTTTGGGAATGGTTAACTCTGCTACAGAGAAAAACCAGATTTCCACTTCAGGACATTCCTTTTTTGCAGTTTGAAACTGAAATTTTGCCTTCCTTCAATCATCTGAGACGCTTTTCCTCACTGTGCTGTGCCACTGGCATTTCCCCCCAAAATACAAATATGTAATTGCAATTGCAAGTTACATGTTCTCTTGGATGCACTGGACAGTGTACAGTGCTGTGCCTCAGCCTCAGCCAAATCTGCAATTTGCAATTGTAAAGGAAGGTTTACAAAAGGAAAAAAGAAGGAAAAAAAAAAAAAGAGAAGCTGGAAACAGTTTTCTCCTAGTGACCTCACACACTTTCTGTGCAGGCAGACAGGACTGAAAATCCCATCTACAACTTTCATTGCGTAGTAAACACTGCAGGTTTAAAAAAAAACTAAACGAAATTTTGGATGGGTGAACGGGAAGGAAATTGTTAATGTTGCATCAGCTTTACTAGACCCCAGCATCCCTTCCTGCCCCTGTGCAAGCCTCAGCCTGGGAACTGCTGCCTCCCACCAGAGGACACTGCTGATGGTCCCACACAAACACCACCGATGGTTTTTCAACCCCATTTATCTTGCTTAGTGTTAAAGTAAAGAATTACAGAAGAGTTTTGTTGTCTGTGTTACCTCCAAGTCCTTATGAGAGATGGACCAGTCCACATCAACCTCTCCTGAAAAACAGAAATAAAACTCGCACTTAATTCACAGGAATTATTTTATTGCAACACATTCAAAATTATGATTATTGCACCAACGAAAACAGATTTTGATGGCCTAAAGTGGAGGAACTACTTCTGTCCTTGGTAAAGGAAAGCTTTTGACTCACTGGGCACCAAAGTGCATGGAAAAACAAGTTAATGCACAGAATACACTTTTCCTCCTCGAAAATTCTCCAAGCCTGTGGCTCCAGCCCTCCATCCCGACCTGCTGCACAACCTCAGCCACCCAGAAATGTCAGCTGAGCAGCTCTGTCTCCAAACAGGGGCTCAGTAATGTGCAATAAATCAGGAGGACACACTGAATTATCAGCTGTCACACCATAACCTTCTCACACGCAGCCTCTGGGCTGGCAGGAGCGAAGAGAAACAAACCGAGAAGAAAATGAAAAGGGGAATAAGCTAAACAGGGATGCAGCTACAATTCTGCCTGTCAACACTGCTCATGGCTCCGGGACACACATCTCTGCCACCAGAGAAACTTTCATTGCTGAGGGACGATTTGCACCAGGGCAGGTGCTCACCTTACCTGCACTGCCACAGCAAACATCGCAACCCATGCAGAAATTAATGCCATGCAAACTGTCCCATCCTGATCCCAAATTCAACCCCCATGCACCCACACGTGTTGCTGACATCGTCACTGTAAGTTACAGGCAGCAAAAATCCACCCAGTTTTGACTGTACTATTTGTTTCCATTCGGAGGTGGGTGACCACGAATTAAAATTATACAATTATACAATCTATAATTTCATGCCTTAATTCACTGAAAAGGTCAGTAATTTTGGATACTCAGCTACTTTTAGAGCACAACACCTGCTCACTGCCACTCTTCATCCAACAAGGCTCTCACCTGCGCGACACACTGGAGCATTTTTATTCCCAACACTGGCCAGTGCCAGCCACCAGCACTGAGACATTACAACACATTGAGCGACCTGTTCATAAAACAGTTCAAACAATGTGTCAACCTGAGCTGTGGGCACACAAAGCCACTGCCACCACTCCAGCACCCACCCAGAACTCTTGGGGATGAGGTACCACTCCCCAGAGTCCCCATGGGGAGGACAGATGGGAGAGGTTCCCCTCCGCGCCCTTCGGCAGGAGAGAGCTGTAGACATATCCAAGAGAAAACCAACCCAAACCTGGTCATTGAAAGTAAAGACCTGACATATTTGAGTCACAAAAACACTGCACTATTTACTGCTTGGAAGCCTGTTAAGGAGACTCATTCATAAAGAAAAGGAAAGTGTTTGCAATTCAAAGCTCTGCCTTGGCAATCAGCACTGCGATCGTGCGCCGTGTTGCACGGAAATGCACACGCAGAATGGTTGACAGGTCACAGATCAAAATTACCAGTGAATTAACTCCTGTTAATCACTAGGCATGTCCTTCCTGGGGGCAAACCAACCAAGTTTCTCTTCTTCACTCTCAAAATCCCCTGCTTCACTGGGGAAAACCTGAAATTTGAAATGAATCAATTAGCCCTAACTCTAGAAACTAAAAACTGCTCAACTCAGAAAACAAATACAAAAGCCTCAGAGCTGAATGAAATATTACCACAAAATCTGCCTTTACTGAACCTGTCTGGTGACCTAAAAGTTAATTCTAACTGCAACATAAGGCTTTGTTTTCACCCACAAGAAATTCTTGAGACGGAAATATGAAGGGAGAATTTTGCTTCTGTGATGATCACAAACTCTTGTGGGTAGAGACACACAGAAAAATCTGCTCCCCGACCACAGTGCTTTGTCTGGCACCAGATCAATTTTCCCAGACTTCCTTTTTTTCAAAAGCTATCTCCTTTTTGAGATTATGTTAATTTCTACAATAAGTTTAATACTGATTAATTCCTAAGCTAAAAGATTTTATTAATTTCCATACAAAAAAAAAATAAATAAATAATGCAATACATAAACTTCTTGTATTTAAACTTTGAAAAAATCAAACTGCAGATCAGGGAAGAAGAGGGGATGACAAAATACACACCATTTATATGAAAATGGAAGCCCTGCACAAGGTTGTCCCTTTATCAAATGCATCACCCTTTGGCTGTCCTGTGCCTCTATAAAATGGGATGAATGGTGAGCAACATCTTTGCCTTTATTTAAAGGAAAAAATTTTGGAAGATCATTGAGATTCGCGTGTATCCCTTCACCGGCACGAAAATGTAAATTTCTGAGCAGTGTGCAGGGTGACGCCAGATTTAGGACCACTGCTCAGTGTGTATTCAAACCTCCCCCCCTTTCACCCCAGACAGGGAGAGATGGGGAGCAGGGAGAAGGAGGACCAGCAGTCAAAACCTGAAATTGCCTGGAGGAACAATCTGCCTCCCCGGGAACAAAACACTGACTCCAGAATAAACTGTTATCACCTCCTTCAACAACAGAGAGAAGCTGCAGAGCTAGGAAAATAAAACACGGAATTTCTTAGAAAGGAGAAGGCAAGTGGTCGTGTCCCCCCTTTCCTCCTAATTGGAAAATTCATGCAGACACGTATTTTATGTATTTTACTTTATGATCAGCCCGGTGAAACAGGACACTGAGCTGTGGCAGCATGGTATGTGGCCTGAAGGGCAAACACATTTAAAAGCTGGGCTTTAAAAATTGGATTTTGACTGCTAATTAATATAGCACATTACAGAATAGGGAACCATAATTACATTCTAGTGCAAGACCTTCGTGGCAAGAACTGCTTCAGATGTATCTCTGAACATGTCAGGACACAGATTCCGCTGCTGCTGGAATAACATTTTAGAATTATAAAGCCTTAAATCCCCCAAGAATCATCTAGATCTGTAAGAATTCCACATTGTGACATGTTACATGTATCTCAAAATTCCGCCTTATGTGAGAACTAGAGTGATTCAAGCCTTACTGTAACGTAGATTCCTATGAGTTCCACCCCTGGAGTGTTTTTCTTAGATACTTTCAGGGATTTCTCAGGGAAAAGGTGATCTGCTTAAAAATTTTAACAGGCAAGGTGGTGTTTAATGGAATACCTGCCAATATCTGTTTAAATACAGCTTTAAATGAGATCCTTAACACCCACCGGGAAATCAGTCAATGGAATCATTGACAGAACTTCAATTTGGGACGTTTTCTCATGGCTCTGTTGCCCCCTCCCACCTCAATACCTGAAATACATTTACGTGCCAGTAATATCCACATTTTTTGGCAGCAGGGAAACCCCTGCAACACTTCTTATTTTTAGCAACCTTCATCTGACGTCTTTGAAAAGCATCACGCAACCCAACGGACAACAAAGTTCAACCCATTGGGAAATACAACTCAAATGTAAGCAGTTGGCTGAAGCAAAGGCAGAGCTGGGCCAAAAGCAAACCAGATGTCCAAAAGGAAAAGAAACCCCCACACGTAAGTGGGACTCCCCAACCTCCTCTAAGAGCTGTTAAAGTAACTTCAAGTGAAGTTTAGCAGCCAGGACCCCTGGGAGAAGAGTTAACCACTCTTAATAGAGAGGAAACGGGGAAGCCTGCTCATGAGGGAGAAGAGTTAACCACTCTTGGCAGAGAGGAAATGGGGAAGGACCGGGCCCACAGCAGAGCTGGGGTGGCAACTCTCGGGGACACTCACAGGTCATGGAGCTCAACACATTGAATTAGGAGCAGCTGACCAGGCAGGGATGAGCAGACATTAATCAATACAGAAATCCCCCCTCAGGGTCGGCACATCGTCACTCCCTGTTGGGCGTCACATCCCTTGTGCCACGTCTTGGTCCAGCATCCCTTCCTGGCCTCAGACAACCTCCCCAAGCAGACACCACAACCTTCCTCCAAGTGTGTGCCCTTCTGCGTCTCTGTTTATTCCAGCAGTCCTGTGTTGGTGAAGTGCCCGAGGCGCCAACCGTGAATAAAAATGCGCAGCGACAAAAACCAGAGGATGATTCTGTAAATCATACTTTTGAGGAATATGTGTGCTGCTGGAACTCACAGACACATGCCAAAAAAGAACACATTATGCCAGGACGCATAATTTCCTGCCTGTTTTCTGTCTGTGCTGTAACACTGCTTCCTTCAGCCTTGGCCGTGTTAATTCACCAAACTCAGCGCCTCATGATTTTCAAAGCTTAGCACGACATTTGCAGAACAAAGTAGGTTTTTCTCTCTTTTTTGGTGGGTACAAGTATGGGGACCACAGGAACAGTTAAATTCATGGCATGGTTGGTCTACCACACAGTCGGGGGAATTCTTTAAATAGAGCCTGTCACTCTCTTCGCCCATCAATGGGATTTCCTTCTCAAACTGCTGATTCGTTCAGGTACACAACAGAGGAAATTTCAGTTAACCTTTGTTTCACCCCGGGGAAAAATCTGTCTGAAAAGTATAAAATGAATAGATTAAAAAAAAAAAAAAAAGAAGAGAGAGGGAAAAAAAAGGAAAAAAAAAAAGAAAGAAAAGCTGCAGGGTTATTCTTCTTAGTGTTCACAGTAGTCAAAGTTAAACAGAGAAAAGGAGAAAACATGAACATTTTATTCCCAGCAGAGAATAAAGTATAATATATGATTTAGAAATTCCATTGTCTATACTGTGATTTATAATTTAGAGAAGGAAAGCCTGAACACAAATCTATTGTTCCCACTGGGTGCATCAAGAATTCACTTTTTGACTGCTTCCCATATGACTGAAATAGGAATAATAGGTTACTTTGAAAAGAAACCCTTTTTAGCTGTTTGATTGAGTTGTCTGAAATACCTTTTAGATTACAGAGATCCTAGGTGAAGAGAAAAATAATGAACATTAACTCAGAATTACCTGTGAAAGAGATGAAAATGGGGATAAAAACAATATAATAAAATAGTAAAGTTTTAGAACACGTTTACTGGCAAAAAGAAAAAAAAAAGAAGTCATAGACTGGTCTAAATTATTAATAAAACTCCCGTGGTTTGAGACACAACTACAACCTCAAAACAGGAATAATCATTTTCATTTTCCAGTGCCATTCATCTGACAACACACGTGCAGCATCCACGTAGTGTTCCTGTTCCCTGCAGGAAGGACAGACGGGCAGAACGACGGAACACGGGAGCGCGGCCGAGGCCTGGGCGTGCGGCCTGAGCTCCAGGGGCAAGGGAT
This sequence comes from Pitta sordida, assembly GCA_013390025.1. Lineage (NCBI taxonomy): Eukaryota > Metazoa > Chordata > Aves > Passeriformes > Pittidae > Pitta > Pitta sordida. The sequence goes on along the minus strand of WEKX01020832.1, from coordinate 121,613 downwards.
CCCCTGAAACAGATCAATAGGCCGCCAGGAATTGATCTGATGTCACCGGGACTATTTCTGCATTTAACTGATGGTGATTTTGTCAGGGGCTGCACAGGTCACGAGGGGAGCACGGCCACCAAGAACCTTCACCTCTTAATCAGCCCATGGCGGCAGATCACATCTCCTTCCACCAACACAAAAATTGGTCAAACATAAAAATATAAAATAAATATTAAATATAAATATAAAATAACAAAGTCTTGCTCTGCTAAGGCTTGCAGAGGCTTAAGGTGTCTGATCTGGCACATTCCCTGTGCCTACAAGGAGCTCTGCGAGGGATGTGCCAACAACATGATGCGTCTCCCCGCAATGGAATCCAGGTTTAAAGCTTCTTGGAAATTAATTGCTTCTTGGAAATTCAATGCTTCAGTTGAACCAGAAACCTAAAATCGTTCATCATCATCATCTGCATCCTGGAGAAACAGCCCAGCACTCTCAACGTTGCTGTAACGACAAAATAGGGAAATAATCCCTGAGTTGGAGTAATCCTGATGTAGATGTCAAGCTTAACCGGAGCTCCTAACTTTTCCCCTGAAATTCCCAAAATCTTCAAATCGGGAAGGGTCTCACTCAGTCTGTGGGTGTGGGCCAGAATTTTGCTTCAGCTTTCTCTCATGCTGATGAACTCGCCCATCGAGCAAAGGCCAACAAAATCATACCAGCTCTGGCTATTCCTTCCCACAATCGTGGTCCACGAACAGCTCTCGGAACATGAGGGCCTCCACAAGACCCAGAACAGCTCTGAAGCAGGAATTCTCAGCACTTTCACCTTTCACTGGGAGGGATCAAACGAGCTCCAGACAAAAAGACTCCCAGAGAGCGCGGTCAAAACAGAGACGCGGGAGACTCTTATCCTGAGAGAAGAACTGCAGTTCGAGCTGATTCCACGGAGTAGACTTGGAATCTGGTAGGAATCTTGGAGTCACGTAGGAATTTTGGAGTGGGTGAAACCTTGTTGGGTGCCTCCCAGTTCTCCATTTTGATCCTTCTGAGGATTATAGCAAAGGTGGAATAGGAAACAGGAAGCAGGAGGTTCCTCAGATACAATATTCATATTGAATGGAATAATTCTACAATTATTAGAATTGTAGAATTACGGTAGTAACAGGAACTACCGTCAGGTCATGGATTTGCATCACTCCCTACATCAGATCTTCTCCAAACTTGAGCTTTCCAGGAAAAGGAAGACACGACGAGCGACGCTGTGACATGGCACAGAGTGAGCAGAAACAAGCAGAAGCATTTGGTTACTCCATGAGAACAAAGCTCCAGTGGTTAGCACTTTGTTCTGATTTTGGTCTTCCTTCCCACTGGGAAGGGCTGCAGACAATTGGGACATGAATGAGGGTCACCCACCTGGAGAAGAGACTCATGATGGAGGCAGCAAAGGATGTGAAAGAACACAGCGCCCTTTTCCACTTCAGTCTTGATTTTTGAGTCCCTTTTCTTGGGAACAGAAAACAGGTGGGATGGACATCTCCTCAACATGAGCCTTCTGCTCGCGTTAGAAAACATGCGAGTCTTCCAGCAACATTAGAGGCACGATCTTGAGATGATGAAAAATGAAGAGGCCTTGTCGAAGAGCTGCCAAACTTTACTGGCTAGAACAAGGAGCACAGTGGAAATGATGCTGCTCTCTTTCATTCTCTTTCCAAAGAAAAATGAGGAGAAGGAAATGGCATCTCTGTTCATAGTCAGCGAACAACAATTCTCAGTGACAGAATCCCTTTTTTGTTTGTTTAAAAATTTTTATGTGCTGCAAAGAGAAAAAATGAATCTAAGATGTTGATTTCATCTCTGAATCTGGAGAGGGCATTCCACTTCAGCATGGGAAGAAAATCAGCTTTTTTACCATTAATACATAAAATGAAACAAAACACATTTTAAAAACAGAGCACACTTGATATTTTTCTCATCTTTTTACACTTTCTATTTCGTGCAAGTAGTGTAACCGCAGCTGACACTTCAACAGCAGGGTCAAAAGCATCTCGTACAATGCTAAGGATGTATTTATTTACTCTTTGAATGCTTGTCTCTGTGGTCTTGGTTTCTTTTTGTGTTTGTTTGCTTGGTTTTGTTTTTGTTTTCCTTTTTGGTTTTTGTTTTTCTTTTTGGTTTTGTTTTTCTTCTCAAGCAAGTATCAGGGACCAGAAAACCCTCCTCACCTCTACCAAAACACGTCTTATCTTAATTACACTTTCTTCTAGATCTACTGAATCTGGGTTCTCCAACAAGACGAGCTTCTCACACATCTGAGGAGCACGGTCATTGCACCCCTTGCCCCGTTCTGCCGGGGCAGCAGGACAGGAGGACCATGACCAACCACAGGTGTTTTTCATAGCCTGAGACGCAGAACGAAACACAGAGACGAGGAGAAGTCACTCGAGTGCATATTAGATTTTAAGAACTTGAATTCTGAGTTTAACAAGCCTTTACTAAAAATGAACGAGGGAACAGCAGTGCTGAATAGTTGAGGTGAATATGATTATTTTTAAATTAGCACTTAAGACATTTAATATCACTTTTTTCCCTGACATCAGTATAATTGGAAGGTGTATTATACACCAGCTCTTTCTACCTGAATACTGCAACTCTCAACTTCTTGCTATTCCAGCAGGAAAACTGTTACACACATCATATTTGTATTTTTTAATTTAATTTCTAGCATTTTGCTTGATTAAAGCACTTTCCCTGTTTCAATGTTGATTTTTAAACAGCAGTATTCTCTAAAATATGCAATTAATTTAATTCAGCCCAATAACTCCATGTGATTCAGCCAAAGTGAACGTGAAGCATTTGTATTAACACAAGAAAGCTGAAGTTACGATTTCAGTCACTCCATTCTGATAAAAACTCAATAATCTGAACGGTTCAGCCCTCATATCTCAGGTGAAAGTCCCCTGTGCTGCAGAGTTATGGTTCTACTGCACAGACTGACTGAATAGACTTTCTATATTACGAGTCTGGGCAATAATTTATGAAATCTTTGACTGAGGTTTTCCTCCTTTGTCTGGTCTAGAGCAACGGATGCCTGAATCCACGATTAAAGGATGCTGCCTCCAGCAAGTGACACTGGGAGGAAAAAAAAAAACCACCCCACCACCAGAAAAAAATCACCAAGGTCTCATTTAAAATGTGCAATCAACCAAATTTCCTGAGCAGGGTGGCAGCTCGTCACCCCTTTAAAAACAAACAATGCAGACACCATCACTCCCACCATATTTCTCCGGGCCGCCGGCGGGGAGGACGCGGGCGAGGAAGGAGCTGGGAGGGAGGAACACACGGCTAAGGTTAAGGCAGACACTCCTGAAGGGAACTGGCAGCATTTCACGGGCAACTTGAGGAGAGATTGATGAGGCTGAGGGGGAGGAAGGGTGAAACGTGGTCCAACACGCAGCCTGAACCGCGGTGAAGTTCACGCACGTGGCTCAGTTCGTGAGCTGTCACAAGGCCCGGCCTTGACGCCAAGTGCGTGTCGTTTAGGAAAAATAATTCCGATTTTTATCACCAGTTAAAAGCGAGAGTTACAGTTTCCTTCCAATACACTCTCCTCCTAAAACTGGGGCGAGACCAGAGGCAGGAAACTCTCCAAACCACTTCTCAGTGGCAGTCAGGACCTCTGCTAAGAACAACCCGCCAAACAATTTCATCTGGAGTCCTTGACCTATTAGCCATGATGAAATACTGGGATGCTCAAGTTTGCCCCTCCTTTTGCTGTAAGACAGTGATCCAGATGATCCAGCACGACTGAATTCAGACATGTACTGCACAAGTGTGAAAATCAGATATTCAGTTTCAAGAAAATGTGAAGACAGTACACTTGAAATGCTTATTTCTCCATTTGTTTTCATTTACTCCTGTTCTCATCTAAGACCCGCTGCTCAATGACGCAGTAGGAAAGACGCGATCACATTATTTAAATTTTTTTAACAGAGGTTCAGAGGGAAGTACAAGGTAAAGTTAGTCTGCAAATCAGTTACCCACCAAGACTCTTCAAATATAAAAAAAAATTGAAGTATGAAAGTGAAAAGCCACCTCTGCAATGTAAATGCAGCCAAATAAACACACTATTTAAATCAAACTCATTACATCATTCACCAGCAACCTTCAAAATCTGGGGAAAAAAGTGGGCCAACTACTTCATTTGAGAAAGGCATGCATAGCTCTTTTGGAAGTATAAAGAATGATAAATTCACTGGTTGCTTGAAAAGAACATATCTCAGAAGTTGTAGAAACACTAATTTCCTTTTTCGCCGTTGTCTCTGATGACACACTCTTTGAATTACACAGCTGCCTCCAGCCTTCATTATTTCTGCGTTTCATTATAATGAAGATTATACTTTTGACTTCCAAGGCCGCTCGCCTCGACAAAACCCTGCAAAACCCTTCCTTTCCCAAGTGCCACCACTGTCACCGACGTAGACAGAAACACCGAGCCTGGAACATCTCAGCGACCAAGGAACAAACAAACAGGTGGAGAATGCCAGCTGCTTAATCGCAGACAATATTTGCTCTGGTAAAACCGTCCAGCAGTGCTGAAATACCCAAACTGGCCACTTTTTCAGTCTCAAATTATTCAATGAAGTCCACACGAAACTCTGGTTTAATTCTCCTTTGCTTTGAGTTGTACCTTAACCTGTTTGGGGACTCCCCGAAGGATGGACATCCCCAGAATGTTCCACGTGCTCCCCCGTAGATTAACGGGGACAAAACGCTCAGGATAAGGCAACACACCTGTCAGGAACACACTTTCCTTGCTGGGATATGCCACTTTTTTAAAATGAAGAAGGTACCCTGGCAAACCTCCGGGGTTCCTCTGGGCACAGTTTCACACACGTCTGAAGACTTTACTTGTATTGAATGATATAAGCTCAGGGTTTGGTTTTTTCCCCTTCTTTTTATTTTTTTTTTTAAATTCAGATATTCATGCACTCAGACAAACGTTAAAAAATTAAGTTTCTATAAACACGGTGCTATCTTAGTAAGTTCAAATATTATTTGACTATTCCCCAGGGGAAGAAAAGCAATATGTTCCAAAGCAAGTGGCTGCATGGTTTGAGGAAGGTGGCTACTCTGAAATTAAGAAATGCAAATGACCCTACACTTTATGTGCCTCAAAGTAAAAAATAATGATATTAAATTTTTTAAAAAGTAGCATGAGATATCGCTGCTTACGCAGGAGCATCGGGAGGATGCCAAGGGACCCAGAGCCATCCCGGGCCTGGGATTTTCAATGGCACAGACTAGTGATCACAGGATGCTGGTGATACTCTCCAGTTACCCCTGGCAACCCTTCTCAACTGTAACGATGCTGCCCCACAATAGCTTTCACTGGGCAGCTTTCTCTTCACTTAGCTGAATGCTCTGGGACCATCTGTGTCGGAAAGCATAAAAGGCCAGCCTGCCTGTGGGCCCGTCACTCTGAACACCACCTCTCTGACCCCGATTAAATACAACTTTCAATCCCTTTTGTCCTCCCTGTTGACTTCTCCTATTAAGGGAGCCCTTTGACAAAGAAAGCGGAAGAGTGGACTAAGTGCCCCCAAGAAAGGTGATGTCTGATACTGCTCAACACAAGGATTAGCAAGCCAATACATAACAAAAGCAAGTTTGGGGGAGGGGTAAAGAGGAAAAGAAAAAAAAATGGTTTTAGACAGGTCTTTGACTAATTCAGTAGGTACACAGTTCAACAAATAGCTATACAACAGGCCGGCTCCCAAAGAAACAACTACCGGGGAACAATAAATCGAGGAGATACCTTTCAGCATGGCGACGCAAGGCCGTGACATTGACAGGAGCACTGGATGTGTCACTTGCTACCTACGGGTTTTTAAACCGAATTTTATGGTGTGGAAGCTGCCAAGAACACTCCAGAAGTCACTTTAAGGACAGACCTCTTTCCACCAGGAAGGTCTTGTAAAATATCTTAACTTGGGTCATTCGAGGTGACTGTAAAGGGAGCGGGCAACAAGAGCCAACAACAGCAAGAGCAACACCGGCTGGAGAAAACCTAAACACCCGCACATTGAAGCTGTTTTCAGAGGCATCCACTAAAAAATATCTGCTTTTTGGAACGTGCTAAGCACCTCTGTCAAAACGAATAAAGGAAACTTTGCCTGCAGTAGCCACCGGGGTAATCCTAAATCTGCACGGCCTGTAAGCCTGGAACAGATGGTCGGCACCTGGGAGCATCTGAGAGCACCCGGACCTTTGGGGCAGGAGCTCCCCCCAGTCTGTGCCTAACCCCTGCAGAGGGGACCAGCCTCCAGGCCAACCACAACCACCCCTCTGGGCCCCCTCAGAGAACACCCCAGAGGTGTTTGCCCAAGCTATGGGACAGCGGTGGGGATGTGATTGTCACAAGGGACAGCCAGGAAGCACCTGGCTGCAGGAGATGCTTCCATTGAGAAACCTGAGTTGAACGGAAGGTAATTCCATGGACTGAAGCAGCAGAAGGGATGATTAGGGACTTCACTTCCAGGTAAAAGAGGTATTGAAATGGTGGAAGTGACCAGAAGAGAGAAGCAGCGGATGGAAATCCAGACACACAACAAGCCTTACTAGAGCCCCGATGAGTCCTGGCTGTTTCTAACCCCCAAAATCACTAGTCATTCAGCCAAGGAAGCAAGCAGATCAGGTAGGCCCCACAAAAACACCAAAAATACAGCACAACTACCCACTAGCACATAACAAAGGATTACAGAGCAAATCCTTGCCAGCACAGGTGGGCTTTACCACACTAAAGTTGTATCCATGATCCTTCCAGGTGACAACCAGGGAAAACTTCCACCAGAGCATACGGGGAACGCTTCATGTGGCAGTGTTTGCACAGAGCATCACAGGGCCCTCTTCTCCTCTATCCCCTTGGCCAGGCAGGTTATTCCCAGGAGCAAACCAAGAGCAAACCAGGCACTTCCTCATCAAAGCAGCCCTGACTTCCCAGCCACCAGGAAACTCTGGTTTTGCTCTTTGGAACAGCCAAAGTTATTCCCTGTGTAAGTGCTGTGAATGTCCTCACTGAAGCCTGACCTGCAGAGCTGACGCCACCTGATCCCCCCCTTACCTTGCCCAGCTCCCACCACTCCCAGTCAGGTTTTTGCACCTGTTGGTATGTTGGTAACCCTGAGCACTGAGGACCCAGGTCCAGCACTACAGTGGGCAAGTGGAACGAGCCAAACTGAGCTGGCAGAGCACTGAGCAGCAACAGAATGAGATGCAAAACTGGCAGCTTTAAAAATGAAATTACATTTCAAGACAAGAAGTTACATTTCAAGACAAGACAAGAAATGCAACCGAGGCTGGTCCAGGCCAAGGAACTGCAGAGCTGCCGTCAGGGGGGGCTTCTCACCTAGAATATGCTGCCTGTCCCAATCGTGGCACACAATCCCCCGCTTAAATAAAGGTTAAAATCGTGCCTGTGTGACCCAGGGAACCCTCAGCAGGCACTGACCATCCCCTGGCAGGGGGGGCTCTGGACCCCTCCAGCACAGGATTGTACTGACAGCTTTATTAACATTTGCTACCTGCTTCTTACACGTCCTTTTCAAATCTAACATTTCATTCGCCGCAGTCAGTTGCATTTCCTTCTTCCTCTTTTTGTCTTTTTTTTTTTTTTGAAAGGGGGCAAAAGACATCAGCAAAAGCCTCTGAATTAGTATTTCTCTGTGCACTCCAGAAAGTAATAGATGGGAACTTGTTCCTAATAGTTTTACTTTCTGTGTTATCTGGAGAAAAACAGATTCATACATACAAAGTGGACTGTTTCAGAAGAAGATAGTGCCTGGAAAAATGAAAGACTGTTCCAAAGTAAAAAGTGATTATTTCAGAAGAAATGAGAAGCTCCAATGTCAACCCTGCTGCCTGAATCAGCAAAAAATCAAAGCCTGGCACAGAATAGGAAATTGGAGATTTTCCTTAAATTTACATTTCTTTTTGCTGAACACATTTTTGCTGCGACGTGAAAGAACTTCTTAGAGACACTCCTAGTTTCAGACATTGCTTTTTTGCCATGGCGTTGCAAAATGCCGGTGCCTGGGACTGGAATTCCATTAGTACAATTGGAAGAATTTATGTATGAATGATAGAAACGAGCCACAACAGCCATGGAAGCCAGCTATTTTTAAGGCTTATGTCTAGGGATAACATAATTTAAATGAAAAAAACCCAAACTATTTATTTATTTTAAAAATAAGATCTCCTCAGTTGTATCGACAATTGTCCATCAGAAAACCCAAAGCCAAATAATCTGAAAAATAAAAATTGCTGTAAGAATCCATCAGAAATGTTGGCAAAATACTTACATATATATATATCTGATATTCTGTGCACTACTACAATAATCTAGGAAAAGCTAACTCAAGAAATTTCATCATAAAGTAAATTTCACTATTTACTGAAACCTAAATGACACATAACATTTGCATTCTATACATGTAGCATCATAATTACATGATTAAAACCACACAGTTTTGACATTACAATCTACTTAAAAGAGCCTCCTTTTCAAGACTCTCCTCATGAGACTTTGCCAAGCTCCCATAAAAAAATCAGCGAATAACTATTTTAAATCTCAATCAAAATTAATCTGCTCTGAATTTGCTTCTTCACTTTGGTATTAATTGGACAGGATAACCTCCAGGTCACAGCCTGGTTTCACATCTCCAACGCCCACAAGGCGGATGGACAACCCAAGAGGAAAGTCACAGGCGAAGACCAAAGACATCACTGCGAGAGGCGAGTGGAACGAACGCACATAAAACAGTCAGAAATAGGAACACCAGAGGTGCTAAAAGTACTTTTTTCCTGACTGTTGTCATCAGAAGAGCTGCGTTTTGTCAGTGAGTGACTCTGCTGGGGCCTCAACACCAACTATGTAACTCTGCTTAAACCAACGTGTTTCATCCTGCCTAACGTTGAAACAAATAACACTAAACTCAACAAACACGTATGAGCTCCCTGAGCAGGGAAGGGAGCCCTGCAAGGGGCTTGGAGGGACAGAAATCACTGAAATTGTGGCAGGGAGTCACTGAAGCCCACGCTGTATTTAAATGATATAAATTATATACATTGATATAAATTATATAAACAAATTATATAAATTGATAAAAATTATACAAACATTTAAATTATATAAATTGATATAAATGATATAAACATGATATAAATGTTATAGCTGTTAGGTTTTAGTTGGATTATAGGTTGGACTTGATGATCTTCAAGGTATTTTCCAATCTTGTCAACACTGTGTGATACTGTGAAATACCAAATTTCATATTTAATTCGGTAATAAAAAGCTGTGCTACTTTGTCTGTCCGAAGGCAGAGGAGGACAAGACGGGAATAATGATCCCTGCAGCCAGGACACATCCATCCCCCATGGCTCCTGCAGGACCAGCGGCAGGAGCAGATCCTTGCTCCTCTCTGGATAGAGCCGCAGCAAAACCCCTCCTGCCCACAGCTGGGCATGGCCAAGGGAAAACGACACTCTGTGCCACGGAAAAAACCCAACCCCAACCCCAAAACCCACTTAAGCCTTCAAGCCCACGATATCTGAACCTGGTGAATGAGATCTCCCTCAGCCTCCGAGACTCCAAGACCCCTCCTTCCCAACATGACACACCTGTGACTTGCCATCCCACAGCGAGCACACCAGGGCTGACCCACAACCCATGAGTCACATAAGGGGCCATGGTGCTTGGAAAACCACGAGGGGATGGAGTCCGGAGGAGGCTTCACCACACACAACCCATTTGAGGCACCGGGGTCTGCTTCCCAGGGCTACTGGTAACACTTGATGCAAAAAAAGTATTCTTAAGGATGAAACTGTCGTTTGGAATTAAATTTTCATACGCTTTAGTCCTCTGCAGGAAAAGGGCGTTTGACAGGAATGTTATAAGTGTCGTGAGAGGGATGGAAGTGCCACCTGGGAACGACGAGGGATGGAGGGCAGCCCGAGCAAGTGCATGCAAACTCACACTTGGGACGTTTTCCACTCATTCCTTTTAAAGGAGAGGCTCTCACTGCTCGATCTTCCAGCAGGAAGCAACGGTGCTACCTGTGCCATCAGCCACAAACCCCCCCTGATCCTGTCACTTCACAGCTGAGGCCATTCGTGGCCACATCCACGCGGCAGATTCGCCTCTGCGCTCCTCGCTCCCCCTCTCTCTTCTCACGACACCACTGTAACGTAACTCAGACACGTCAAACTTTTCTCCCAACTGTTTCTGCAGCGTTTCAGCTCCATCCAGGCTCAGGAAAAGGAGCAGTGGCAGGGGGTGAGGCGTGCCTTTTGTCAGCACCCCCTCTGCTCCCCGTAAACAAGCTGCTTCCCCTAAGAAACACGGCAGACCTCCAATTTAAATTTATGGAGAGGCTGAACCAGAGGAGCCCGCACTCAAAATAATTTTAATAACCCATTAAGTTGCGACTTCAGATTCATTTTGTAACCGCGTTCCTCGGGGAGCGGCACTATCAGGATAAAGATAGAGTTTTTTTTCTTTTAAAGATAAATAGCATCATTAATCTGCAACATTTCTTTTCTATTATCTTTCAAAATGAGGAGTTATTTTGTTCTGATCTTGAGGTAATTAGCCTTCATTCACTAGCCAGAAAATGTCTGTGTTCTGAAAATTAAAAATGTGTCATTAAGTGGAATTTACCATAATGTCATTTATCTTTATATAGTTCATCAGTGACAGCAATGGGCCTGGGAATCCATCAGCTTTTACTGAGGAAGCATTAAAACAAATTGAAAAACAGAATAATCCCAGGCACTCTTTAACACAGCCAAAGCCATTTGGGTAATTAAATAGTGGTATTTAAAGTTTTAATTTAGATTTTTCCCCTCTGTTCATCAGCAGTCAAATGAGATGTTCATATTCATAACTGTTTGTAATAATGGGTTTCATAAAGCAAACGGAATATCAATGCCGTCAAAATTAAAGAGAACACAGAGAAACCTTTCAAGTGATGTAGTTCCTCATGAAACTGTTTCAAGTGAAGTAAAGTCTGAATAATGACACTTTATGCCCTCACCAACACATTATTGGCTGGGTCGCAGTTATTTAAAACAGGGATAAAAGGCACCTGTACTCCCTTCTGAGCGCAGTTGGACTTAAATTAGACTAAATTTGTTAGTTTAGGGCGTGATTTTTGTTCTCTTCTTCCACATAGTAAATAACACTACTGGATTTTTTTTTGTTTTGTTTCTTTCCAAATGAAAAGTCCGGTAACTTTTGTTCGTTCTCTTTTAAATAAAGTGGAAAATCCCCAAATTATGGCTTCGTTTGCAATGTTACAGAGGTTGAGAAATTCTATTTTTCAGTCCCAGAGCAGCGGATTGTATTTTAGGTAATAAATGAGGCTCTTATGTAGCGTCGGAAAGGAGCTGGAATCTTTAAGGTGTGGAGTGGAACAACCCAGCATGGCACAAATCATGTGCAACACGAAATCAGCACAGGTTTTACAGTTTGGTAAACACCAAGACATTGATGACACACTGATGATAACGTGTTTCTGTGAACACCACTCCAGCCACTTTTCTTTTTTTTTGTTGTTGTTCTTTAATATATTTTAGTTTTATTTTTAAATTTAGTGTCCTTGGTGTCCACTGAGGCACAGTCACAACTTCCGTGGAGGTCAAAATGAACCCTGGGGGTGGAGAGATGAAGTCCTACACGAGCACAACAACAATACCTGAACGACCTGCTAGGATTAACTGCCTCTTAAAAATAAATGGCATCACTAAAAACCTACCATAAATGATTTTTAAGGGCACATCCAGAAGAAAATAGGCAAGAAAGCGAAAAATTATGCCAGCTATGCAGCACTAAAGTAACTTAATAAAGAAGTGTCAGGAGATATTCGCCGTCAGCGGGCAGAACACCCCCTGCCTGCCCAGTGGAGCTGTAAAGGAGCAGAGTCCATCCTACACTCGCCAGGACAATCAAACAGGTGCACAGCAAGACAGGAGGAAGCCAGGACACTCTTCTACCGGGAAAACTGAGAGACCTCAGCATTTCCAACACCTCAAGCAAAGCGTCGCCCAGGTGAATTAACGGCGAACGGCGGCGCAGACAAAACAAATGCAAAAAAACGCTCTTTAAAACGGTACCTACACCGCAACTTTGAGCGGCAAAACACAGCCACCACAACGTTTGGAGGGTGCCCCTTGCCACCCAAACCACCAGCTACCTATGGGGGCAGCAAAAATAGCTCGGCTTTCGGTAATGTGAACCCTATTTTTGTAACGTTTAAACTTCACTTCCTGTGCCTTTGTCTCGCTCAAGGAAGTGAAACTCATGCGTTGCATGTTTGTATTATTCCCCCTCGTAGGGGACTTGAAGACAATGTCTGCAATGGTCTGGAGCGATAAGAGCTGCCTCCAGGACAAGGATTCTCCTGGGGATTAAGCAGCACCATCTGGGGCCTCGGCGCGTTGATCTGCGGCAGCTGCGGCCTGAAATGGGTGAAAATGGGTGCTGGACTCAGAGAATTTAACAAGTGCCTGCAACTCGGTTTCAGTTAAGAGTTTGCTGTCTTTTGAGACAAAAAACGGAGGATAAACAACAGAGCAGACTCCCCTTCTCATGTCTCTGACCCAGAGAAATCCCGCTGTCACACGGGACACGATGAGCAATGTCCAAATGTCCAAAACGGGCCAAAACAAACCATTTAAAGGGCGGCAAGTCCAGGCACTCCAAACACCCTGCAGGTAAGGGACCAAAGGCACGTCACAGTCCTGTCAGGGTTTCTTTCTGGGCACCAAGGAGGAAGGAAGGACCTGGCAAATCACGAGCGCGTACATTGTCTGCTGCGTTGGCCAAGAGGGCCCTTGCCTGGAGATTTTTAGTGCTCTCTTCTCTACCCACTCTTTTGTTCTTTACTTCACTTATTTCCTGCTGCAGTTGCACCTCGCTTGGTAATCGTATGGAGCAAACCACATTTATTGGTTTTATTGCCTAAACCAAATAAATCTCATTAAAAGAATTTTTTTGAAGGAAGTATTGCAGTTAAAAAAATTACTGAAGTGACGTTTTGTCACTGTGGAGGAGGTGCTGGGTGCTTCCATTCTAGATGCTCAGCACTCCCAGACAGGTGTTTCAAACTAAGGTGCTGGGAACTAAATTTCTACACCCATATTAAACCTTTTTTTAAAAAAAAGCCAGGACTAACCAGAAGATAATTTTTTAGACTTTTTGTTTTCCTCCTTCTCCTGTGCACTCACAGACCACCTGCCCCTCATGGCTGGTGGCTCTCATGGCCTTCACGACTACTAGGGGGAGTTCCTCTGAGCTCCAAGACATGCTGATAATATGCACAATAATTTTCTCTGATGGTAAAACAAAAATAATTGTATTTCTGTAACCAGTAACCCTGTACGTCCTCTCACCTGTTCTATTCTTGACAGGTAGACTGTTCATAAGCCAAATTTAACACCTTCTGACGCACAAATATGGCTCAAGATGTGCTAGTTTTGCACCACTGTGATGAAGATACACACTGTATCTGGCAGGTACTCACAACTGAGTTGAAACTCTCTTGTGCCAGCAAGAAAAAAAAAATAAGAGTTGTATGGAAAGCGATGATTCTCCTGGAAAAATAAGCAAATACCATCAGGAGACGGTTTTCTTTTACCCTAGACAAAGACAAGTTTATCAATATAATTATTATGATGAAATTTCTGCATTAAAGTTCTATATTTCCTTAAAATTCTCTGTTATGCTGGAAGGGGGAGAAGAAAAAAAAAAAGAAGAAAAAAAAAAGCTAAGCAGGGCTTCCCATGACTAAATGGATTAATTCTTTAGTGCCACACAATCACTGCTCTCCACACTTTCACTGGACATCTAAATAAACACCCAAAGCTTATTTTACACCAAGGACAGATCCATTCTCAGGGATAACCCGAACACTAAGAAACTTGGCACTTTTTGTATTAAAAAATAAAAAATAAAGAGAAGCTGTAGAGGGAGATGGGAGAAAGCAAAGGACATTCCAGGCAGGTTTGTGGGGTGACAGCCACTGACAGACGGGAGCCACACCGCTCACACGCCTGCTCTGCTCCTGGATGTCTTTCTCCAACGGGTGTTTCCCAGTGGGATGCAGGAGCTCAGCTTGGCACACCCGACCCTCCGAAGCAGGGAAAGGCACTCAGCCCCACCTGGCTCATCATATTTTACTGTGGATTAATATTAAAAGTGTGTTTTCTGTTCAACAACACACAGCCTGTCATCCACACGGAAATTCCCGTTCAGTTTTACTAAAATATTCTGCGTTACAGTAGACCAGCAACACAAAGCTCCCATGATTGCTCTGCGTATATTTAAACAGGGGGAAAAATCAGCACCATGCCTCAAAAAATCGGTGTAAAATCGCAGCCTTTGAGGGTGCAACACCCAATCGATTGTCATAAAAACACATGGATGGCAAAACGTGGACACAACCCCTTGTATCCAAGATTCCTAACAGTTTGACAACCAGCTTCAGCCCAGCACACAGTTGTCCTCATGTAAAGGTGTACACTGAACCACCAGAAGGGTGGGTGGTTTCCCCTTTCTCCAAAGAAGATGGTTCATACCCAACACAACGTCCACAGGTAAAGCGTCACCTAAAGCCCTTTAATTGCTGCCAGTGACTGTGACTCACCACAGAGGAAATGCCACCAGGATTTTAAGGACAAGGCAAGAGCACCTGGCTTGTGTTGGCCGTGTCTAGCAAGGGACAGGAGACAAGGCACCCCAAAATTCGGTTTTATTGTCTATTTATTGTCTATTCCCAACCCCTTTGGTTTAGAGCTTCGTGTACCACAATATAGCAAAGAACTTGAATTCCTCTGGTTCAAGGAAAAAATACCACCAGCTTTTCCATGGATAATACACCACTCTCTAGGTGGCTTTTTAAAACACCCTTGAGCACAGCAACTGGCTGACACAGGGACACAAACACCCGCCACATTTAACACGAGTTTCCCCCCAAACCAGGACCAGCTCATTCTTCAAAGCAAGCCAGTGAGTCCACTGGGCTCCTGTTGTACAGCACTTACAGATATTTCTTATTTTTTTCCATTTAATTCTGGTACAAGAAGCCAGAGTTCAGCAAGTCAACACTCACTTTTCGTTGTTTTATGTTGGGCAGCCCTCACATCAAAGACAAGTGATTTAAAGAACAGTGTCTACCAAACCCCAGTGAGCTTCAGTTTCACCCCAACTAAGCAAATGAACCTTGAGCAATAAAAGCCAGAAATTCTGAATATAGTATATATATATATATATCTCCATAGGATTGCACAGTGCTTGATATGCAAGAGGTTGTAAAATCCTGGTAATGGAACAGGGCTTGAAGGACCTGGCACCCTCATGTCCGCAAAAAAGATGGTGCGAATGTCAGAGTTTACAAATTCATCTCAAATCCCTTGACCCCAACAGGTTTGAGGCTCTTTAATTTTTAATTCCACGGGCATTTCTCCATGGAGAAACGCTGCCTGGCCCATCTCTGGATCAGATCCTCTGGCTGGAGTCAAGAGGCGGGATACGAAGGGGGTGACAAAAGTGACGTGAGGAAAAGGGTCTGAGATCTCCAGAGAGGCTCAGGACGGAGCCAAACCTGAGGCAGAGCTGCATGGACACCTCCCAGGAGAACGAAAACATTGGTATTTCATGGTCTGACTGGCGAGTCCACCGGGCTAAACAAGTTGGTGGCACGACTGACAAGATAAGGAGATCAACATTTGGCTCCAATTTGATTATTTGGTGACACTTAAAACAACTGAAGTAACCTCCAAGCACTATTTTATGGCTCTGTGACCAGCCAAATAACTGCACATAACCGAAGAACGACACAAAATGGGTCAAGAGGGCTCCAACACAGCCAGCAAATTCAGGGATCACAGAAACATGAAACCATGGAATGGTTTGGGTCCATCCAACCCCACCCCATGCCAAGGGCAGGGACCCCTTCCACTAGGCCTTGTCCAGCCCTTGAGAATTTCCTTGAGAATTTGCCTTGAGAATGTCCAGGAACAGGGCAGAAGCATAAAAACACAAGGAATGAGATTTCCCAACAAAAGATAGTTTCACTGGGTATTGTTGTTTTTTGGTTTTTTTTTAGCATTGACTGAAAAAAGAAAGTTGACACATTTCAGAAGCTGATAACCACAGGTAACAAGCTGAAGCTGTAGCTATGGACTGCCTGCAGCTGCTTTATATTTTAATGCCACCCCGTAAAATTAAAACACGGCTTTGAAAATTTAGCTCAATGGCAAATTTGGAAGGTTTTTTCCCCTCAGCGTTCGGTACACGATGTAAAACACAGAAGCACTTGTTTAACTTTGACTCTATGACTTATGCAAAGTGTCAGCTATTATTCCAATGCAAGTCCCCTTAAATAAACTTTTCTGAGACACGGTGAAAATGGAGGTGGTGGATTAGTGGGCAGCCAAAGATGAGGTCATCTAGGCCCATTGAGGCCGTGTTTTGAGACCAACAATAGCAGAACTCCAGCAAATCCTCTGAAGTACACCCCCTTGTTTTCCACGCAGCCTGGATTAGCCTTGAGCTTCTAGATCTGAAAATACAATAACCCTTTCACTCATATATAATAAAGAGAAATAGACTATACTAAAAAAACCCAAACCTAACAGGTTTATTTACATGCCCAGCACATAGAACTCTTCTGTACATACAATGCAGAGGGCAAAACAATATAAAATGAATGGCAATTCAAAAAAAAAAAAAAAAGGAAAAATAAAAAGGGGGCAGGGGGTTTTTCCAAGCAAGAGGCATTAATGTCTTGAGTTCATGAACGCAAAGACCCCGGGTGCTGTCAAGACTTTATGTTAACAAAACTGTATTTTCAGGGGAATTATATAATAACACAAGAACAAACAAATTCACAGGTGCAATTACATCCACTAAAAAACCTCCTGAAAACGTGGCAAAGGATTTTGGGTTATGTAGGGTTATTTCCATCCAAAAGTGAGGTGCGTTTGGGGCAGATTCTACTGCTGAAAAGGGAAAATTTTTTGACACCCATCTCAGCGACAGGACAGCTCAAGCTGGTAATAGACTGCTATTTCCACACAAATACCTGTTTTTTATATTTATGTACATCCACATAAATACCTGTTTGACATTTCAAAACCGCTGAGAAAGAATTGAGCTCACAGCGTGAGTTTTCCAAGGTGTTGTGGCAACAGGAAAAAAAGAACAGCCCCACAGGTAAGCTGAGTGTGAGGAAGGTCCCAGGGCTGGGCTCAGCACATTACCATCCACACAGAGACTCTCTGACATCAGAGTTTCAGCTCCTTTTGCAGAGCTGTTGTCACTTTCTGCTGCGGGAACAATGTAATGGGGTCTTGAAAGGCTGGGAATGGCCAGACTCACCAAGAATAAATGGGGGAAAAAACCCCCCCACCACATTACTGCTTAGCCTGGGACAAAACAGAGGCGTGAGCAGGACCAGAGGGTGGATCAGTGCTGTGTTTATTTCCTCCAGCAGCAGCCTTTGCTGTGGGCTGCACAGGAAACCCATCGTGGTGTGGGATGGAGAGCAGGGAGCCACAGGCCCTGCCCTGTGGGCAACGCGCCGGCGTGACCCAAGTGGGCACAGTTTGGTTTCAGCTGAGGACAAGACAAAAATTCTCACAGCATTTCCCTCATATCTACATTACTATGGCTTAAACAAGCCATCAGTTCATGAGGAGCAACCATGGGACTGCCCACCATCCTGCTGGCTCCCCTCAGAACGACCACAACGAACCCTGGAAGTGGAGAACCCGGGAGATCTGCTCCCCTGGCTCAGAAGTGAATTTCTGGCCAAGGAAGAAAGCCTATTTCTCGAGGTTGCTGGCAAAACTGTCAATCATCTTGATGAGCAGCAAATAAATGAATGCCCAATGATGGGATTCTATATTATCCTTAAAAAAAGGAATCCATCAAATAAACATCAACAGGTAAATGTTTATACCCGACAGCCATCAATTTCAGCTATCCATGCAAAGAGACAGGTGAGCTGGACTGGTAAACCTCGAAATTAGAGAGGTATTAATCATCTGCTCCCAGCCAATATAAACAGATGTTATTTTTAAACAGGCAAAATCATCTCTTCCTCTGAAATTTATTTGCAACAGATAATGTTCTGTTACATTTTTAATCAAGCAGATGAAGTTACATTTAAATTGAAAATCTGCTGCACCCAACTAATCAGGCAGGCAGGATTCCGAGATGATTGAACGCCGGCGTACAGCACACCATTACAGCAGGTAAATTGTGAGATTTACCTGTCACACCACACGGCTCATTGTTCACCTGCCGCGCCCGCCAGTGAGGAGCACGAAAATAAGACAAAAAAAAAAGGAAAGGCATGTTCAACATATTCATAAATCCGTCATATTTTAGGAACATATCGTTACCAGTGACAGGGAGGGAAAAAAAAAATATATAATAAGCTCCACCTCTTTCCTACAAAAAAAAAATATTTACACAGGTCCCTCCCATCTGCTTCGTGCTCGTCTGGACATGCTGAGATGGAAAGATCTCTTGTATTTCTCCCATGAAAAAGTAAAAAGTGAGAATTCCCAGAAAATCTGACACATCTTAGGGAAGGAACAGTGTGACTTTTCTGCCAGTCCACTCCCCAGCTCTCCCAGAGACATGGGGCCTACCACCCAATTCCTCGCTGCCTCAGCTCACAACTTTTAAACCAAGGTCCCCACTCAGGGTTTTTATTATTGCAAACAACACAAACATTACAAATAATGTATAAACAGGTCAAATACTCCTTGACAGGGACACCCTAAAATGCTTGGTCACAAGAAAGTGCCAGAGAGGGGAAACCTTTCATCTTAATTTTAATACGGGATCCACACAGCCTCGTTCATGGCATTGATAAATTATGCATATCTACTTTTTTTTTTTCTTTTTTACACATCAGGATGAGCACCAGCTGACAGTAGACATCTGGGAGACTGTCAATTATTAAAGGCATGGGCAGCGACACCTTCCACAAGAGGAGGTCAGCCTGGCCTTGGGACACTTCCAGGGATCCAAGGGCTTCCCTGGGCAACCTGTGCCACAGCCTCGTCACCCTCACTGGGCAGAATTTCCCCCCAGCACCCTGTTTGACTCAGCCCTCTGTCATCCACTCATACACCCTAATTTCTTCGGCATGTAATGTCCCTTAAAATTGGCTTCTCCCCAAAATCAGGAAATTAATTTCAAAAATAACAGCGCTCAGTGGTACGTTAACGATGGAACAGAACATAACTCTGATTAAATTCAGAGTTAAACAGAAGCAAGAGCTAGCAAAATTTGAGAGCAATTTCTTCAAGAAAATAACTCTTTCCC
>WEKX01020832.1:89664-102211 GCA_013390025.1 Pitta sordida | reverse complement strand
CCCCCCCCCTTTTTTTTTTTTAATTAAAGTAAAGCTGCAATTGTAAAGAGACGGCAATTAAGACTTTCAGCTTCCAGAATCAGCGATCAGTTTAAAGAGGATCTCTGAGATATGGACAGAAATAGCAAGAACTTCACTCAACTCACTGATTGAACATAGAAATAACAGCAAAAATTAAAGAAGGCAGACACACACTAACATTTCCTTTTGCAGTAATAACAGTGGCCAAGAGGAGGCTTCAGACCCACACCTGGACCTGACTCTGCCCCTCAGGTGTTTTACCACTTCCCTCCAACTGGGCTGTGACAGCCTGAGGGGTCACCGGGGCAGGTGAGCACTGCCAGGAGCACGTTGTACAAACGTGGGGCTCTGAACTCACTCAAGGAAGAAATGAAGCCCCAGAAATAAGCTCTGGCCTGTGTAATTTCTGCCACTGAAGTTAAGTCTCTCACAGAGAACATACATGCTACTAAAACATTTTTCGGGTTTTTAGTATTGTTTTAGTATTTAATTCTAATTAAAACAAACAAACAAAAAAAGGTAGAACTAGTGCGCTTAGCACTGCATGTTACTGATCTTTGCTAGAATTGAGGAAGCCTCGTCATTAAATAATCAAATTCACTTATTTTAGCCGTGGAAGGAGCCAAGGCTCTGCCTCCCTGGGTGGGCTGGTGGAGGCAGCGAGCGCAGCCGACTGCGCTCCCGGCTCCTCTCCCTGGAGCTGGCTGTCCCCTGGAACCCTCTGTCACCGCTGCCTGGCTGGAACAGAGGTCTCCCCACCCAGCAGAGCAAGGCAGGAGGCTGCTGGCACACTTCGGGGTCCCCATCTCCAGGCTAATGCAGCGCGCCCCTCCCTCCACAGAGACACAGGTTCACAAACCTGCGGTCAAATGTGAACTCAAACTCCATCCAGGAAAAAAAAAATCTGAGTAAAATAACACAGCCTCAGAGAAATAACACGTTTCTCTCAGACTTTACTCCAAAATTCTGCCTTCTGGGCATGTCTTTTTTCCATGAGGCTTCAATGCCCCAGGACACTCTTTATGTGGGATTTTAACTCCTGGAGTACTCCCATCCTCTGGGATACCTGTATCACAACTCTGAAGCCTTAAAATGTCACTGGCCCTGCAGGGATCCCCGTGGCTCCAAGGTCACATACACCGCTGTGAGGGGCTTGACATGACCGAGGCCTCTCTGCTCAAAACCTGACCCTGAGACCAGGACATCCTCAGCTGTCCTCATCAGGAAATACTCTGCCTTAATTTGATGGGATGGCTCTGACCAGGAATTACTCTGGCTTAAATTTTGCAAAGGTGTGAAGAAATGAAACGTGAAACATCAGTCATTTTCCAGCTTCCAAAATAACTTGTGCCAAAATCCACGTGAATTACTCATTATTATTATTATTATTATTATTATTAACACAAAACCCCCAAACAAACAGAAGTGAAGTGAGAGATTTCTGTTACAGGCAGAAATCATCCTTAGCTTTCCTTTCACAACTCGCAGTCAAACCAGGATAATTTTTTTTTTTTGTCTCTTTCCAACTTACAATTTTTAAAATCATCACCATATATTTTAAGGAATCTTTGTTAAAAGAGGTGCAGGGGTAAAGTCAGAGCAAATGTTACTTTAAACCTCTAACATCTGTGCACTTAGAGATATTATACATGCGTAAGACTAAGGATTTTTCCTGTAAGCAAACACACAGGGATGAGTTTCTTTAAACAAAGTTTGTGTGTGCAGAGCTGAAAGGCACACAGCTGGCATAACTGCTTCTAGAAAAAAAAATCAGTGTAAGCTTATTTTGAAGATCTGTGTTTATACTCTGACTTATGTTAATATTAGAGAAATTGCTCTATTCACTATGTGTTGATGTTGGCCAATAATTAAAATTTAGAGTTTTCAGTGTGGGTGTGGATGAAGACACTGATTCCATGATTCATTTTGATTTTCTTTGGTTTTTTGCTGGACAAATTAAACACCACCTGCACATCCCACCTGCCCAGCTGTTCCCTGAATGAGCTGTTCTTGCACCTCTGCATTTTCTGAAGGACTGACAGGGGGTTCGGGGCACGTTTTCATGTGTCCTCCCAGTAAGACACAAACTGGAATGGCAACAGAAGAACACCAACTAAGAAACAATCTCAGTCTCACTGATCAAAACCAGGTCAGCTGCTTGTCAAATAAAAAAGAAATAAAGTCTCGATGAAGTTGTCCCATTTTCAGCTTTTCCTACAAACCAAAAGTAAAGCAGGACCACGAAAATTTTTTTGTTTCTGAAGAATTCATTTCCTAAAGAACTTGCTCCTTCAAAGCCCTGAAGATTCTGAGTTTCATGAAGCCACTCACAATTAGTTAAGCTCTCAAATTGAACATTCCACCTGCTCCTTCTAATTACCTAACTCCACCAGGAGACTGCTTTTAAATGTGCATTTCCACAGAAGGGAAAGTGTTTTTTCAGCTTTGTCCTTCAGGCATTGCACATGAGCACCAAACAAAAAACATTACTAAACACGCATTACTAAACCTGTGTTTTCCAGAATATTTTTTTCCGGTTGTTTTGCAGAATAAGCATTTCTCTCCACTAGAAACTCATAGCTGGCCCCACAAAAGATTAAATTATGTCATATATACATATATATAAGTGACCAACTCTAGCGGAAGGTGTCGCTGCCTGTGGCAGGGAGGTTTAAACTGGATGGATTTTAAGGCACCCAACACGGGCTCCCTGCTGCCTCTAGACACCATGGTGGGGACCAGTGGTCCCTGGCCCCAGGGAGGCAGCAGCCTGTGGGGCCCCCTTGCCACGTTCTGTGAGAGACACCACAGCAAAACACAGCAGACCGTGACCTTCAGCGGCCACGAAACCGCCCTGTTTTTAGGGAAATGACAAGAAAAAACAGCCCTGTTCCACCTTTTTGCTGCTCAAAACAGGAAAAAAAAGCCCGAAACCTCAAAACCATCACCACAAAAATCACAAAACTTCGGCTTTCAGGCTTCGCTTTTGACTGAAGTGTTTTAAATCCTCGGCCTTCCTACGTGAAAATCCAAGTCGCACAGACACACGCCACAGACTCACAATGTCAGCCACCCCCACCTTCACCCCCATCCCCAACACCACCATCCCCAGAACTGTCCTTCTGCCCTGGCTGCTGACACAGATTTCTTAGAGGCATCTCCTTTTCTGCTCTTTTCACACCGAAACGAAGTTATAACAATTAAAAACCTGACGAGTGAACCACCCCCAGCACATGCCCACCCAGCTTCAGTTCCAGAAGCACCTGCCGCACAGAGAAGTGATGCCGACTTTGCCTCTGCTCTGGGCAGCCAACCTGAGGGGGAACAGCTCACTTTTGTGCCCTGGCACAGAAATCCAGGGCTGGAGACACTGCTGTATCCCTCCCAGGGTTGTTTTTTTTTTTGGGGGGGGGGACACCACAGAAATCCACGTTCAAAGTTGGCAACTTTTTCCTCTTTGGCTTCTTTTGCCCCAGACATCTCATGGTGGGTGGAAGTGCCAAACCTACACGTTCACACCTACAAACACACACACACACACAAGTTTCAAAAGTGGCTCCAGGGGACTGGTGCTCTTACCTTGTTGGGGCAGCGTCCAAGGACAAGGAAGGGACAAGGACAAGGCAGGGACGCGCGGCACGGCGGCCGTGACACACCCGGGCGCCTCACTGCCCCAGCTCCAGCAGGACACAGAGAGTAAGAGAGTTTAAAAAGAGACTGAAAAAAGAGCATCTGGCAGCTTCCCCCACCAACCCCCCCCTAGTCCTGCCTCGCTGCCTGGCTGTTGAGGGTTTTAAAGGAGTTGGTGGAGGAAGGTTTGTCCTGAGGATGCCTGGCTGCTCCTGGCACCTCGGGGATCAGGGGATCCTGTCCCCAGGCAGAGCACAAAGAAATCGTGCCCACTCAGGGCAAAGAGCTGCCTTGTGACTGCCACTGGACTCTGCTGTCCCCAAGGGATCCCCCTCGGGCTGTCTGGGCACACCCTCCTCACCCAGGCTTTGAGAGCAGAAAAATGAAGGAAAAGCCACCAGCACCTGTCACACCTGAGGCTGTGCAAAGGCAGCAGGGGACTGTGCACCAGGCTGGTGACAGGACACACCTGGGCAGCTGTTTCTGGGCACAACAGCACAGGGGAGACGTGTTCCTCTTGCTCGGGTGAGGCACACGTCACACACCCGCCACAAAACACCCAGGGATGGACAGTTACAGAAAATAAAATAAAAGAAAATTTTCTTTTTTTTCCCCCTTCACTGCTAACAACTTTCTGGGCAGCTGGCACTTCTGCACTAAAGCAAAAGCTCTGGAGGAAAAGGCAGCCAAGCCCCACCACCACTGAGAGGGAGGGAAGGCCGAGCCTGTCAGGTGGGAAACTTCCCCCACTGCAAAAAATTTCCACGTGGAAAAGAAACGGCTTGAAGCTGAATCCCACAGCTGGAAAAACTTCCATGTCCGTGGGAAACGTCACAAACACTGGAAACACCAATTTTATACATTAATAATTATTTTATACATTAATATTATACATTTTTATGATTTTATATATAATTTTATACATTGATAGATCCACTGGTGGGTCAGTGCCACCGTGGTGCCACCAGGTCAGGTTCCTGTGTCCCCTACACCTGGCAGCCCACCTCAAACATCACCTGCTTTTTTTCCTTTTCAAACCCTTTGTCACCAGTATATTCTTTGCTGAATATTTTCATTACTTAAACACCTTGACCTCCCCCTTCAGAAGGATTAAATCAATTTCCCATTGGAGTTCAAAAAAAAAAAAAATCAATTGGAGTACGAGAGTTTGTCACCACCTGAGAGAAACCCCCAAGGAAAGAGGGACAGGGAAGAAAGACCAAACTGGTAACAGAAATATCCCCCTGAAACAATCAAACTATCAAAAGAACAGGGTGAGAAAGGAAAAAAAAAACAAAACACCAACCACAAAACAAAAAAGTGACAGAGAATGTGTGACCATCTAAGCATGGGCACTCTTGCAGAAAACCTAGTCAGCAATCCCAAACCACGGGAAATTCAAATGAAAAGTCCAGATCCACAATAAAGATGGAATATGGGGCTGCTCAGGTGTGCTCAGCCTTGATCTCCTCGGACTTGGCAAGAAACCTTATTAGTTTTATTAATTTTTTTTTTCCCCCTTAAATAACCAAGGGATTCGAGTGAATCCATATTACACGGCGAGGAAGATTAGGGTTTTTTGGTTTTGTTTTTTTTTCCCCCCCTTTAATCAAAATATCCATATGCATGTGCTGCATCTTCCAAGGGATGGGTGGATTCCCAGCGCTGGTTTTTGCTGCGGGGAACTCGAGCACAAACCACTCCCACCACATTTCCATCAGGGCAGGGTTCCAGCAGCTGCTGGATCCAGCAGCTCAGCCACTCAACAGAGGCTCTTCTGTGGCCCGTGAAAAATTCCTCGCAGGCATTTTTTGTAGGGGAAAAAAAAATCAGAGCAGAAAACTCCCCAATAAAAAGACACCGTGCTGTGCAAAGGTCACTGTCAAAACCAAAAAAAAAAAAAAAAGCCCAGCTCACTGTGTTTTGTTGTCATTTTAGAAACAAGCTCTTACCTTTTCACTGTTGTTTAAATCCCTCGGTGTATTTTTAAACGGCACAGAAATACAGATGTGGCCAGATTTTTGGGTAGTTTCTGCAGTGCCAGGCAGAGTTACTGCTCATAAAATCATAAAATCAGGTCATACACCCAGAAAAAGCCATTTTAAACCCTGATAGGTAACAAAGGGCATTTCCTTTTTGACAGAGATAAGGCAACGAGCCCAAATTTATCAGACAGAGGCTGCTGTTCCCATTCTGACCCCAGAAGGTGATGAACACAAAACTCCCTCCTACCTGATTTTTTTAAGGAAGAGGCAGAAATTAAATGCTTTCAAAATTATTATTTTTTTTTCCATTACAGGAATGTTTTTATGGTTTCAATCACTAATTGTTCAAACACACACACTTCTTTCTTCCTCTTCTTGGTGTACAGGAGTACTTTGGATTCAGAAACAGCACAGGCCACAAACCTGCCAAGCCCAGAATCCAAATCACACCCTCTCTCAGCCCCTGAGGAAAGGGGCTGAGTGGGCAAAGGATTAAACAGGAGGAATACAAAGTGTTTTTTGTACCCCTTAGCGGCCGGACATCAATGTTGCAGCTCTGAAAACTGTGTCCAGAAAAAAAATAAATAAAATAAAAAAATAAACCCCACAACAAACCAGAAACCACGGGACTGGGATTGGAGCTGTTTGTAGGAGAAGAAATATGTTAAAATGAAGGTTTTAATGAAGAAATGGATGAAAGAATTCCAACTGCAGGAGATCAAATATACACCCTGGCACACTGACCACCCCATTTAATGGCTTTCTTCACCATAACTTGGAATAATACTTTGCAGAACACCAACATGTTGGAAATTAACCCTAGTGATTGTGGAGAGATCGCTCTGAATGTTATGGTTTAGGGGTTTTCTGCTGCTCTGGTAGCGAGGGGGTTAACAGCTCAGTTCTTGCCTGGGCTCTCCCTGTGCTGCCATGGCCTTCAAGGTTATAGAGATAGAGGCGTCTCTGTGAATAACATACTTGGGAGAGAGAAAAAAAAGTTCAGTAGTAAGATGTAGCGTGCCAGCTCAGAACCTGCGTCGGGAGGCTGAGAGACTTGAAGGCCCCCAGGCCCACGAGAGAAGGGGTAGAGATGTTCTTCCAGGCATCCCGCTGCTGGTTATTTGGACCGACCATAGCAAAAACCTATGGACCAGAGAGAGAGAGAACCAGGACCGCAGAATCCATCTAAGCATTAAGACTGAAGATGGAGAGGTAACGCTGGACAAACTGCTGATGGTTTTGAAGCCCCGAAACAGAAGCCTGGAGCTAGCTGAGAGCTCGGCAGAGATCCTTGGACAGACTTTTTGTGCATTGTGATAGGATCTGTGTACTTTGGGGTGGGCTTATTATGAAGCAGATAAAAACCAGTACTTAAAAGCTGCAATCCTGGCTGTGACTTCTGGACAACAGAGAATTTTTCAGAAGAACTGTCGTCCTCAGGTCGAGATCTCACTTGGGAGGGGTCATGAAAGACCTTTCCCTCTTGTGAGAGAGAGAGAACTTTATGGAAGGGCAGAGAGATGGTTCCTACCCTGGATCTGGTCAGAAATACCAACCTGCCTGGTTTACCCCTACCCTATGTTCCCCCTTTTTCTCCTGGTGGAAAAGGGAATATTACATCTATTGTAAGAGAAGGAGGGGTGGGGGGAGAAA
Organism: Pitta sordida; assembly: GCA_013390025.1. Lineage (NCBI taxonomy): Eukaryota > Metazoa > Chordata > Aves > Passeriformes > Pittidae > Pitta > Pitta sordida. The sequence goes on along the minus strand of WEKX01020832.1, from coordinate 94,922 downwards.
GGTTGCCTTCTAAATGATGCTTCCCTTGCAGTTCTGAGCTTGTTAGTTAGAAAATAAACCCTTTATGTTCTTTACTTATAGTTTTGCCTTGTTTTTGCCTGTAACCAGGTTTATTCTCCAGTTTCTCTCCTTCAGGAGAAGTTGGGGTGGGTCTCTGGCATCCAGCCAGGGTCAAACCACGACAATGAATTATTCAGCACAAATTCACACACCCTGGGCAGTCCATTCCATTGAGGGATCACTCTCTCTGGGAAAAAGCTCTTCTCAACATCCAGTCTAAACTTCCCCTGGCGTAGCTCGAGGCCATGTCCTCTAATTCTGGTGTCATCAGCCTGAGAGAAGAGATTCACACCCACCTGGCTGTAACCTCCCCTCAGGGAGTTGTAACCAGCACTGAGGTCACCTCTGAGCCTCCTCTTCTCCAGGCTGAACAACCCCAGCTCCTGCAGTCGCTCCCCACAGGGCTTGTCCTCCAGTCCTTTCACCATCCTCGTTGCCCTTCTCTGGAACCTCTCGAGCAGCTCAACATCCTTCTGAAACTGGGAAGCCCAGAACTGCACACAGTACTCAAGATGGGTCTGACCAGGAGGAATAACTTCCCTAGTCCTACTGGCCACTCTGTTCCTGATACAAGCCAGGATGCCACTGGCCCTCTGAGCCACCTGGGCTACAGGCTACAAACTGCTCTGACACATTACCTGTAAATTTATACCACCAGAAAGGCTGTCTCTCCTTCCACAGGTCGTGCTGCTACAACAAATCGACTAAACCAGTACAAATAATTCACCACAGCTTTGTGCCCACCAGTTTGCTTTCTGTTTATCACTGAGGACACATCACCCCCCACACAGGAGAGCAAACCAGCCCAGGCCAAGCACTCACCTGTGCTGGCAGGAGCAGAGCACCCCTCCAGGTTCAGCAGGATGTCTCCATCCCTCTCATCCGCGCCGGCTCCCAGGAGCATCCAGCTCTCCACGTTATCCCCATCAAAGTTGGAGCCCTCCTCCTCCTCTGAGCTGTCTTCTATCACCAGCACCTTGTGGATTGCCTCATCTCCAGCTGGGCTTTTCCTCTGCCTGGGTGTGCTCAGGCCCGACCCGGAGGGATGTGCAGCTGCCTGGGTGTGAGCTGGTGTGGAACACACCGGGTGGGCACCTGCTTTACCTCCACCTGACAAGCCTCTGGACCTCTTGGCTTTGGTTTCGTAGATGCTGTCCTCATCTGGGGCATCAGACAGGACGATGACCTCGGGGTCACCTGCAGGCTCGACACCGTCACCACTGAATTCAGGGGGTTTCTTGTCTTCATCTGCCACACCCGAGGTCACTTCTGCAACATCAGCCTCCTCGCTGATTTCCAGCATGCTGACCTCTCCAAGATCCTGGGAATAGTGGATCTGGCTGTAGAGGTGAAACTCCACCTCGCTGTCGATGCTCTGCTCGCTGGACGACTCCTCCTGGTAAAGCTCATCCTCGTACCCCTCAGTGTCCTCGCTGTGGTCGTACTCAGAAAACATCCTGGACAGCGAAGACTCGGCGTCTGCAAAAGGCCAAAAGGTTCCCTCAGAATGGTCACAGGCCAGAAACAGCCTTTCAGATGATACCTCTGGTCTCCCTGGAACTGTGGAGCTCTGCACAGATCATCAGACCCAGCAGACCCGACAGCAACTCGTGCTCAAATCTGCAGCAGCAAAAGCTTTAATTGCTTCAGCTGTAATTGCTGCTGCAGCTTCTGAGTGTGGAAATTAATGTCTCCAGCGTGAGGAAGGCCACCCTCCTGCTCGTGGAGCTCAAGCTGTACCCAAGGGTGAGCGTGTCCAGAGCTCATCACCTGCTCTCTGGCAACACAGGGACATTCCAAAGTCCCTCTGCCTCATCCAGGGGATGTCTCACCTCATGTCCCCAACCACACAATGCAGAAAGCAGGGAAAAGTGAACACTTCCTGTGAAAAAAGTCTGTTTGAATGCCTGTGTTACAGTCACTCCCAAGGAACACAACAAGACTTCTCAGACGTGAAGACTGCCAGATTGGGTCGTGGAAGAAAATCCCACAGTCCTGTTTAAAATTCACACACTCATGTGCAGAAATTCAGATCTGTGAGCTCTGTACAGAAGTAATTTGTGTGAGGATGGTACTTGAAGAACCCAAAGGCTCTGCCCCTCTCACCCAGGTTCCTAATTAAATACACAACATCTATTATGCTCAATAAACCACAGAAGAATGAGCAATAAACCTACTATGTAGCACTATTTAAAAAAAGAGATCTGATAGACCAAACAAAGATCCCAAACTACAACATTTTTCCAAGTGACATTCATAATATTACCCTGAGGTTACGGGGTGTGAGGAGATGCAGGAATTGAAGTAATGCAGGGATTTAACCAGCCTCACTGGTTAAATTAACCAGCCTGCTGTGTTCTCAGTGGAAAAGAACCCGGGTGGACGGAGTGACCTGCAGTGAGAAGCAGCCAGCTGGACAGGGCTGACAGCTCCCAAGCCCCCGAGGAGCTGACTCACTCACCTGGAGCAGGTCAAACAATGGATCCCTCCTCCTCCTCCTCTCAGCTCCACGGGGATGATGAAGGGCTCAGCAGGCACAGCAGGTCACTGGGGAAACATGAAACACCCAATGTCAGTGTCCCAACGTGCTCCTGAAGACATGAAGCTCCACTGCTCACACTCATTAAAAAACCCCAGAGGGTCAGACACCAGGGCAGCAGGAGCCAAACCCTTTTTCCAGCTGTAAATCCAGTTGTATTTGTGGTGCATAAACTGAGATGGAAACCACACCTTCGTTCTTCCCGCTGCCCTGGGAAGGGATGAAAACATCACACCTAAGCGTAATTAAAAAACAAAACCAACAAGCCAAACCCTATCCAAATCACCTCTATCATCAGAGGATAATCTCCCCGTGTTCGTTTTTCATGACCGGACGGTGATTTTTTTGCCGAAACACAAACCCTGATTTACCACGTGTTTGAGGAGACGCCAGCCCTCCTGAGCTTCCTTCAAACGCGGCACAAACGGAGAGGAAACCCCCCTGGAGAAGAGGCCGAGGCTCTCCCAGCGACAGCTGCACCTCCGGGAGAGCACGGGAGCATCCCCCAGACCCTGGAAAAAACAAACAACACACTCCGGTTTAAGCTCAGCCCTCCAGAAGGGTCTGTCTCCCTTCATCTGTCTCCCGGGATATCTCCTCAGGCCGCGGGGGAGACGCCGAGGGCAGCGACCGGGACACGCGGCAGCCGGAGATACGCGGACACCGGGGCCTCGGGGAGCGGGGGACACGCGGCGGAGGCTAGGGGGAGCCGGAGGGGGAAGGGAGGGGCGATGTGCCGGTGCACAGACTCACAGAGTGCTCAGCGCCGGTACCGGGGACCCGCTCGCTCCGTTCCGGCCCCGCCGGGCAGGAAGTGCCCCGTGCTGGCCCCGCCCTCANGGTGCAGAATCTCCCGGGAGTTGGGGACGGGGGGACAGGGACGGGGATGGGGATGGGGTCGGGATCGGGGGCACGGAGAGTCCTGCAAGCCTCGGAGCATCATCCCAGCCAGTGCCGTGCCCCGCAGGCAGCGTGGTCCAGGAGGGGACCTTGAAGCTCGTCCAGTCTCACCCGCCGCCACGGGCAGGGACACCTTCCGCTGTCCCAGGCGGCTCCAGCCTGGCCTCGGACACTTCCCGGGATCCAGGGGCAGCCTGTGCCAAGGCCTCATCTCTCTCGCAAGGAAGAATCCCGTGCCAATATCCCGTCTGGCCCTGCCCTGTGTCAGTGGGAAGCCATTCCCCCCCCACCCCGGTCCTGTCCCTCCAGGCCCTTCTCCAAAGTCCCTCTCCAGCGTTTTTGGAGCCCCTTCAGGCACCGGGAGGAGCTCTTAACTCCCGCCCTGAGCCTTCTCCAGCTCTCTCAGCCTGTCTTGGGGCACCACAGGGACGCGTGCACGCGTGTGCAGGTGTGTACACACGTGTGTACACACGCCGTGCACCACCCTGCCCCAGCGCTCCCACTGGCACTGCGCACGCACCCTGCGCTCGGAGGGTCCAGCCCCTCTATCTGTCACCAGTGAGCCCCCAGTTGTCCCAGTCCGGCCGGCTTCGGGCCCTCCACACCAAAATGTGCCCCCAAATGGAGCCGCCCTGGGGTGTGTGTGTGCACGGCGTGACGGCGACAAGCAGCGGCAGGGAGCTGGGAGAGGCACGCAGGGATGGGTGAGAGGATGCAGGCAGCCGGGGGAGACTCTAGGTGGTCTCACTGCCCCAGGGATGGCGGTGTGCCGCTTCCCGCCCTGCCCTGCTCGCCTGGGGCCGCTGGTGCGGGCAGACACGCGTCCACAGAGCCCGGAGCTTTCATTTTCCACCTCTTTTTTTTTTTTTTTTTTTTTGTAGGTCTTTCAGACTTCGGGGGTTTCCTTAATGCAGTGCTAACACTTTATTTTCGACATTATCGGTATGTAATTACAGGCTGCGATGCGCCTCTGGGAGCACCAGCACAGGCGTGTACAGGCTGTGAAAGCGCCTCTTGGAGGGGCAAAACGGCGCGTTCCTCTGATTCTTTGGGCTCTGGGTCCGGAAGGAAGTGAACAGAAACTGACCCACGGGTAGGAAGGTTTGTATCTTCTAGCAGAGGGCAGGTGGAAGCTGGCAGAGCTGTGACACCTGGCACTGACCTCAGGTGTTTTGCTCTGACCTTATACAGAGCATCTGCAGGGGGAAAAAAATATGAATCACTATTTATGGAGAGAGCAGGAGGAATATCGGAGCATTTAGATTCAGCGGTGTTTTCCAGCCCAAACTGCTCCCCCTCCTCCCCTGGACGTCGCATCTTGCGTGTCCCAGCGGCACGACCGTGAGAGAGGAGCTCGGCGCAGAGCTTCCGATGCTGACACACGGCCGGGGTGCTGAGGGGGGTGCCTGGGGGGGCAGCCGGGGTCTCCCGCAGCCGACAGTCGTTCTCCAGCCTCCACAGGCTGTCTCCTGACAATGACATTCTTCTCATTCAGAAGCTGCTGCTGATGGTGGATTTTTTTTGTGCGAACCCCATTTTTGTCTGTCCTGATCCAGTAAAAGGAGCAAACTCTGAGGGGACAAATCGCTCCTCCTCCACTCTCAGAGGCCGACCTGCCTTTCCACTCCTCCAGGTGGAGGCAGCGGCATCCTCTGCGCTGGCCTCGCGAAACCGAAGGGGTGGCAGCTGCAGGGTCGAAGGAAACCTGTGCCAGGAGGCAGGGAGAGACGGCGCAGGGGCGGGTGATGAGGCGGCTGAA
>WEKX01020832.1:76200-89382 GCA_013390025.1 Pitta sordida | reverse complement strand
CCCCCCCCCCCCCCCCCCCCTCCCGTTTCAGCGCCGGCAAACTGCATTGCCCGGATGACAGGAATGTCGCTTTCAACGGACTTTCAGCGAAAATCGCGTGAAAACCATCGATGCTGAACCCCGACAGATCTCGGGGCGCTCTGTGCCCTGCCCCTGAGGAGTTCTCCTTTGTCTCCCAGAGCCAGCGGGGCTGGGCACAGACCCTGGGGACATTGGTCACCGCGCCGCGTTTGGACCCCTGCAGCCTCCCGAGCACCGGCATCATCATCATCCTCAGCCGTCTGCGGCAGGGGCAGGAGCACTCCAGAAGTTAATTAAATTCCCACCCCCACCCCTCCCTCCTGATCCACTCCTCCTCTTCCCAGCGCTTCACTTTGCCGCTTCAAACCGAGCAGCGGGAGAGGGGAGGGAGTGTAATTATTCAGCTCCTTAGAGCCAGCTCCACAGTGCTTCAAAGATGGTTAATTACAGTTTCAGCCGCGTGAGTCTGTGGAGGACCCGACGGGCGCGTAGGAAGTCGTGGGGCACGGGTGGAGAGAGGGGAAGGACGCGGAAAAGTCGGGGCCGCCAAGGCTGGGGTGAGAACTGGGTGAAACGGGGCGGAGGAACTGTGGGATAGGAACCTGTGGAAGAGCCGCAGGGAGCGGGAGGCAGCTGGGAAGCAGAAGGAGATGGAGGAAGGAAGGAAGGGAACAGAGGATGCTGCACGCCGGTGTCACCGAACTGTGTCCTTGGTGCCCACCTGCGTTCTCTGGCCGAGGAGGTAACTGCTGGATCCGAGTGCTGCCGGTGCTGTTTGCTGGGGCACGGCTGGTGGAAGGAAGGATGGATCACAGAATCACAGAATTAGTAAGGTTGGAAAAGACCATAGAGATCATCAGGTCCAACCTAATGTGAATATAATATGAATATATAATGAATACATACGTGAATCTCCTCTTTGGTGGAAACAAAACAATTCAGAGCTAGAAAAAGACTGTGTCCTCAAAGACTTGGTGCTGCATGGCCAATAGTTCTTAGCTCTGACTTCATGATTTCCATTTTCTTTTGCCATCTCCCAATCTCTCTTTCTTGCCTTTTGCTGGAAGATTTCCCTTTAGGAACCACAGGTGATGGCCCAGGAGACACTGTGTGAATGCTTTCCACTATATAATGCTTTGACACTTGGCGTTCCCGTGGCGTTATCCCCATTATCCCCCATCAACGTGGAATAAGTTGTCAGAGCATGAAATTGGTGTTTTTACATACTCTTAATGTACAGATGTCAGTCTGAACACCAGGAGTAAGCATTATGATTAAACTCTGTTTCATCCTCTAGCCTGTGCATGGACCAGTTTGGAAGACTTCACTCCTTTTGGGGGGGCTACTGGGAAAAGGCACAGCCTTAAAAAGTAATAATTCTGCCTAGCAGCACTATCAGAAGATGAAAGATAAGTTAAGACATTATGCACCAAATCCAGTATAATTCCATAACAATGGTGTTCAGTTTTTAGCACCTGTGTTCCTGGCACGGCAGCAGGAAGTGAACAACAAGAAGGACCAGATGCATGGAGAGAATACAATCAGTGACCCAGCTTCTGGTGCCAAATACGCCAACATGTTCCAAATCAAATCTGCTCGGAGTTTACAAGTTTGTTATTCTCCGTTAATTATGATGTAAGAATGGCAGAGCCTTGAGGGAGGGAGGTTGTGGAGAGAGAAGGGGTAGGGCACAACAGAGGACCCACCTTGGACTCCAGATTGCTTGGTTTGGTTGACTTGATCACAGACACATATGGGAGAAGAGGAAAGTCACCTGCTTGAAAGCAAATCAGCTGCTCCACCCTCTGCTCTTTGCCCCTTCAGTTATTGGGGGAATTTCTAATTTCTAATTGAAGACATTCTTACTAAAAATTCCTGAATAAGTACAGTGGCAGTGGGGCTTGGTTTTCAGAACAGAACTTGCAGCAGTGTATTTGGAAGGCAATGGAAGGTTTTACACTTCCTGTGGGAGACTGAAGCTAAAGGGTTGATCAGGGACTTCCGAGGGAAGTCTCGTGGAAGCCTGAGGAGGAGTTGCCCCAGGAATTCCACTTTTTCCCTCCTACCTGCTGTGCTCAACTCCTACACAGAACATCAGCCTGACTGGGAAATGCAGCAATCAGATTTCCAGCCAGATGAGTTCTGTCAGGTCCAGCCCTGGAGCCCTTTGAGCAGATGCTGCACCTCTGGGGGCACCTGCCTTCAGGTGTGTTGGGAGCAGGGGAGGGTGATATACACCCAGCACATCCATTCTGCTGCTGGAGACAGTCTGATATGAAATATCAGGGTGGATGTCTACACTGTGATCCTCTGTGCCACCACAGGTTCTGCTCCAGTGCCACCAGGCTGAAGGTCTTCTGTGCTGGGTCCAGAAAAACACGTAGGTGTGAGCACAGAGTGTTTTGTCTGAGAAAGAAGGACAGGACAGGCCTTGCGCACTCAGGGGACCATCACTGCCAGGGTCCTGTGGCACTGTGGCCCCTGGGTTTGAAGGTCCAGGTGTGAACATGTGCCCTATTCACAGGAGCAGGCCAGCAGAGGGGAGAGCAATACAGCAGGGATGGTAAAAGGCCATCCTGAGCTGGAGGGAAACTTCCATTTACTGCACAAAATGTTTGTTTTCCTAAACGGGCATGAAGTTAATCCTCATAAGGAGAAATCTAAGTCCTGTGCTACTCTCTGCAGGATTTCTCCTACTTCATTAAACTCTTGACATCTCAGAGGGCAAATCCACATTGTCACATGTCACTTGTGCCTGAAAAAAATTTGGGTATCAGTGCTTAATATGAGCTTATTTTTCCTTCTTATTTTGCAAGTGTAATTTCATAGTAAGTCGAACCAGGGGCTTGTATTTACTTGTTAGCACTGAGAGTGTGTCAGGCCATATGTAAACAAGGGTATTAACACAGATCTGGAGCAGAGTCAGCCTGTGCCAGCTGGAGACGTGGTCCCTGCCACTCCATTTACCAGGCGGGTTTGAGGCAGTGGGGAGCAGTCGTGACTTTAGGCTGGTAAATACTGTACCCTCACATGCAGAGGCAGCTGTAGGACATTCCTGTCTATTTGCCAATGAGATTTTTGTCAAATCTAATGTTGCTTTTCTCATGGCTCTTTCTATCCTGACTGATGAGACTTCCAGTGCTTGTGGAAATGAATTTTCCAGGAGCAATCGGAGGCACAGCACCACGCTGCAAGGCACATGAGGAGGGGATTGCAGCCTTCAGTGGGGAAATAGGAAAGTGGGAAACTCCTGCTGGCTGCTCCGTAGAGCAGATTTCTGCTTCTGGCTGACTTAGCCTTGGAATGAAATGCTCCAGGTGCTGGGTTTGTCTGCTACACTGAGCAGCCCCTCTGTCAGATTTTTTCTAAGAGGGCACTTTTACCCTGTTCTGTCACAAACCTGGAACAAATATCATCAATCCACGGGCAGGAATTAATCCACAGAAGTCTCGTTCCTGGTGGGTGCGGGTTTATTTTTCACGACCTTCCTCCCGTGAACAAGGATTTCCAGTTGAACCCAGTACGTTTTCCAGGGTACCTCACAGTTTCTTCTGCAGCAAGATGAACCCCTCCTCTGTTTCCTGAACCCAGTTTGGCACTGTGCCCTGACTGAGGCATGATCTGCAACTGCAATGGACCCTGACCAGCCCTCCCACTCTCGGGGGGTGCCCAGGGCTGGCAAAAATCAGAGGGGCTGCCAAGCTGAGGGTCCTCCAGAACACTCAGACCTCATCAGGCAGCACACAGGGAGGGAAATATGCTGGTGGAACAGCCCAAGCTGGGGTGCCTGGGTACAACCTGCTTGACCCCAGCGTGGCAGAGCACGTGGCACAGGGGCCCCAACCTCTGTAGCACCCTGAGGAGCATGGCCATCGTTCCCTGGGGCATTTGTGGAGCCACGGTTCATTTGAATTGCCTTTGGGACCTTTGACTGGCTGGGGACAGGGACAGGCCCCAGGTGTGCTGTTTGCAGTAGACAGGGGTAGTACAGACATCGCAGGGGGGCAAAACCAGCCCAAGGAGCCCAAAGCCACAAGGCACACCAGTGTGACAGCTGGCACGCTGCTGGTGCCGACAGCTGCCGGAGCAGACGCAGCAGCTCTAACCACGAGGCCGTGCACAGCCCGCTCTCTCCTGCTCGGCTTCTCCCTTCTGCAGGACACACAGAGCAGGAGCTGTGCCCAGTCAGACTCAGCCTGGCTTCACTGCCCCAGCCTCAGGCTGAGGAGACATCTCCCAGGAGACATCCTGGTCATCGCTGTGGAGCTGTGAGAGGGATTTTGGGCCTGGTGTCTGGCCCTTGTCACCAAAGACTTCTGGATTCACAGTGTGTGTGCTGATTGTGGGCATGGAAAGCTGGTGTGCAAGAATGTTTACTGGGCGTGGAGGGTCCTTCTGAGAGCATGGCATGTCCACGTGAGGGCCGCCCTGTGCAGTGTCCGGTTTTGGCTGCCTCGGGGGCCTCTGGTCTCTGCTGTAGAGACTGGAGAGGTGCATCCCTGGGGGGGGCCGTGGGAGCAGAGCACCGTGTCTCCTGTGAGGGGACATATTAAGCCTAGGCAAAGCAGGCAGCTGCTCAGGGCAGCGTGTGTCTGGGGAGGCAAAGCTCTCAGCCCCTGTGCCAGGACGATGGGAGGCCCAGACTGTGATGCCTGCGGCGCTGGTGGGAGGTGTCAGGGGCACGGGGGCTGCCACCACCCCTGAGCTGATGGGAAAAGCGGTGGTAAACACCTCTGCCAGCACAAGAACGTCATGGTGGTAGTGATGTATGTGGAGCTATTTTTAAATGCAGTAATTTTAGATAATTCCATTGCTGACATAAGTGGTAGATGCTAAGCTCGACATCCTGTTGAGCTGCTGCTGATTTCAGCCATGGAACTTGCAAAAATCACTGGTCTCTTCAGGGTGACCAAACCCCTTCCAGGTATTGCATGTCCCTGGGAACACAGTGGTCTGGGAAAGCACAACTCTGAAAAGAAGGTGTGGTATGAATAAAACAACGACTGACAAGCGTTGGACTTCAATGATCGTTGTGTGTCCTTTCCAGCTGATGACATTCTATGATTGTTACATCACTGAGAAACAATTACTCTTAATCAAAGCTTTTTTTCTGAAACAAACGGACACGCACAAGCAAACAGAAACCACAAAAAGCAAACCATAGCCTAAGTCACATACGCACATAGTACGGAAAATTTCGTCCTGAACTCTTACAAGGTGTCAGCAAGTGAAGACCTTGTTGGAACTGATGGCCATGCTTGGTTGGGCAGTGACCCTTGAGTCACCTATAATTAGGTGAGGAAACGTGTGTACCGGAAACTATACAAACAACCCATTAATAGCTGCTTCGATTTCACTGCTCTCCAGTCTGCAGTTCGGGCTGGACCGGTCTCACAGCCGGTGCTGGGATTGGCTCTGGCAGGAGGCCTGGCCCTGCTTCATCCAGGGAAGACCTTTGGGTTTTCTCTAGCAGGGGATTTACAGGAGCCTCCCGAGGGCAGTGCTCGCCCTCCTGGGCTGTGAAAGGCGGTGGAGACTCGCAGCTCCTTTGGTGCCCCCGGTGTTAGTCCCCCAAAGCCGAAGGAAGGTGACTCGTCTGTGTGCGGTTGTTCAGAAATGTGTTTGTCACCTCGTTACTGCCGCTGCCTTGGAGGCGTGGGCTTAAGTGGTAGTGCTGGGAAAAGGACTGTCAGAGTAAATCCTGGAGGTTTAAGTTCAGGCAGTCGCTGCAGGGTGTTGGAGCGCTGGCTCTTCTATGAATACCCGTTTCTAGAAAAAATTAGAGATCTCTGTAATCTTCGTCCTGCTTAGTTGGAACACACTGACTTCTGCTGCTGCTGCTTCAATATTTCCCTGGAAAAGGGGCAGATTTGCCAGCCTGATGGACAAAAGGAAGCTTCTTTGATAGATACATGTTATATATGTGGATCTTCTAGAATAAAGCACTTAATAATTATGTAGCTTGAAATCGTGTCTGCTCTCCCTGTGTGGGGAGCTCAAGCAGTGCAGCACCGTATTTAGAGTCTTTTGAAGCACCCTATTGTTCCCAGGATGTTTTCTGAGGTATTTAGATTTATTTCAATGTTTACAAGGTCTTTGTTGTGTTCATTAAACATATTTACCCAGGCTAACCCAACACGAAAGAAATTATCTTGTTTACAGTGGAACTTTGACAAAAACACACGCAGGGAAGATCGGCAAACACACATAAACCTGGACTGCTGAGTGGAACATTGATTTGCTGACATTTCCAATTTTTCTCATTAGAACTTATTTTATTTGAACATAACTCAGTACCCCATGTAAATGTGAAGTTGTTAATCTTATTACTATACAGAAAACAAATTAATTATTATGCATGATATTGGAAATGGGTTGTTAGGTTGGCATCGGGAAAATTAGAAAAATACACTCATTACTTCAAATGATATCTGATATACATGTACAGCTCTGTTTTTAAAATAATTTGCAATATTCAGATAGCAAATACAACTGGTAGAAAAGCCCTTTTTTTTTTTCTGTGTGGTTTTAAAATTTCAGACCTCTATCCTGAAGGTTGGATTAAAGGCCGCAGTATACTGTTAGACTTTTATACATTAAAACAGCAGCATTCAGCTGGAGTAAATGAGGTGGTTAGATTGAATTTCATCCAGCTGCAAGGCAGGATTCACTGTGTTGATGTAAGTAATTAATTACTAACATGAGATCTGAAATGTGTTGCGCGCTCCACGGAGAGCTGGTAGCCCAAGAAGCCTCACAGAAAAAGTGGTGGAGCTATCAGCAAAAAGTCTGTAAAAATTTGATGTGAAAGGGTGAAGTGACAGCAGTGAAGAGTGTCTGTGGTTCTCTGCCTCGCTCATCACCCAGTTTGCACTGTGGTCTTTTTGCCCTGGTGGATCTTCGCACATGTCAAGTCCTGCCCTCCACCCCAAGTGCCACTTCCATGCCAGAGGCTATTTTCTAGACCTGATCCTTCCTTCCCCTTGCAGTGTCCCCTCACTGTCCCTCTCCTATGGCCGTAATTTCCTTCTCAGGCTTGGACAGACCTTCCTTCGAAGAGTGCCACCATCGTACCTCGTCTGTTCTCTCTGCTGGGCCGGACAGTGAGACAGAGAGAGATGCGGGAAGTACCCACTGATCACACAGGCCAAGCTGTTCAGCTCACAGCCCTCATGGCCTTCCTTCATCGTGGGGAAAAGCCCTCACCTGTCCCGTGCTGTGGATGAAGTGGGACTCTGGTTTCTTTGGACGGTTTCTTTGGCGGCTCCTGAAGGCAGAAAGGGGAGGATAAAAAGGCCAGGCCACTCTGTCAGGTAGCAAGATCTTCGTCATGCCTCTAATTTCCAGAGGGATCTCCCAGTTGGGCAACTAGCATTGTCCCTCAGGAGACAGGAGTTGGACGATGTCCCATGTGCCTTACTTTGGAAAAGCTCCTCAAAATCAGTTCTAATACTCAAAATACTGCAGGAGATAGAGACAAAACTGAAAAAACCCAGCACTAATGAGTGAAGTTAATATCAGAGCTGAGCTGTAAAAGTAGAGAGGAAATTCCCCTAAAGAATGTTTTGTTCCGCTTTAGTGATGGTAAATACAAAGGTTTGTCTTCAGAGTCTGTGTTGTGCTGGAGGCTGCCACAGGGACAGGAGAATATCCCCTCAACCCAAACACCCTGGGCATTCACTGGACACTGTCTCATCCCTTGAGCCACAGCTCAAACAAATCACTGGAACTGAGAAACAGAGGCACCGGGGTGGGGGTCGGTGGAAATTGAGTCTTCTCTTCCTGTTTGAGCTGGTGAGTGAGCGATGACTCTGCGCTCCCCAGGGAGCACCGTGGAATCATAACACAGCTCGGGTTGAGAGGGGCCTTAAAAACCATCCAGCGCCAACACCCTGCGACAAGCATGGACACCTGCCACTATCCCAAGTGGCTCCAACCTGGTCATGGACACTTCCAGGGATCCACAGCTTCTCTGGGCACCCTGTGCCAGGGCCTCCCCACCCTCCCAAGGAAGAATTTCTTCCTAATATCCCATCTAACCCTGCCCTTTGTCAGTGTGAAGCCATTCCCCCTGTCCTGTTACACCAGGCCCTTGTCCAAATCCCTCTCCAGCTCAGTTCTGTTTTCCTTCCTACAGAACACATCGTGAGGCAAATGGCTTTTCATGGTGGTTGTAGCTGTATAGTGAGCAAACAGGGTGAGCATTTCCAAACTGCTCCTTTTTAATTTTCTTCTTATTGATTTAAAAATCTACCTAAAAAAGAGCTTCAATTACAAGGCAACCTTTTTATATTTCACACTTGGTAATTTTCGTGCAGCTGAATAATTGGACGCAAGCAGGATCTGGAGTTAATGAAATAGATTTCTGTACTGTTTTTAAAGTCCCCAAGCTAATGACCATTCGTGGCATGATCATCAAAAGCAGAGCTCTTTATCACCTGCTTCAAATCCAGCCAATGCCCCTGCAGAAGCAGAGTGAATGTAAATAAAGAAAATTACAACCAAAAATACCTGAGGAGAGGAGAAAAATCATCTCGTGCAGTAATTATTGTCAACTCAAGGGCTGAAAACACCCTGACCTGTTGCTGGAGGTAGCAAGACCTGTAAGAGTGACTCACACCCTGCACACACCATTCTGTGTGCCCTGGGAGGGGTGAAGCACACAGCACAAAGCAGCATTTGATCCCCCTGGAGGAGTGCTGCCATCAGTTCGGGTATTCTTCAAAGTCTGGTGGGTTGAAATGGTGCTCAGGATAATTTCCAGGGGGGGAAAAGCTATTTGGTTCGTTTCCTGGCAGTGTGTGAGAGGCAAATGGCTTAGGAGAAGGTGATAGAAATTCTGCAGAAGCACGAAAAATCAAGAAAACCTCCCAACCTCTTCAAGTAAAATCACTGATAAAGTATAGATAGTAAATATGGTGAAACTTTCCTTTTTTGTTTTAATTTTTTTGTTCTTGTGAAACAGACTTTTGTTTCAGCCCATCCTTAGGCAGAACAATGTCCTGCAATGCAGAACCTCTCAGAGGGTGAGCTCTGGCTGTCAGCAGGGCTGGGAGAGCAGAGACCAGCAGGGAAGAAGGGTCAGACCCGGGGGTGGGTGAGTGTCCTGGCAGAAGGCAGAACAGAAGAGCTGGTCCCCAGAAACATCCTGCTGCTGAGCAGAGGTGGTGCTGCAGTGGAAAAGGTTGGCAGGCTGGAGCCAGCCGACCATTGCAGAATCACCTCTGTCGTGCTGCAGCTCACAAAGGCCTGCCCTGCTGCCGTGGTTTGGGCATTTCGAGCCTGTCAGAGACCGTTTCAGCCGGGTCTGAGGACGGTGGTGTGGTGATCGAAACCCTGAGCATCACAACCAGAGTGTGCAGCCTCTGCACAGGCCCAGCCAACATGATTTACTCCTTCCTGGTGTCTGAGTGAGCCTGGCTGTGGGTGCTGTGTGGGAAAGTCCCTGGCTGCCCCTGTAAGCTGCTCTGCCACCGAGTGTTTCTGAAAACAGACACCGCTTCCCAGATGTTCCTGCACCACCTTCCTGGTCCTGGTCCCCCAGCCACGTGCTCTCATGTGGTCCCTTCCAGCCACATGTCCCTTCCAGCAGCATCTGTGCTTGTGGGCTGGTCCAGGGAGGTGTCACACAGGATAGACTCCTCTCTAAAGGACATCTCACTGCCCACAGTGGCTAGAGGAACATCCTGGTGGCTCCTGGTGCTGGTCTGCACCATGAAAATCTGGGAAAGTGGCTGTTGGTGTTCAAGAGTTGAGCTCAGCACCCCGGGGTGTGCCTCCCTCCTTGCTCTGGTCAACCCCACCCCAGACCATGTGTCCGATGGGGGTTCTACCCAGGGCTAATGTGAATGAGAAACTTCCTGGGTGGTGACAGCGTGGCCTGGGGCTTGAAAACATGCAGACATTTCCATCCCTCTTTGCTGTTCTTCTTCCTGAAATATCTGCTGTAGACACCTAGCCTTTGCTGCACAAAGGCCCTGGTGATTAGCATGATAAAATGCATATTTACTCGTTCTTGTATCTACTGTCATGGTTCCTAAAACCATGGATGGCAACCTTCCTTCAAGCCACTGTCAGGTGATGGTTAAAACACCTACTCAAAGCACCTGCCATGAGGTATCTGGTAAATATTCCCAGGGACATTTGAAACCTCTTTGAAAGCAAAATACATTAGGATGAAAAATATTTTGGCAGCTGCAATTTACAGGAGTATCTCTTTGGGTGTGTGTCAGCCTGTCGACAAAGAAATGTGCTTACTCAACAATCAACCATCAGTTAGCCGAGGACCAGGAGAGTACTGTACATATTCCTGTTGGTATTTAACACCTGGTCTGGAAAGGTTCTGGACCGTGCTGGACTCTGATGATACCCAGTTTCTGATTTTTTCCCCATTTATTTAATTAGAGTTACTTACAAGTGGACAGGTGGAGATCCACCATCCTTTCTTACAGTCAGTAAAGTATTAGTTTAATAACAGGAAACCTAATCTGGGAGAGGCAACACCTAATACCCTGGGTACGTCTACTTTTGAGTTGTGAGTAAGCCTTAGGTTTTTTTAACATCCTATCCTCTGCTTGCATTTTTTTTTTACGTTTCTATGTCTGGCAATGGGCTTACTTAATCCACTGTATTTTCCTCTTTGCTGGCAATTTTTAGAAGCAGACTATTCAGTGATTTAACTCCCTATCTTTCAATCTACCTCTCCCCGCCACAATTCTCAAAGCAAAGGAATCAATTTGACCTTTTTTCAACGTTTTAATAGCAGCAAACAGAAAAGTTACAGCGCAGAATACACTTCACTCGGATTTTTTCTTGGCTTCCTCAAGAGAGACTGGGAAAGCAAGCATTGTGTGGTGGAGTCATTCGATTTCCAGCTAGAGCCCACACTAAAAAAAACCAACCAAACCCCAACCAAAAAACAAAAAAAACCAACCAAAACCCAAAAAACCCCAGCTAAATCTCGGTTTACTTTGCAGCGTAACCAAAACAGGCCCCTTCTCCCAAAACGACCGTGGAAGGACGCATTCAAACTGCGGGAAGAGGGGTTTCCAATTAAGCTCCGAGCGCAGCGTCATCCCCACGGGCGGATTCTGTGTTCTGCTTGGGGCAGAAGGGAGGTGACAACCTGCTCCTCGGCGCATCTCGCTCGCCAGGCACCTGGCGCCGCTGTGAGAAGTCCCAGCGAAGTGACAAAGGGTGGGGGATCAGAGGGGGAAGGGGGTTTTTCGCTCTCAGGAGTTCGTAGAAGCCCGAGTCTGGTGTGGCTTGGCCTCCCCCTCGGGTCCTGGCTCGTTTTTCGGCCGTGCATGTCAGCGGTGCCACCAGACAAGAGAGTTCTGCGAAGTTGACTTTTAAAACCGTGTCTTTTCGACTATAAAAAAACAGCAAACCCACACATTCGAGACCAGAGAAAGTGACGGAGAGGGAGGGGACTGAAGCGTTTGCTGCCGCCCTGACCCTCTCCACACCAGGCTGGCTGGTGGGTTTGTCCGTTCATTGCTGTCACAAACCAGGTTGGTCCTCTGCTTCGACACAGGTTTATACGCCAAACCAGGCAGGCCTCAGTCAGTGCGTCTGTGGGATGGAGAAGAGAATCCCCGGGGCCAGTGAGGGCAGACAGAGGAGCTCCGGGCAGGTCTCTCAGAACAGCCTTCCACCCGGCCGTGGTTGTCTCTGTGGAATACACCCAAGAACAGCCCCCGGGCCAAGGGCACCGCGGGTCTGAGGCAGCAGTTTGGGGTAGGCGAAGGGAGAGGAGAATAATAATGGATATTGGTTGAAAAAGAGAAGCCCCTCAGCTTTTCCTGCTCTCTTCTTGCCCTCTCAAAATTACAATCCGCTGTTTCGTTGGCTGAGGCACCTCGGCTCTGACTCCTCGCTGCACTCTCGCAGGGAGCGCTGGCAGGACTGTCGGCATCTCCCCTCGCTCGTCTCCAGTTGTGAGATCGTTATCTGGGGGGGAAATGCACTTCCTCCGCGTGGACCAGAGCTGACGAGACGCCTGCGCTCCACGCTCTCCTCCTGCAATCCTGTTTTCCTGATAGCTGCCCGTTCACAACTCTCTGCAGATCATTGAGGGTATTAGATTATGACACCTAAGTGCTCTGAACTTTGCAGTACTAACACCTTTTAAATTACTTCACTCTAATTAGCAAGTCCGTCTCGGAGTTGACTTTTATCTCTGGGAACACACTGGGTCAGGATCTCTGCTAAATCTCCTCTGCTTTGAATTTAAAATGACAGCGAAGAAAAAGGAGGCTGTGGTACTGCAGAGGAGCGACAGCAGCAGCAATTTCCAAACCTTTAACGCTGCCCAGAGTGCGGGACACGCTGTAATTGGTTGCAGCGCTGTCCCTCTCCCGCACTCGGTGACGGTGTGTTTTACAGAAATGTGAGAAAATGCAGGTAAACTGTAAAGGTGGTGCCGGGCTTTGGATGCTCCCCGCAACCCTCTGCCCCTCCGGATGCCTCAGGTTGAGGAGGCGGCCCCAGGAGCAGCGCAGGCCGGTACCTGGGGAGGCGAGGCGCTGTGCTCCGGCCGCTCCAGGTGTGCTGGCTCTCAGGTGTCAGGTCAAGCCCCGCGCAGCCTCGGGCGAGCGTCGTGGGATGGGAGGCCACCCCTTCGCGTTTCTCATCAGATATAAAAGGACAAAAGTTTGGGCCGGGTTTGTGGTGTCCTCGCTTCGGAGTGGGCAGGCAACAACTGTCCCGAGAAAACTCCAAACCCAGGTTTCTGCCGCGGTTTCTTCTCTACGGCGTCGTGCGCAGAAAGCACAGAATCACTCCAAAACGTGGTCCGGGACATGCCAAGAACGGGGATCCTCGGCTGCGGCCGCAGTGTTGCGGTGGGCTGTCCCCGAGAGCCCCTTCCCCGGCGCTCTCTGCCCGGCGCGACTCCGTGCCCCTGCAGATGCTGCTCCGGGGAGAGCGGGAGGAGTTTTCCAAGGACCATCCTTTGGGGGGAGGGGGGTGTCTTGGCTACCNTTTTAGGACAATAAAGTGTTTTTTCGTTCCTTTCCCTCTGCGTGAGCTCGGAGGAGCACTCCCGGGCTGCTCGCGGCGTCGGAGCCGGCGCGGCCGGGCGAGACGCGGCGAGGCCGGCTCCAGAAGGGACGCCACATAACGGGACTGGGGGTCTGCCTTGTGTTTGAGGGGCTCCTT
>WEKX01020832.1:26889-67385 GCA_013390025.1 Pitta sordida | reverse complement strand
CCCCCCCCCCCCCCCCCCGTATCTTGTGTGAACAAACCTAAACCTAATTTTTGCAAATTACAGTGTCAAAATCGTTCTGAATCCCAGGTACTTGGATATACTTGAGGACTTGTAGTAAGGGAGATTTTATTTTTATTTTTATTTTTTTTTCAGATTATGTTTCCCTTGATCATCTGGAAAAGTTAATTCCTGATATGTTTGCTCAACTTTCACAGTTAACTTCTTTTATTTAGAATTTTACCATTTTTATTTAAACTTTCTTTTTCTTTTCCACTTTGCAACCAACTTTCTGGACACAGACAGGTTGTTAAAGGGTTGGTTTGTTTTTTTAATAGTATCATGCAGAGGATCTATTGGATTATGTAGCAGCATTTCTGGTCACTCTGTGGCTGTTTAGGTGTTCAGATTTGTCAGGGTCACAGGCCACTGGTTTTGGAGCTCTTGTCACTGTTTTCTCCACGACCATCTCACCTCTACTGGGCCAAACTGGTGAGCAGCATCCTCAGAGCTGGAGCCGGTGTGAGTGTCCCTGCTTATTCCCTCATGCCTTCCTTGAAGGGACAAGTCTTCCCTGCCAAGCTACCTGCGCTCCTCCCACTGCAGTTTCGAGAACACGGGTGCCTTGGCTGGTTTATATAAAAAAAAACTTTCTGTGGACTTTTCCCCTGCACATCCTGGGTTGTTTCTGTCGGTTATGGCTCCCACTCCCTGCCTGGCTTGTGTGGTTTAGCTGGCAGTGCTGACTGCCACAGCCAAACTGCCACCAATTCCCACCAGGACCAACACACAGCTTGGAAACAGGCAATTTATTTACCCACCAGGCAAAAGCCTGATCTTTTTGGTTTTTTTTGGGGGGGGGTAAGTTTAGGTCTACCGCTGGATGCTACATTTGAGCTGCAGAGCTCAGAGTGAGGCTCCAGAGCTCTGTCATTAAAGTTGTCAACAATAAATTGGAATTTCATAGCTCGTTATTTTCATAACTAATAATTACAGTGGGTAAAATGTCTCTGTAATTGCAGCTCTGGGTGTGTGTGTTTTTTTTTTTTAATTCGTTTGTGTGAAAAATGTGGATCCTCATGATAAATCCTTACGCCCAAAATTTTACGGTTGGAATTTTTCAGTCCCGCACGCGGCTTTAAAGGACGGCCAGAGGCGGAGAACCAGCAGTTGCAATGAGGCAAACGAGGCTCTCACCTCCTGGAGCAGGGTGCCATGGTGGTGCGTGCCCTCCATCTGCCTCAGGAACTCTTTGTGAGCAGAAGGCCCTGATTGGATGTGCATGAAATGATGCTGGTCGCGGCCACCCTTGCCTTTAAAATGGAGACGGGAGCCAAGGATGCCAGAGCTGTACGGCCTGCAGGGCCCGTTGGCTGCCCCCAGGCTCATCGCCAGGGCAAAGAGGAGGGGGATGCCAGCAGCAGCGCAGGGTGAGGGCTGTGCCCGTCGCCGTGCTGAAGGAAGGGGGTCTGCACCACCATCCTGCGTCTCCTGTGAAAGCCAAGCCTTTCTTGTGGGCTCATGTTTGCCTTAACAGGGCTTAAGGCCCCTGAGAGTGGTCAGGTGGGCAGAAGATAAAGAGTTTGGAAGCGCTGGTCCTGCTGTCCAGAGGATGTGAAGGCTTTGTGGCCGGGCGAGCTCACCACAGCCGCAGCGTTGCGGTGTCGAGGCCTTTGCTGTTGTGGCTTTCCCGCTGTGGGAAAGGGTCGACTGGTCTCCACATACCTCCTGTGCTGCTGGAGATGCTCCTCTCGCCCGGGCTTGTCCTGCAGCAAGGAGACAGTGACCGCGGGCACTGCTGTAGGGAAATGTTCATTGTGTTCTGATTGGGTTGAAGAAAATCGTGTCTGGTAACATTTGTGGTATTATCTGTCGGCCTTCTGCATCATCCTGGCGGGAGAGGTGCCTGTGGCTGAGGCCAGGGGTGCGAGGTTTTATCAGGTTTATAGGCCACGTTGGCCATTGCTTTGTCATGTGCTTGTGAAAGTTCAGGAGGAGCTGATTTTTGTCTCTCACTGCATTTAGGGTCAGGAGCAGGGTTATTCTATCTCTTAGAATCAGTGCTTTCCAGTGCTGATACATGGCTCAAACTGCTTATGGAGACTGGTAGGCCCCACGTCAGCATTTGCAACCAGAATATCTCTGAACGTGTACGAACCATTCGGCGTCTGTTCCTTCAAAGGAATTTTAGGCCCTGTGCAGAGAGAGACTGGACGACAGGTAGCGTGGCAGAAATTTGATGAAAATGGTTGTGTGTCACAGTGAGACAGACTTTGGCTGTGCAGACTGTTGCGCGCTGCTCAGGTTGGAAAGACGGAGGAATTAAATTTTTAATTTTTTTTTCTTCATATAATGATTATGTCAGGCAGCTGTGGAGAAAATATATTAATAAGCAGTCTTATGCTCTTGCTGGAGAGTCTTTTTTCTAAGCTAGAAATTTGGGCACAGAGAAGCAAGCAGTGATGTTTGAGCTCCTGCAAGGGCAGCCTGGTGAGTGCACAGTTTGAGAGACTGATGGATTTAGGGTTGCTCTGTGTGAAAGCAACGTGCAGGACTGAGGCAGCTGGCGTGGTGGCTTTTTTTCCTCCTGGTCACAAGAAAATTCACAAGATACAAAGAAGTGCAGGGCTGAGGGAGAGCCTCCTGCATGGAGCTCCCTGACCACGGCGTGGAAGAGCACTGTCTCATTCTTGGGCTCCATTCTGGCCCTCACCAGATAAAATGTGACTTAGGCTCTCAGCAGCACATTCAAGACTTTGTTTATTGAAAATGGAAACTCGCAGGGATCTCTGCTGCCATGTATTATTGCGAAGCTACCAGAAGCAGTTGCTCTTGTGCGATTCACACGTGATGAAATCTGTCAGATTTCTGCTGGTCTAGGGATCTCGATCTCCACCTTTCTCGAGGGCATGGCGTCAGCAGGGATGCTGGTGTTGGTGAAGATGCTGCACCCGAGGAGGGGCTGGTCACAGAAACCAATTCCTGCGTCAGTTGGACTCCTCTGGAGTGCGGGCAGCCCCCTTTATCTCGAAATTTTTTATTGAAACTACTGAAAACGTAATTCTGAAAACAATACATTAAAAAAAAATTATTAAAACTGTAATATGCATATTAAAACCACAAAATAAGAGAAAGATAAGCTGGTGTATTTATTCCAGACATGCAAGTAAAATACAATACTCAGCCTTCTGTTCACTCTGGAATGGTAACAAGTCGTAGATATTAATGACAGAGAATTTCTGCAGGAGCAGTAATTTGCTACAGAAGAGTCCACTGCAAAAAGTGTTCTTTGTTGTGATTTGTTTCTATTATTGCCAGTAGTGCTGATTAATAACACACATTTTCAGTTAATTTTGTATCTCAGCATGCCCTTTAATCTTGCATTGTATTTTTTTTGTCTTGCTATTACAGAAAAATATATATTGTACCTGGAGGCCCAATTTCAATTACTATAAATTAATCTATTAGATGATAAAGCACTACATAGGCAGAAAATGTGTTTGTGAAAGTAAAGATGTATCTCAGGATGGGCTGGGGTTTGGTTACCTTGCAATAATGTTCTCTGTAAATCTTAGAGCGTGTTCCCTGTCCGTGTGTGATAACTGAAGCTTTGCTTTGGATCTTGTCCCAGGTATTACGAGACCGGGAGCATTAAGCCTGGAGTGATTGGAGGATCAAAACCAAAGGTCGCCACACCCAAAGTCGTCGAAAAAATTGCAGAGTACAAACGCCAAAATCCCACTATGTTCGCCTGGGAGATCAGGGACAGGCTCCTTGCTGAGCGAGTGTGTGACAACGACACCGTGCCCAGCGTCAGCTCCATCAACAGGTAAAGCTTGGTCTAGTCCCGGAGTCAGCCGCTCCATGGAAGCACTGTCACTGTGTCCTCATCTTTTAGTAGGACTGGGTGTCGGGGACCCAAGTAAAGAGAGAAAAACATCTTCACGTGTTTCTGCAAGGTGCTGGGGAGCAGTTGTGGGGCTCATCTCAGTTGCTGAAGCATCACAGATGAGGTTTCACTAGGAGTATGCAGGTTCTGCTGGCCACTTTTGCTTCTTTTCCCTCCTTTCCCCAGTCTGGGAGTAGGGCAACCTTGCTGGGAACGACTGTGTGTTTCCTTCAAAGGAAGGCCCAGTCCTGCTCAGCAGGGTGGAGGTTCAGCGGGACACACTTTTCCCAGAGGGAAGCTCAGATGGCCGTTGAGTAGGGTTACAGCTCTCTGGGAACGAGGAGGATCCAAGGCATGGGTCTGAGGTACCCTTCTGGCCCCCGACACCTGCTTGGTGTTGCTGATGTTGGCCCAGGCCTGTGCTAAGCGTGAGCATTACAGGGGGAATTTGGTCGGTGGCGTCTGAGCACACTCAGCCGTGTGCTACTTACATGGACACACTGAAGTGGCCTCCCTGAACAGCCCTTGTGAAAACGCAGGGGAACCTCATCTGAAACCTCAGCCCCATGTCTGAGAGTTTTGCTATGACCTCACCAGGCAGGGCTGGGCTTGCAGAGGGATCTGGAGGGCCTTCAACGTCCTGTCTCCTCCGTTACACCTTCTACACTCGCCGCTTCCTCCCCAGTCGAGTGACGTGCAAGGCTGGTGTCGGAAAATTCTGGTGGAATACTTTGTGGCATCTTCAGCCTTGCCAGAGCAACAGTAAAGGATGAATACTTGGTGTGCACCCTCAGGCACATGCCCTGCTCTTTCATTTTCATGCTCTGCCAGGATTCCACCTCACCACGCTGGTGAGATGATTTTCACTTCTGTGACGACATGCAAATTCTCTGAGCGTGGCTCACTATAAAGTGTCTCATTTGTGTCCGTGGACGTGAAATAAATTGATGCAATACTCCTTTATTGGCTATCCCGACCTGATTTGCATTCATGGAGTTGCCGCTTGAGTAGCCAGAGTGTCTTCCCCAGAGTTAGCAGAGAGTGCAGTCTCTGCCTTGATGGACTGAGCGTTCAGTCGTACGTTGGTTTGTTTAAGAGAAGAAATGGATCAGCTCGTGCATGGCCTTGCCTGCTGCCTGGGAGCGCCTGACTTGCAGCGTGCAGTCACTCTGTGGACACGGTGCCATCAGTTTTAAAGGGGGCTTGAGAAATAATAGCGACCAAAGGAAAATATCAGTCAGAGGACAGCTCTGCCTCCATTAATGTCAACTGGAGTCTTGTGTTTATGTAGGAGAACTTCAAATGCCCTCCATAAAGCTACCAAAAAGGCAGCCACAGCTCTAGGGAAAAGGGAGGTTTCAGTGGCTTCCTGTCATGTTTTGAGCCAGTTTCCATGTTTCTTGCTGTGTCCTTGTGTGCTTCCACACTCATAGTGCCCTCATACCCCCTGCCCTTGTATCAGAAACCCATTTTATGGTCCACCACCAAGTATTTTGGCTGAAAATCTAATTCATTCTCATTTGCTTGCGGCTGTGGCTGAGATCTTTTCCTTTCTTTACAGGTTTGAAATTCCCTTTAGGAAACGCATGCAATCTGTATTAATCAGTCTGTTCACCAAAAGGATTGTTTTGGCCAGCCTAGGCCCTCATCCTGAAAACCCAGACTGAGTAGCTGTGTGGCACAAAACCTGGAATTCACATTCAAATGCTTGACTGTAATGCTAAATCCTCCCAGTTCCAGTAGTCAGGGGGCTTTATCCTCGTGTTTAACACTGGGGCTACGGGGACAGGCTATGCCCAGCACATCCCCACTGCCGAGGGGACCTTTTAGCAGATGAGTTTGAGCTGCTGACACCACATAAGAATGGAAAATAATTGTTACTATTAATTAATAACATTAATATTAATAATAGGCCACTCTTCCATAGCAGGAGCAAGCCTGTGTGATTAAGACTTAATTAATCATCGTGATTAGCTCTGCTCAAATAAGCCAAGAGCTGTCCAGCTGCTTCAAACTGCTCCAGCCCTCCGTCCCTCCAGAGATGAAGATATTCGTTGTCAGAAGGCCCTGGAAAACATTTCCCTCATCACAACACCCTTGTGCAGGGGGGTGTTTCCTCTCTGACCCGTGCAGGGACCATGCTCCCCACTGAAGCTGGTCCTGCCTGTCCTGCTGGGCTGGCCATGCTGCTGGGACACATGTACTGACCGTGTCTGACACCCAGGGGCTGACACCCTTCTGGGATAGTGTTGGGGCCCTCAGAAGCGTTGGGTGGTGTTGTCACCTCATGTCAAAGCCGACTCATGAAGTGGCTTCGTTCTCCTATGAGTGCACCCCCACGCCCGCTCCACCCAGCAGCAGCTTCCCTCCTTTCCCCTCTTCCAAATCCACGGCAGGCAGGAGCAAGGGGACAGTCTGTCAGGCACAGAGAGAAGAAGTGCTCACTGTGATATTGCTGCTGTGCCAGGGGCTCCTGGAGCTGGGAGATGTGTGGTGAGGCAGTAGTTTGCCTCCTTCCAACCTCTTCCCATTCTGGGGCAGTCAGAGGCTTTGTGATCCCTGGAGGTGTTTCTGTCCATGTAATTTCTTTTTTCATAGCACATGGACAGGTGAGCCCTGTGTGTAGCATCTCCCTTTGTAGCAGGTGCCCTTCATTCTGCACCACCACACATGCCTTCTGCTTTTCCTGTATCCCTGATTTTTTCCCTGATTAATGTCACCAAAAATCAGAGTGGAGGTTGTATGTCCCCAGCGATGACAACGTGGCATTCAGCTTTTAAAACTAACACTTATTCCAGCACTTTAAAAAACAACAACAAAAAAATAATATGACTGAGCAGGTCCTTTTCCAAAGTGTCCAAACGCCTGTAGCTGTGTGAGTGCCATAACTGAGGCAGTCTGGGGACAGCCTCGTGGAAGTGTCTCAGCACCTGAGAGTGCACACCAGCACCGACTGGGACCTCTGGGTCCAGCTCCTAGGCGAGAAGTGCTGATCTCATGGGTGCCCAGGTAGCAATGGACATCTCTTTCCAGGCTCTGGCGAGGGCTGCGTCCTCAAAACACCAATATTCTAAACTGTGAAACATCCTGAGAACCATCTGGGTGCAATCCTGTGCAGTGTGTCCTGGGATGACCCTGCCGGAGCCGGGGAGCTGAACCAGGTGTGGTCCCCTTCCAACCTGAAGCACCTTCCAAGTTGAACCACTTTGTGAAATGTCACCCCCAAGGTCCCTAATTTCAAGGGCTGGGGGCACTGACATGGTCTTGGGTCCACCTGCCAGACTTTGATCTTGTGGTGGGTGATAACAGCAACTTAGGCACGAAGGGATTTTTGCATTGATGTAGGGATCCTGAGATGAAAAAAACCCCAGTGTCTGATGCCCCCTGCAATTACATACTTAATGCTAAGTGGTTGTTTCTTTCCCACTGCTCACAGGATCATACGGACGAAGGTGCAGCAGCCGCCCAATCAGCAGGTCCCAGCCTCCAGTCACAGCATAGGTGAGAAAAACTTAAAAAAAAAAATTAAAAATTAAAAAAAAAGCATAATGGATTACAAATATTCTAAAGAACTTTTAATCATTCTTATGGACAGATAATTCTGCATAAAACACTTCAGCACACGTGCTAATGCGCCTTCTTTGTCATTCTCCAAGGGCTGAACATAGTAAATGAATTTTATAAATACTGCTAAAAGGTTTTGAATTTTACTGATTATTATGATAAATAGCTTTCACCATGAGACAGAAAATTGAAATCTAAACCAAAAAAACCCCCACTAATGGGGGTCTATAGAATGTCAGATAATTAAAGTAATAAATCAAGAAAGGGATACTTATTCATAACATTTTCTGCATCATTAGTCAGTAAGTAGTTTTGAATGTGGGTTTTTTTTTCATCTATCAACCATCCCTTCCATAATTCTTTGTGCACTTGCAGTCTTGAGTGAAGAGGTAGCAAAACTTTCTGAAACTTTTAATTTAGCTGTGGAGCAGCGATGCTGTGCCTCGAGGCAGGTGCTGCTGGCAGGGGGAGACTCCCAGGCTGCTGAGGCACACTCAGCCCTTCACCAGGCTGATGGTGTCCTTCTGAGGGGTGGGTTTCCTCCAGCAAATGCAAAACATTTTCAGGGGAGGAAAAGCGTCCCTTAGCTCACTGTGGTGGCTTAAGGGCCATATCTCCTTGAAAAAAACCAAGAGAAGGGAAGAAAAATCTTGTTTTAAAGGGCTAGGAGTTGGTAGAGGCAGCGCCAGTTTGGTCTGTATGAGTTGTGGCTGGGGATCTTTGGCATGTCCTGCAGGGTACCCCTTCACCCTGTCCTTGTGGTCAGCATGATGCAGGGACGTGGCAGGGCAGGCTCAGCCTGTGACCTGATGGAAGTGGCGTTGGTGTTCCCTCCTCCGCCTGCTTCTGTGCCACTCTGGACTTCCGCAGTATCGTGTGCACAGTGTTTGCAGCGTGATCTGGCACCTCCAGGCTGAAGGTGACTCCTCTCACTGGACACAGCCAGCCCCCTTTCCTGAGGGCTCTGCCAAACTGATGAGGATTTAGTTCATATTTTGGATAACCTCAGGGCCTTTCAACCGTCCATGCCCAGGCAACCCCAGCTATTTACAGTCTCCAATGGCCAGAGGCTGGTGGCATGGTCCAGCAGGATGTGTAGCATGGAAGGTGCAGGCTGCTCCAGGAGGTTCCTCTCCCACACCATTTTTGTGGCAGCTCCTCCCTGTGCATGGTTATGTTCTCAGAAAGCTCTGTCCACCATGCTAGTGACATGGGCTGCTGTGTCACTGGGTGGCCTCTGCTACCCCAAGAAATGAGCCTTCCCACCAAACCTCGAGAGGGATAGGAAAAGCATCTAAAGGAATGCATCTAAAGGAACAGCATCTAAATCTAAAGTCTAAAGGAAAAGCATCTCGCATCCTGCACTGCATGGACCCAGCCCTTTGTGACAGGGACGAGGGTTCACCATTCCTCTGCTCCCACCTCGGCACCGGGTGGCAGTGGCATGCTGCATGTTTGGGCTGGGTGGGTGGGCTGGGTGAGGGTCCTCCCTGAGTCGGAGTGGCCACGGTGGCTGGTGGAGCCCCAAACCACCCCCACCATGCCATGGGGGGGCCATTGGCTTTTGGGTGGGCTGATGTCCATGTTGTCCCTCCCCTGACTGCCTGCTCTCGCCTTGCAGCCTCCACAGGATCCGTCACCCAGGTGTCCTCTGTCACCACCGACTCTGCCGGCTCCTCCTACTCCATCAGTGGGATCCTGGGAATTGCCACCCCCGGCACCGAGAGCAACAAGCGCAAGCGGGATGAAGGTAGTGGGGGCTGTTTCCTGGGGGGGTGTGTGCGCTGGTTCATGGCCAGAGGGGCGGGCTGGGGCCGGCTCTGTGACTCAGCTTGTGTGATGTGATGGAGATGATCCCCTGTTGCCATTGCCTGCCGTGGGGTCCGGTCTTGTTTCAGCAGGACTTTGCCGAGGTCACTTCCCAAGTCAGGGATCTTTGGAGTGACTCGCTGGCCAGAAGCAAGACCTCTCTGAGGAGCAGGGGCTCGTCTGGGTGCTTTGGGAAGCTTTGGCAGCGCGTCAGTTTTGAACCAGACCCTCGTCCCACCTGTGGGACATTTCTCTTCTGCCAGTGAACAGTGAAAAAGTCACTGCTGTGTTGAGCCTATGGCTATCTAAAGTAGGAAATATGCACAAAGAGACAGAAAATTAACTGCAGAGCCACCTTCTTAGCTGCTTCTCTCAGGTCCTTCTGCACCAGGAGCTTTTTTCAGCCTTGGAGGGTGGAAGTGAGCAGAGTCTGGTTAGGATTGGATACTGCTGATACTCCTCAGATCCACTACAAGGTTTATGATCCTGTTTGTTCTGCATCCTACTGAAAACAATGTTTTGGAGAGAAAGGTACCAGAGATAGACTGGAATGGGCATTCCTTCCCTTTTGTAAGAGCGTACAAATCAGAGCCAAGGCCATGGCTGGAGGTACATTTGTGTGGCAAAGGGGACACCAGAGCCATGGCGGGTACGTTGCAGCTGAGGATGCACAGGGCACATGGAGAAATCCACTTTAGTACAGTGGTAAGTGTCCCCACCTGGCGTGTGGAAGACCTGGGTTCAATTCCCGCCAGGGAGACAGTGTTAACAGTTGGACTCAATGATCCTTGTGGGTCCCTTCCAACTCAGAATATTCTGTGTGATTCTGTGTGAAAGGCGCTGCCTTTCCTACAGGGTCAGGTTTCTGCCTCTTGCTGGGGAGCACTGGTGTTCCTCAGCTCCTGCTGCTCGTGTGGGTCCTGCACTGCCCTGCAGTCCTTGTGGATCTGCATCCCCCTGCTGCCAAACCCCTCTGGGATGGAGGGTGTGCTGGGCAGATACTTTGGTGGGTGCACACAATCCAAGTGGAGCCAGATTTACTGAAACTGGAGTAAAAACTGCGAGAGGTTGATGGGGCCACTTTCAGCCCCACAGGAATTTGTCTAATGGTGGGAGTACAAAAACTCCCTGTGTTCAGGTGCTTGCTGAATATGCTCTTTTTACTTAACTCTGTGATTGTACATCAGGGTTTTTTTTTTTTTTTTCCAAAAGCCAGGCCACAAGTGCATATTTAAATATATGCATTAAATCAATTACAGTGAAAGTTTTGTGTTTTATCCACAAGGTCAGGAGAGAGGCTGTCTGTGTTGAGGCCACATGGCTCCTGTGTTATAGCCCTCTCCTGAGGTGCTGGTTTTTGGGTGCCTGTGAGAAGACTCTGGTTTAACAGTGGAGAAAGGAGTTAAGTGCTTCCTTGGAAAGCAAAATCAGTTCTCAGAAGCAGGGCTGAGAAACCCTGCTTTCTCAGTTCACATTTAGAAGTGGGCATGTGATTTCTAACCAACCCCTATCAAGTCTGGCAGGATGAGTCATGGTTTTCAAGCTCCTAAGCTGGACAGCACTGCTGTCATCAGCAGGCTATTTAAAATGCTTTTGCAATAGGCTCGGGGCTGCCGGCAGGTTTGGAGAGGCACAGTCGGGTACTCCAACACCTGTGTCTGTTGTGGGGATCCCCAGCAGGATTTGTAACCCCTCGCTATCCTGCTCGGCACAAGGTCCCTGGATGGGCGTGAGGCGCCCCTGGAGGAGTCCCAGGGTTCAGTGATGGGTGGCTGGGTCATATCTGCTGTATGTGCCTGAGATACGAGGACGAGAAGCATGTCCCCTAACTGTGGCCTGTATCATGATGTAGATGCACAAGGGGGCAGAGTTAACTTTACCATTTCCCGTCTTTGGAGCGCTCCCTCCGCAGCGAGCCCCTCACATCACGCCCTGCGCTACGATGTGCCGTTTTCTTGGCTGCTGTTGGAACCTGCTCCTCTGCCTCCTCGTGCACATCTCCTGGACGCGCTGTCCGTGCAGGACTCATCCAGCTTGTCCTGGCTGCCCTTGGTGGACTTGCCCCTCCAACTTCCAGCTACGTTGAGCACTTTGGTGTGATTCATTACCCGGTTTTGTCCTCCTCACTCTTGACGTTTTTTCAGCAGATGCCACCAGTCTTTAACCCAGTGGGGAGCTTGCTGGGTAACAACAGTGGCAAACTGAATCAGAGGGTATTTATTGGTTTATATAGCAGAAGGTGTCATTTTTTCCCCCATGCTGTAACATGGATGTGGAGCAGATGTGCCTTCATGGGGGATCACTTCCTTTCACTTGTGGCTAAAGGACAAACCACTGAAGGCTGACACGAGGAGCAGGCTCTTCCCTAACAAGACAGAGAGATATGGGGGCTGCTGCAGACTCCAGCAGATGGGCTGCTTGTGTGCTGTGGCTGCATATTCGCCTGGCACCACAACTCAGAGAAGGGCTGCAGAGCTGCAGATGACTGCTGGGCATGCACAGAGGGATCGTGCTGGCCTGTCTGGGTCTACTTTAGGGCAGCAGGACATTGAGTCAAAGCACACTGAATGCTCAGTCTTGTGCCCACAGCCAGCAGACCTGCAGGGACAGGTTTCCCTGCCCTTCCCACAGCAGTGGTCTTGTAACAGACACCTGACACAGTAGGTATTTTGGGAAGCACAGAGCTTCTCCTGTCTGGAAGTGAAAGCTTTCTGAGGTGGGGCCAAATAATCCTTGTCAAGCACTGAGAAGAGGGCAAAAAAGAGCTTCATGGCCAGCTGGGTGCATAGGACACCAGGACTGGAGATGGTGTGCAGGGCATGTTTTGGGGATGAAGGAGGTTGCTGGGCTGTGAGTGCTCTTGAGGGTGATGGGGAAAGAAGGGCCAGTGCACATCCCTCCTTCTCCACTCACTCCTCTCTTCACTAGCCCTGTTTTCTATCCTGCACAGCTGTGCAGGTGTGAGCGAGATATCAGAAGGGCTTAAGCGCGAGCATGGTGGACCTGCTGTGCTCGTGTCACACCAGCTGAGAGGGACCCTGGAGCAAACATGTGTGCCCAAGGCACACGTGGGATCTCACCTGGGATCTCCTTATGAGCTGGAGCTGCCTCTGTACACCAGTCCCATCATTGGTGCAGGCAGACCATCCGTGCTCTGCTCCATCTGTGGCTGCTGTCAGGGCTGGCCTGGGGCTGGGGAGAGAGGCTTGTTCCCCTAACCTAGCAGAGAGACGAGACTGGCTGCCAGTGGGGTTATGAACAGGGATTGGCAGAGCACAAGGATCTTTGTTCTCATCACTCCTCCTTGTTTTATGCAAAGTACAAACTGTACCTCTACCTGGAAATGATGCCTCTTGAAGCAGATGCTGCATATTACGTTAGGATATGCACACCTGACTGCAAGTCTTCTACCGGCTCTCTGATTCTGCACTCTTAGACTCTCACATCCTTTAGCAGCTTGGCCCAATCCAAGAACACAGAAGTTTGCTTGTGCCCTCACTTCTGACACAGGAATGTGCAGAAATCTCTGATACTATCAGGCACTAAGGGCAGTGGGTGAACATGAGCAGCAGCCAAGCCAGACTGAAATGTGTTTCCACATAGATTTCTGGGCTATAGTTGGTTTGTACCTCCAAGATGTCGGTTGGGTCACTCACACTAGTGCAGAGTAGGTACTACCAGCATTTTTATCATCTCCTCTTGTAGTCGAGGGACAATGACTCTTCCAGGGCATCTATTCTAGGCGGCTGGTGGGAAGGCTTGTGAAGTGTATTTTCCCCCTTTGTCTTGGCTTCTTTTCTTTAAAAATTGAGCACCAGAATCAGAGATGCTGCTTGGCGCTTCTGAGGGTGGCCAGTGATGCCCACAGCTCTGTGCTTATCCGAGGTCCGCACCGTGACCTGCAGCACGTTCATGCAGCAGATGGGTTGTGTCCAGGGTATCCTTGTGCTCTGTCTCTTTATGGAGGAGACAAACATCTTCCTGCTCTGCCTTCCTGGTCTTGGTGTCTTGCCTGTGATAGCAGAGAGTTCCCAGCTCTCCCCACTGGACAGGAGAGCCCTGAGTGGTGGCAGCTGCTGTGCTGGCCTGTGTCTCCTCAGAGGGCCTGGTGGGCTGTGAGGAGAGCCCTGCCACTCATGGAAGTTGGTTGTAAGTGTGTGAACTCCACTCTCCAGCTGTGACTTTCCAAATTGTCGTAAATGAAGAGTAGATATCATTGTAAGTGTCCTGCCAATGGAGATACTACTCCATCTAACACCAGAATCTTTGGTCTCTGAATGTTGGACTTGCCTGCCACATGTGTGCCCCTCTTCCTGGCAGCCAGTGCTGGCAGAAGACCAGGGTCCTGTCTCTGTGTGTGCCCTCTGAGTACTGCTCATTGCAGGATGCCTCTAGTGAGCCTCTGCTGTGTTATAAGAACCTTCTCCCCTCCTGAGGAGGTGTGAGATCTCCTTCCGCTCCAGAGTTACTCCCTGTGGTTTCCTGAGTAGGTTTAGGCACTTTTGAGCATCCCCGTGAGGGAGGACTGGCTGAATGGGGGGGTCACAGTATTGCCATGGGAATGTGGAGCCCACAAAGGTGTCTGTACTGCCTGCCCCCACTCCGGGCATCACCAGGAGGACAACAGGCCTTGCAGCCACCAGATGACAGGTTTCAGTGTAGAAATTAACCACTGTTGATGTCTGGCATTGACACAAGTCCCTGTATCTTGTCTTACCCCACATAGGCACCTTACCCTGATGGCATGAATTAGGGATTGATACTGTCCACTCCACCTCTTCCTTGTCTTCTGCACTGTGCAAACGGTGAGCAAAGGACCAAAGTCAGCAGAGACTGGAAAGACGCAGTAGGAAAATGCATAAAAATCAGAAACACCCCCCCTCTGTAGTGCAAGTGATTAAAAGTGAAACAGGTGGAGATGTCCAAGTCCACACAAAGGCGAAAGAGAAAGAAACTCCCTCTAGAGTCCCAGGGAAATGCTGTAGTTTAAAGATTTCCAACCCCACTTCAGCTGTGCTTACTCACAGGAGCTGCTTTTACCTCAGGGGATAAGTCCAGTGACTAATGAGATGAGGCTTTTGAGGGGAATGAGGTTTTGCAGGGTCAGCAAGTACTGATCTGAATTTCTCCTGCTGATGCAAACTGTCCTTGGTGATAAGGGCTCCGTTCCAGGGGTTTCAGTGTGGTGCTGGCTGTTTCTCCCATCAGTTCTTTAGCTCCTCAAAAATGATGGTTTCTCTCTCACCACCACGGACACTGGACACTATCTTCTTTTAAAAAGAGTTTGTTGTAGTCTTTGTAGTGATGATGTCACCTGTGGACAGTGTTAAGTGTCTGGAGGTGGAGTTCGACTGCCCCAAGGTATAAAAATAAAATTCTTCAGTGGTCCAAGAACCATCCTCCATCTGTGCTGGCTTACTGGTGCTGATCCAGCCATCCCATACAAGGAGCTCAGCAGGCACTGGGTTTCTCTTTGAGGGAAAAAAAAAAAAAAATATTTTGACATCCCCCATGAAATTCTAGGGAAAAATCTTCACTACAGCACCACTGAAATTATGTAGTCTCAGCCTGTCTAAATTCATGGCAATCAAGCATCCAAACTGAGCTGTCGAATGCCAGATGTTTTTCAAGGAACACCCTCTTCATATAGGTTTAGCTAAAATTCAGTTTAGGGGTAGGTGAGCTGACAGATCGTCCTGGCGGTGCCAGGACCAGGGCTGGCCAGGATTCTTCTTTGTGGAAAAACAGGACTTGTCAGTTTTGATGGATATTTTTCATAAATGGTAATATAAAATAAGGCAGAAAAATTGTGAGCAAGATCTTCCTGATTTATCGAGAAATTGGTGGAATCCAAGGAGGAGGAAACACTGAGAAGCACTCACAGTGCATTCCTATACCTTTGTACCTGCACAGAGTGTGGATGTACATGCCTCTAATGCATCTATCACCTATGTGGATATACAGAGAGATGATAATTTTCTTTTTATTAGGATGGATAAATTATATTACTCACAGAATTTCACAATTAATTTTCCACCTCTGAAATGATGATGACTGTCTTTGAGACAACTGAAGAGCAAACAAAACACTGTTCAGCTTTTAGGTAGTCTACCTGGTTAATTTTATGACTTGCCTTTTCACGAAACTCTCAGGCTGGCATGACCACGAGGGCCAGCCAGGGGTGACCAGGGTGACCCTCCTCCTCCCAGGTCTGTTCCTGCCCCTGGGAGAGCAGCAAACAGTTCTACAGGTCATCTGCCTTCTCCATGTCTGCACAAATTGCAGCCCTGCTACCAGGATTATCATGTAGGGACTGAAATCTGCTGCGGCCGCGGTTGGTGCAAGATTTGATTCAAGCTTACAGGGATTTTGAAGTCAGAGTTATTTCCTAGGCTGCAATGACAGCCTCCTGAAATCCTGAATGATAGTGGAAAACCACTTTTTTTTTTTTTTTCTTTTCTGTTGGTGCTTTGGGAAGCTCTGGAGTTAATATTTTAAGCTGTAATTGCTGTTGTTGCCAACTGGGAAGTTCCTCATGAGCAAACAGCGCAAAATCAGCGAGACACAGAAAATGGAGGTGTCTTGAGACTGGAGGCTTTCTTCAATTCACTTTTTGTCTGCTGTGGTCTCTTTGTGTGTCTACTCTCCGCATCAAGGGCTGCTCTTTGCTAGAGATATCTGTGCAATATTAATTGAATCCTGCCCACACAGGGCTGTGTGCATGCCCTGCACCTCCCGAGGCACGGGTAGCCCGGCCTGTCCGGTGTCTCTCCGAGGTCACAGACATTCGGCAGCCCAGGCAGAGGAGCAATAGCCATCAGCAGTCACCAGGAGATTTGGGACACTCTGATGTGCTGCAGATAGCCGGAGCCCTCTCCTTAACCTTGCTTGAGCAGGCTTTGCAGATGGAAAAGCAAGACCTACATGCTCCAATAACATATCTGTGTGTCTAATAGGTGGAGTATCACACTGGTGTTTTGCTGAACATCCACAAGAAGACTGATTTCAAATTTTCCCCATTTATATCCCTAAAATCACAGAACAACAGGAGGGTTAGCATGGGGAGGGACCCTCAGAGGCCATCTATTTGGGCCTCCCATGCCATGGACAGGGTGATGAGGTGTTCATCTAGAAATTCAGCCAGACCTTTTCTGTTCTCTCTGTACCTCTTGTTAGTCTGCCTTAGGTGGTCTGAGCTGTGTCTCTCTGCACTCCGGTTCTCCTCTCATGACAGGAGCAGGCATAGCACTCATACCAATGTTAGTGCTGGAGTAATTTTGCATGAGGTGGGAGTTAGTTTCAGAGCCGCAGCCTTTGCTGTTCCCGTTTCCTTTGTGAGCCTCAGCTGTGGAGGATGCAGAGCATATGGAGGTGCCCTCATGGCTCCTTCCTCATTCTTGTGGGTTCTTGCTTCTGGGGCAGCAACTGTTCCTGCGACGGTGCCCATGGCTTCAGAGATGGTACGAGCAGTCGATCTGAAAGCAACTAAAATCTTGTCTTCTTCAGATGGAAGATAAGAGAGTTATCTTCCATCCGAAGAAGGGTTTTAATAAGACTGGAGTGTCTTGCTGCAGATCCACATTACAGGTGGAGTTTAACAACTGAGGATCCTCGGCTGAGGTGCCTTGTGTTGAAAAAAAATCCAGTTACAGTCTCCCATCGGCTGCTGTGGCTGATATGAGCACCAGGGACTGACTGGAAATCAGGGACTAACATCAGTGAAATGTGATGGCTTTCTGATCACATGGGCACTCCATCTTCATCAAGCTGCTTCCCTGCAGCTTAGTAGTGCCACAACAAGAGGTCTGTAGGCTGCATCCACTGCTCCCTGAATTTATTTAGTCTTGGGTCACCAGACGTCATCTTTATTTGTTCAGGAGCTTCCTGCAGCCCTGCCATTATGGGCACTCTGCAAACAGGCACAGAGCAAGGGAAAAGGTGCCCCTTTTAGGATGTAGAATCAGAGAATCACAGAATGATTTGGGTTGGAAGAGACCTTTAAAAACCCTCTGGTCTTAAACCCATTGTGGGAAGGGGCGCTTTCCACTGGACCAGGACTTCAGCTGTGCTCATGAGCCGAGCAAGCCAAGGGCTACAGGTGCTGATGGCTGTGATGTAGCTTCTCCCTTTTGATTGTATTGTGAGAGAGGACCGGCAGAACCTTAAGGGAGAGCTGTGAGCAGCTGGTACAAAAGCGTGCACATCAAAGACCTTGTGGTGGCTGAGCTTTTCAGGTAAAGACACCAGTATGTCTCATATGGGCTAAACATGCCTCAGTCTCTCTCCTTATAAGTCCGAGTGACTACTGTTGGACTTCATGGTCAAGGGATTCCTTCTGAATTCACTTTTTTTGCAGTACACTTTTCTATAATTGCTGTCTCTGGGACATTCGCATGTCGGAGCATTCTTTGGGAGGTCTCACAAAGAAGAATTGTTTTAGGGCTGCCAAGGTGCCCTGTGTAGGGTTCCTTTGAGTTATACAGTTTTGGTGGTAAAAACTCAGACCTTTGTGAACCTGTGAACCTTTCAGGAGTGATCCTGGTTTCTCAGGGGTCAGACACCAGGGCTTGGAGTACCTGATGGGAGGCAGCTGGTCTGATGTCTCGCCTGTTGACTGGAAACCCTTCAGCAATACCTGCAGGTTTGGGGTCAGAGTGTGGGGATGAGCCTGTTCCTGCTCCCTTTACTCAGCCTCTTCTGAGCTGAAGGCTCCCTGAAATCCACTGGCAAGCCATCTCTCTGGCTCAGAGATCACATTTGCTATCTCCAGTGTCTGGAGAGAGCTCAGGAGCCTCCTGCTGTGTCAACCAGGCTCCTCTGCATTTCCTTCCCTCTGCCTGTAATGGATTTTACACCTGAGCGGTTATTTTTGGTGGTACAATTCCTACCTGTCCCAGATGGGACATTTTGTCTCTTGTTACAATTCACAGAGCTAGACGGGGATGCCGGTCTCATGCTGTGCGGCATCGACACATGATGCCCTTGTAAACATTGCTGTCAGCAGTGGCAATTCCATCTCTATTGTCCCAACAAGATTTCATGCTTGACAGTGCCTGACTTTTTTGTCCGTAAGTTGACTAATAAGAAATAGTCGTGCAGTGGGTTTATCCTTCTCTGACTCCTCAGGTTTCCAGTTGCTTCCCTGAGAAGGGGCACCTGGCCATTACCTCTCCGTTCTTGCCTGGGTTTCCTCCCAGACAGAAGGACAGGAGGTGGCATTCTTGGAATCCTGAGGTTCTGTGGCACAGCACAGCCTGTCTTTTCCTGCACAGCCCTTGCTGGGGGACGAGGAACAGCCCCCATCCATCGTGGCCTTGGATAGTAATGGGGAGAGGCCCAGGACTCTTGCAGCTGCTCAGAGATAGGAAGAACATAACTACAGGCATGCTTGAAAACAAGGAAGGTGATTTTGGAACTGTTTATGTGTCTGAATTTGAGTTTGGTATTTTTGGAGCTGTTCAGTTTACCTATTCTCCCTCTCCTATACAAAAGTGGTCCTCGTTTCGGAGTCATTTGGTGCCTGATGTTTTGACCACTACAGCCCCTTACAGGATCAATTTGCTTTAAAGAGGAACATCAGAACGTGGGGGTGATGATACCTGTGCATGGTTCCTTGTGGAGTTATTTCCTTGTGAAGTTGTGAGGCTTTGGCACTGCCTTGCCCCACCAGCCGTGGCACCACGACTGCTGTGCACCTGTTTGTCTCCTTGGAGATGAAAACAAACCAAAATCATTAATATCTGCTCTGTCTCACCCAGCTGGGAGGGTTTCCTCACCTCTGATATTTAAAAAAAGGTAATGGCACTGCTTGGATTTGCCTCCTGATGCCCACGCTGTGTTTGCAGGCCAGTCACATCTAACCAGCTACCACAGAATTGATTCTGGAGCCTTCTGTTTAGAAACCTGCAAGGTGCATCCCAGGCAATCACACTGCCTCCATCAGGCACTGAATGAACCAGTCAATAATCTCCACTGCAAAGAGTGCAGAGGTCTTTCCTATTACTCCTGATATTTTTATTTTTTTTTTAATGGGCATCTCTACATAGGTAATAGTGACTTAGATGGACAGATGGCCACTAGCATGTGTATACATGTAGTTTATATGTGTATCTTTGTGAGGAGACAGTCACAGGTGTGCCTGTGCACACTGGTGTGTTCCTTGTGGCTTGTTCTCTTCCTTTTGGACCGTGTCTTTCAAATACATGTGCCCAGCTTTTTAAACCAGCCTTAGCCAAACTCGTGGGGACGATTACCAGCGCCATGACAATCACCCTGGTAGCTGGCAAGGCCAGGAATAAACTCACCTGTGTTTTTCAAGGGTGCCAAAGAATTTTTGGACGTCTAGGTTGGTGTTACGCTCTGGGATGTGCTCTCGGTCTCTGTACGGGTGTTAGATGGTGAGTTGGACTAGATGATCCTTGTGGGTCCCTTCCAACTCATAATATTCTGTGTGATTCTGTGTAATGTACTGACCAGTGGAAAGATGTTTGAGATTTAAGAACTGTAAAGGGTGAATTAAATAGTTTGCCAATGAAAAAAATCATTTGAAAAAAAAATAAAAATCTGTGTGATTACAGATGTTATGTGACAAACAAGATTTGGCTGATAGGAGATCTTTGCTACATTACAGTGTGGTCAGTTCACACCTGGCAGTGTGTCTGCTCTCACTCTGCACCCATTCTTGTGCCCAGCATGTCAGTGCAGCCCCTGGGCATGATGGCGATACAGGCATAAGGTCTTCCTCTGCCTCCAGAGGGATTGTAGCTGATTTTCTTTGTGCTCGGCCTGGCTTTTCTCTTAGTGACCTCACGTGCTCTGTGGAAAGTCAGAGGTGGTGTGGGCAGCAAATGGA
This sequence comes from Pitta sordida, assembly GCA_013390025.1. Classification (NCBI taxonomy): domain Eukaryota; kingdom Metazoa; phylum Chordata; class Aves; order Passeriformes; family Pittidae; genus Pitta; species Pitta sordida. Next base: position 47,274 of record WEKX01020832.1, on the reverse strand, counting down.
GGAGTTTTATCCACTGCTGTGCCCCTGGGTCAGCACCTGAGCGCCTTCACCTGTCCATCCTGATGGCATTTCTGCTCCACTTTACCCTGCTGGCCTCTCTCCAAATCCCCCTGCTGCTGTTGGTCTCTGGCTGCTGGGGGTTTGTTCTGTTTGATCACTGACGCTCCCCTCAAGGTCTCCAGCCCATCAGTGTGGTGTGGTACCATTCCCTCTCCCTTCTCCATGCAGGCATGGACAGCGGTGCTCTGCAGGCACACTTGGGATGTTGTGATGGGCTGTGTGTTTGCCTGTGAAGTGTGATGTTTTGGAGTCCTCTGTCGGCAGTTTATGCTGCTCCTGGAAGATTGAAGCACAATGTCTTACACATTGCTTTGGTGAAGGTGCCAGTGGATTCCATGTCTTGGTTAGACTTTTCCCTAGATCAGAGGAGTGGTGGGCGTGCACAGGTGACAAAGGAGGAGAGCCCACCTGCAGCTGCCAGAGAGGTTCCTGCCCCTTGTGCTCACCAGGTGTCAAAACCAACTCACGCAGTTTCTTACCATGGGAATAGCTTAAAACCTCTGGCAGCTCTAACCACCCTATCACCTCCTGACACACAGCTGTCAGGGGACAGCAGCCTGAGCTAATGAGGGTCCCTGCCAGTGGGACAAGCAGGGATCTGCACCAGCAGATGATGAGGGCTGTGGGACAGGAGGTGTTTGCAGCAGGAGGGAAAGGGTTGGGCGCATCCTGTGAGATCTAAAACGTGTTCATCTGGTGGGTACTGGCAGCTGTTAAAAACAAATCATATATGGCAATACCAGATACAACTGCACTGGGATGGCAGACGTCCTGAGGAGTCCTGATGGGCTGCCGATAGCTGGTTGAAACAAATTGCCCACTGCTGTGATACCTCAGCTCCCAATAACAGAGGGCAAATGGCCTTCTAGAGGGAGATATAGATTTTCCTCTGAGATATGGAAAAGGAAATAAACTAAATTATGTCTGGACATAGGGCTCTCTCTTGCTCTCTCTTTAAGAGGAAGAAGGGGAGACACAAAAAAAAAGGAAATGGGGGAAAGGGGAAGGGACATAAAATAAGCTTCAGCAGGCATTTGCAATTTAATTGATATTTGGCGGCAGGAAGCCAATCAGTATAAGTAAATTGACGTTATAAGATAAAAATAATTGCCTAATGGGATACCTTCCCCTACGGCTGTGGCAGGCCAAATAAATACAGCATCGCGTGTCAGAGCAGCGTGGCGGCCGTTCCTGGGCACAGCCCGCCAGCAGGGCTCGGCGTGGGCTGCGCATCATTTTTATGGCATCTGTCTCTGCTCCCCGAGAGCAGGCAATGAGGGGTTGCACATTGATTGCTGCTCCAGCCAACGGCGGCCGAGGGAAAGGCTGTAATTAATGGCTTTATTTGCTGGAGCAGTGCTGAGAACAATCGAGTGTGTTATGGTAATGGCTGGTGCCTGTGTTCCGGTGGCATGGGGACACGCTGGAGCTGGTGGGCAGCCCCCCAGGCACGGGGTGCTTTCCCAAGAGCCAGGGACGGGGCACAGCGGCAGACAGGAGCTGGCAGCGCTTGAGGGGCTCAGCTGGTGCGAGTGGGAGTCAGGACGATGAATGCAGAGTGAGATTGGCATGGATGGCAGCAAAGAGACTCTTGTTTCCTACTGCAGGGGGTAATGGACTCCCTATCCAAGCCCCTGGCCACTGCCAGTGTCACATGCTGCAAGTTTTATTTCGTCCTTTTTCTTTTCTTTTTTTCCCAAAAGAATGGTCTCTTTTGGAGACTCTACCTAGATGCAGAGTGATGCAATTCAATAATTTCTGTGAACGCTTTGTGGTGAAGGAGTGATTGTGTCTCTCTATGGCTCTGCGAAGAACTTGTGGCTACCTGTAAATATTTGTGTATACAAAGCTGCACATATTAAGGAAGAAAAATTACAGGCAGTGTGCATCCTGAGTTTGCTTCTCTTCTGCCTGAAGGGAACAAAGTCAAGAAGAGAGATGGGCAAGTAAAACCACGAACAAATTATAATGAACCTCTCCTAGAGGTTCTGTAAGTCTTGTTGAAGATATACTTCAAGAGCATGTGGTGGGAGAGGAGGGGCTGGTGCCCAGGCTTGGTCGCTCATGGAGAGTGACAGTTTATTGACTTCTAAATAGTACTTCTAAATGCAGATTATAGATAGATAAATAGATCGATAGATCAGTGAATGACAGGACAAGGGGTGATGTCTTCACCCTGACAAAGAACATGGTTAGATGGGTTACTGGGAAGAAATTCTTCTCTCTGGCACAGGTTGCCCTGGCACAGGTTGCCCAGATAAGCTGTGGCTGCCCCATCCCTGGAAATTTCCAAAGGCAGGTTGGATGGGGCTTGGAGGAACCTGTTCTAGTAGAAGGTGTCCCTGCCTGTTGCACAGGGCTGTAACAAGATGATCTTTGAGGTCCCTTCCAGTCCAAACCACCTGTGATTCTATGATTGGATGAGAGGAAACAGCCTTCAATTGCATTAAAGGAGGTTTAGACTCGGTATTTTGGAAAAAATTCCTTGCTGAAAGGGTGGACAAACATTGGAACAGGTTCCATCCAGGATAGCAGTGGAGTCACCGTCTCCCTGGGGATTTAAGTGATGTGTAGGCATGGACCTTAGGAACATGGCTTAGCGGTGGTCTTGGCAGTGCTGGGGTAATGGTAATGGATCTTAGAGGGCTTTTCCAATGTAATCGAATATGTGATTCTATGATTCGAGATAAGACAATTAATTTATATTTAAGCACTAAAATGTTTTTGAAAGTTGAAGTCAAAATAATTTTAATTTTAAAGCCTCGGGATGGGGGTGTCTTGACAAGCTCAGGATTTTCTCCAGTAGGGATTTGTGTCTCCCAGTTCTTCAGAAATGATCTCTGCTTGAGAATCCATGTCTCCCTCAACCTCCCACTGAATGAAAGCAGATCCTGAAAGAACATGAATATGGGCAGGGAAGTTTTCCCACATTTGCTAAAGAGGTGCATCTGTGTGATAAGCACAGCATCAAGGGAGTTGTGCTGTAGATGCCTGAGTTTACTGCGGGATAAATAATTAATGTTTAGCTGACACTAATTAATTATGACAATTAGCAAAGAGCTACACTGTTTTTCCTTAAAAGTAAAATCTCGGCTGTTTGATTTTGTTCTATCTCTGGCGTGTCAGAGCATTTGAAACAGAACCGTAAAATACAAGCAAGTAAGTTCCCCAGATAGGCACTTGTGAAGACGTTGAGGTGTTAGCTGGAAAGTTTGCTTTGCTGTTCTAAGCTTGCAGGGAAAGAGGAGTTTTGACCGACAACAGTAGAATAGTCTGTAGTTTTCTTACAAAATATTCCATCTTATAGTATTTTTCAAAGCTGTAAATCCTCTCCCAGGTGTTCATAACCAGGGACCAGTTTAACATTTGCAAAGCTACACAGAAGAGTTTTATCGATAACCTACACTAGTCGTTGTCTCCCAAGCACACCTACAAATTATTTTTTGAAGAAAATATGGAAAGATGTGTTATGACATGGTATGGAAGTAGGTATAAACTATGTTGAAATTGCCTCAATGAGCTGCCTTGGTCTGAGCCACTTTGGAGGAGTGGAGACCTCAAACAGAATTCAAAACCCCTGGTTTCCTCCAATATTGAGGGAGAGAGACAAGATACACCTGGATGTGAGGAAGTCTTTACTGGACAACCGAAAAAACCCAGAAAACAACCCATAGCAAACCACACTGAAACCATTAGCAAACAGAATGTCACCTAAAACCACCCTCTCTCCCTTCTGGGTAAAACTGAGAAGAACCTGGAAGTTTTTCTGTTTGGAGACAAAGGGGTCCTGTGTGAAACGACTGCGTGGCTCCCCATGGAAGGTCACTGGACAGGAACTCGAGTAGCCTGGCTTTGGTGATTTCAAGATTTAGAAATTCACAGATTTTAGTATCATTTGGAGCTTTAGAGATTTTAGTGAGGTAGGTAGAAGTCTGGATTGATAAAAGTAATAGATGTTAAGGGCTTCTGCTGGGCCTGAAACTTAAGGCCAAATATTAAAGGCAAATTTTCTAGTTTCCCAGCACAGAGTGATAAAGAGAACAGAGTTTTAGTTAGAACAGGGAGGAAAAGAGTGTGAAACATCAGAGCTGATTGGTTGAAGGCTTAAAGCAAAGTGTAAATTTATGATGTGATGGGATAAATATTCGTGAGGTGTGATGCATATGTATTAAGCAGGTGCATATAAGGAGGTGGCAAAGCTGGGGCGAGGCCTTTTGGCCTTTAGGCACTTGGGAGGGCAAGGGGACACTTTGCTGGATCAAAGATGTCTTTTCCTTCTTTCTGAGGGTAAAATAAATCTTTCTGTAGCGTGCAAGCAACCTTGAGTCCACAAAACTGATTTTCCTTAAATCACTGGCGTTGTAGCTCCTTATAATAAAAGAATTCAGTCACAAAATCTTTCTTCCTTTAGCCATTTAAAAACGCCCTTTGAGCTGAAAGTACATAATATAAAGTTCATGTCTCTAAAGCTTTTTGCTGAACACAGCTTACAAAAATGGATTTGGAAAATGACCAGTTTCTTGCAATCACTTGTTAACGAACTTGTCATAACTTGTGTATACTTTACATACACATAATTGCTGCAGTTATGCTTCCCCTTAATTATTATAGAAATCACAGAAATATGAGCCCGTTCCTACATCATGCTGCAGCAGGCCAAGGGGGCCCATGGACTGTTTCTTGAATATAAAACTGCACCTGAAAACCAACCACAAAACCTGCAGAGAGTCCATTGGTCCCTTCAGCCACTTCAGCAAGCCCAGCTCTGCCCTCAGGCACTCTGATTTCTGAATAGCCCCTCAGCCCATGGGCACTGCCAGCCCCCAGGTGCAGACAGTGTGACAAGGCTGCCCTTCACAAGACCTGTAGCATGAACAAAGTCCGTCCTGCTGGTAGCCTGGGCAGGTGCACAAGCAATCCAGCTCCACTCAGTGGCACTATTTGCACAAGTGTTTGCTCAGTTACATAGGATGTCAGGTTCACAAGCGCTGGGGCAGCCCAGGTGTGACGTCTCTCACCATGTTGTGTTTGGGATGGGAGAGGTTGCAGGGTTTTCCTAGGAAATACATGATAAAAGATTTCCATATGCCTACTGCAGGATTAAAATGACTGTAAGAGGAGGAGAGATGTAATGTCATGGCAAAACAAAACCCCCTTGGTTGTGGGTTATGCCCATAACCAGCTTGGTGGTGTGGCTTTGCAGCTATGGAGTCGCACCTTGGGTGTGCATCAACATTGCAAGGCGGCACCTTCTGGGTGCACTGGCACAGCTCCAGCCTGTACATCTCATGGGTATACAGCCTGGCTTCCTCTCATACATCAGGGAGGACCCTCAGCTGTCCTAGACAGCAGAGACAAACGTTCTCATGGTGGAGAGGAGCTAATTCACTCCTCAGTGGAAGCCCAGTGGTGGCTGGTTGGTGATAAAAGCCCTAATTGCTGCAGGGACTCTGCACGAACAAAGGGCATGAGGAAGGCCAGGGTGTGGGCAAACGGGTTGCACCCAGGCCTGGCCATGCATTAAAATGGCAGGTGGGACATCAGTGAAGATGGCCTGCCACCCAGTGCGAGGCACAGGCCCCAGCCCTGTGCCTGTGGGGTGTGTGAGTGTGCTGGCAGCGCTGAAATGGGACCATCCTGGGGACAGTCTGCTACATACTGGCAGCATGTGCAGCTTGTGCTGTGCACGAGGGCTGGAGCCAGATGGTCACCAAACTGTCCCTGTCCCTGTTCGTGCGACCACTGGCCAGGAGGCAGAGGGCTTGAGCCATTTGGGTTCCTCACATCCTCACTCCCATCCTGACTGAAAAGTTGGTAAAATACACGTGAAAACTGAATGTGAATGTGGGAGTGTTCAGAATGTTCCCCTGACTTTTCCCCAAGCCTGGAGGCAGGGCAGTGCACTGCCATCAGCAGATGTGAGTCTCTGTGTCTCTAGAAGGAGCTGAGCTGATCCAAGTATATCTAACAGGTCAAGGCTTGGAATGAAGAAGCAATAAGCCACTGAAATGGTACTATCACCGAAACATGATTGATCAATTGAATTCTATCAGAGACAGTGGGCAGTGAGATTAACTCAGGCCTGATGGGTTCAATGAGTTAAAGCATGATGTTCATTTCAGCTTCATTTCACCAGTCTTTGCTTGTGAAATTGGTCAATCAATAGAGGTTGAAGATCATATATATATATATTGGTGACCATCTTATAGGGAATATAATCTAGCGTGGTCAGCTGCTGACTCCGGCTGCCTTCAGTGGGTAATGGAGACAGAGCAGAGACTCTATCAGTGCCATCGAAATGGCCTGATTTCTTCCCCAAATGAAAAGTATTTTTGGATCTCTGATGATTTCTCTTCCCCCCCCCCTCCTCCTTCTGACTTTGATGTACAGCAAACCCCATACCTGTCTGTGTGAAATGCAGAGATGCCTCTTGAAAATATTTGCACGGTGATTGGCTATAAACACTACAAAATATAAAGCTCCTTTTTTAGTGATACTGTCCTTTGAAAAAAGTAAATAACAGTGTTCAGAAAACTCAAGTGGTGTAAACACAGAGATCTTTTACCATGTATGTGGTCCTAAAACTAATGCTTTGCTGGGAAGAGCATGAGCCACTTGTCTGCTAAATGCACATCATCCTGTGAAGGTGGTGTGAAAAAATTCAGCTTATGTGTGAGACAAAAACCTTCCATGTGGTAATTAAACAGAGTCTTTATCTTCTCTAAAGTAATTTACAGACATGCTACAAGGAAACAAATCACCTTTTTGCCTCCTGGTAATATTTCATTTGCTTCATAATGTTTTAAATATGGTGAATAACATCCTCCCTAATTAGCCTGCATTTCCCTATAAGGTGGAGTAATTAGGTATGATAACAGGTAATGAAGTTGGACAGTACAAATTAGAGGCAGAAATCATGTCCTCTATGAATGTAGGCTGTTTGTGGCACTAGCTATTCACTTCCTTGATTTCACCCTGTAAAATCATATTGTTCAAACCCCCCACCCCCAGCAGACCTGAAAAATCAGTACATTCCTTTTTCCTTCAGGAGAGCAGCACATCAAACAGCTCTACCATGGAGGTGTGCACTTCATGGCATGTCTTTATAATTAATAACACTGGAAATATTGTTCCAGCTGGGTTTGAGGGTGGCACCTGTTTCTCAGCTATTGTTGCCTCGTTAAAAGGAGACTTAAAGACAATTACGTTCCAACTGCAGTCCCTGGACAGAGACACCTCCTGTATCCCAGGTTTCGTCCCTGGCTTTGGACACTTCCAGGGATGGGCCAGCCACAGCTCCTTTGAGCAACCTGTGCCAGGTCCTCACTACCCTCACAGAGAAGAATGTCTCCCTAACTTTTAACTTAAATCTCACTTCTTTAAGTTAAAAACCATCCTCCACTTGTTTTATTGCTGTCTGAAGTCGTCTTGTTGTCCCTCTCAGTATAAGAAAAGGCAGACCTGATCCTTTTCTGTATTTACCAGTATTTCTATATTTTGTTTTAATACTAAGATTTAGAGCTTTAAAACACGCTCTAGTGTCTTGTGAACATAGTCTATGGTCTTCTGTTCTTCTAATTTTGGTCCATAGTCTTAGGAATCGTATTTTATATCAAGTGAGTTGAAAAGTAACTATCACTAAGACCCTGATTTAGCCATACTTCGCAATTTCAAATATTCTCCAGAAAGCATGTCATGGATGAGTATATAGCCCTAGAAATGTTTTAAAAAAATGAGATCACAATTTATCAAATTCTTTAATCTGATCTTGCCATTTGCTTGAGTCCTCAGAAGATAACTTTAGCTATTAATTAGCAAAGATGTATTAGCAGTGTACGAAGTCAGGTCAGATGGGACTTTGAACACCCTGGTTTGTGGAAGGTGTCCAAGGCAGGGGAGTGGAACTGAATGGTTTGTAAGGTCGCTTCTGATCTGAACTGTGCAGTGATTCCATAACTTCTGGATGATATCCACACCGTTTAGACATCCTTTTGTCAGCAGGACTGTGAAAGATACGTCATCTCGGGGGCAGATGCTCTGTGCCTGACTGTTCCCAGTCTCTCTGTAGGCTGTTCAGACTTTGGCTCGCCACTGGAAGTCTTTGCTTGTGTCTGATATTAAGATTATGTCCAAATCTGGCCTGTTGCTTTAGGAGCATATCCAGCTTTTTTTGTGAAAACACGGGTCAGTTTTCTGGGCAGAGGATGTCTGTGCAGCTCAGAGTGATAAAGGATTGCATTTTCCCATGCCTGGCAAAAGTCTGCCGGTGAGTTCAGAGCCTGGGGGATGTTTCTTGGGCACCTGTTCCCATCACCATGAGTCTTCCAACTGCGGGTTGCGGACGGGGTCGGTCTCCAAGCTGCGTGCACCTGTGGGAAAACAAACCAGTATCCTGAGGTCTGGTGTGTTACATCCCAGCAGGTCTGGTGTGTTACATCTGGATGGGTTTCCTCAGGGTGCTTGGGAAAACTGTGGTCTAATGGCATCATCTTGGCCCACATGCATAACCTACCAGAGACAGGAGATGGAATATTTGTTTGGAAAGTGTGTGCTCTTTTGTACTGAGGAGACTACTATATCTGTGCTGTTCATTAGCATTTCTGGAAGGATGCCACTGAACTGGAAACTAATTGTTCTGCAGAGTGGGTAGGTACACATGTAGTGCTACTGTCAACAAAACATAACCCTCCTATGTGGATGCATTGATTACATGAAAAATGTTTTTACCTGTCCCTGGAGCCTGTTTATAACCCGAACTGTTTCAAACCTGCCAGCACTATTTTAATTATCAAAGGTATTCTAGTGTATTTAAACAATGCATAATGTTAATGGTATTTCTCTCACATTTATATGGTGTCTAACAGCCAAACGCAGCCTGAAGACCTTCACAAACTCCTGTGTGTCTTATGCAGCACACAGGAAGTCCTTTAGTTCTGCAATGAAATCTGGCACTTACCTGCAGTTAGTACAAATTATTCCTTTGTTCACCTATTCTCGATAAAAATGCTTGACTTTCTTTAGATGGTGAAGCATAAAGTTGTCACCAAAACTGCTGATCTGAAATTGAGAAGGAAGTTTCCACCACTAATTATTGGCATCAAATGCCTGTTCAGTACAAGCAGTATTCTGCTTAAGCTCAGTGTTACAAACTGGGGTTGACAGAAGTCTTTCCTTGTGCTGGTCTGCCAGTCTCACAGTTCCACCTAAAAGCTGCCCAGTTCTGTAGACAAGCAGCATTTTCTACAAAATCAATCTGTGCTGAAGGATGATCTCAAATCAATAGTCCTTTGAGGAAAATCTCGTCCGATGAGTGTCACCTAAGTTACTGATGGCTGGGACATGTTTGTGGACACAACTGATGTCTACAGCAGTGGAGTGTTTTTGTGCAGATCATTTCTGTCAGATCATCTCTATACTTGCCATCAAAAAAACTTGATGCAGAGTCTGCCGGAGGAGGTCTGGGGGGTCTTATTCGTCTGCAGACTTCTTGGACTGTAAGCCACTGCGGCATTCATGGAAATCATGCTGCTACAAGGATGCATTTGAATTCTACTCCTGAGAACTCTTCTGGCAGCAAGATTCTAATTTTAAAACATTTCCTTCTTCCGTCTAGTCCAATGTTGCCATCTGGAGAAGAAATCTGATATTTACTGTAGTTCTTGGAGTTCCACCTCCTGGAGTCCTGGGAATACTGCAGACCTCAGCTTTCAGTGCATAAAAGATACATTTCCAGCACTGACAGGTGAAGGAAAAGTGGGAAACCACTGTGAATCTGCAAAAAGCAAATTGAAACAAGCCCTTGTATTGCAAGAGTCTTTTCAGACTGCCAATCTCAACACTTTTCAAACTTGTCTCACGGCTTTTCAGGCATGGGCTGTCACTTGTGACTTCTGCTGAAAATCTCTGCCAAAGGGGAGAGGGAAGAAAGCTTGCCTTGGAACCCAGGCTTGTAACCTGGTGGTAAACTAAGGAAATACCAAGTGAATTGGAGTGGCAGAGCTGTGCCTCTGTTCAGGCCTTGTTGAGGGTGTTGCAGTGGTAACTCAACCCATGGGATGTCCCACTTTGTTTGATGTGGCGTGATGCTGATGATTTGGGGTCACCTGGCCAGTGCTGCTGGTGGTGCTGCACAGAAAGTCTGTGTTTCCCAGCATGGGCACATGCATATCTCAGAGTCCAGCACAGGATGGAGTTGAGCAGGACTTGCAGGTAGCACAGAAGGGGGATGGAGTGTGTGAGTTCTGTGGGTGGTGACTGCAACTGTCACCATCAGACAGTGTCCTCCATGCAGATCATGAACCAGATGGGTTTCCAGGTGGTGCAGTGAAAATGATGCCGGCAAAAATGTGGCCACCATCCTTTGCCCTGCCTTTAAATTATGTGTGAAATGGTTGATAGGTTGAGGGTTGGCTGTAATTGAAGACTGTCCAGTGCATTTTCTTGTTGATAGGTTGAGGGTTGGCTATAATTGAAGACTGTCTAGTGCGTTTTCCAGCAATACCTAACCTCTCAAAAGGTCTTCACAGCATCATCACTCTGGTATCTACATCTAACCAAGGGATCAAATGAGACACTCTCCTGTAAGTCTCAGCATGGAGATGACTACTTACCCTTCCTCTGCTCTCTTCTCTTTGAAAGGTATTCAGGAATCTCCAGTACCAAATGGCCATTCTCTCCCGAGCAGAGATTTTCTTCGGAAGCAGATGCGAGGAGACCTTTTCACCCAGCAGCAGCTAGAAGTGTTGGATCGTGTCTTCGAGAGGCAACATTACTCTGACATTTTCACAACCACTGAGCCCATCAAACCAGAGCAGGTACTTTTGAGAGTGTTTTGTGTTCTCTTGATATGCTTTCTGCTGGCAGACATCATCAAAGACGCTGAGACTTTGAGCAGACAACCACGGTGAAAGGTGTGTTGTCAGGTTCGTCTCAGCAAAGTGCATGTTAAGCCATGAGGGTCTATGAAAAAATGAAGGAAAACACTCATTGTGCAAACATTAGCAAGTATTTGGCTATGAAATCACACCCGATCTGCACCAATTGCATCAAACGAGCCTTTAAAAAGCATCACAGCTTCTGATGTTTTAGGTAGACCAAAAGCAGGCAATAAGGAGAAAACTTGCAAAGCCCAATGCCTAATTTCAGTTTATAGTGAGCATGATTGTGGACACAAATCAGATTTTTGTATTCAGAAACAACTTATTAGGTGTGTAACTAGCCATTTGCTGAGAGTAACACACAATTAGTACATGATGGTGGATTAGTTGCACCTACAGATCAGCAGTGTGTTTGAGGAGGATTTGACACCTGTATTTTGTGAAAGTTCCACTTTTGCAGGCACAATACAGGAGCGTCTGCAAAAACTCATGAGCCACTGCCCGTGTTCTTCTTCTTGGGTGGCAGTATTTAATTTAGCTACTGAGAAGGAGGTAGAAATTAATATATTGCTGTCAGCACTAATATTGGTCTAGCTTGCTACTTAATGATGTCTTTGGCCATTCATCTTCAGCGTTCTTAATATCAGATGTGCTTTTCTTAGCAAGGTGGATGGACTTCTCTAACTGCAGCCAAACACTGGTTCCCTTTGGAGGAACCCATACATTTGAGGGTCACTGGAGATTTTCTCGTGGCATCCTACTGCTACCACCATTGTGGCTCCAGTTAAGGAGTATGCATTAGCACACACTTAAGAACAACAAAGATTACTTACTCATTTATCCAGAAATAAACTTTTACTGGTTTTATAGGAAGAATGGGAGATTTGAATAAGGACATTGCTGAAGTGTTAACCCAATTATCAAATATGGGATATTTGACTGCTGATGGAGCAAGGATCTCTGTGGGCCCATGTAAGGAGCTGTGACTGGAATGGCTCAGGTTATTAAAATGGGAAATATGCTGCTATTAATTTGGTGAACAGGGGGCTCTCTGCATGCTCTGGGAAGTCAAATAAAATGCTGAGAAATATGACATGATGAGGTTCAAAAGGTACTTCACAGAATCATCTTGCCTAGGCATTTTTACATTTATGTAATTACAAAAGAAATTTGTAGTAATTTGCTTTCATATAGCTTGGAGCATGGCTGCTTTTGGAAGGCTGGGCCACAGTAAAGGGCTCACAGCTGTTTGGGGTCTGTCTTCTGATGCTATATGAAGTGTAACTTTCAGTGTAAGTGGATGTGATCTGTATGACTCGCTGTGTTTCACGAAGGTGCCACATGAACTCCTCCCCTCACTGAAACAGTCGTGTCTCATCTCCTTGGTGAGTCAAGCAAAGCTGTCATGGTGCTTAACCAAAACAGAGAAGCTGTCTGCATCAATTAATAAGGCTGAAGAAATCAATGAGAAAGAAAATGCCGAGGACATTAATGATGTGCCTTGGAAAACCACAGCTGTCCCTGCAATAGATTGCTGTAGCAGAGCAAGATCTGCCTGTGACATCCAGCTGTCCAGAGTGCTGCTGGACTCTGAAGTGGTGCTTTAGGAGCTAAATCAGTGGTGGATGTATGGAAAACATTGGAAAACACTGAGCTGTTTTCGTAGAGGAAAACAGGGAAAAGATGCTCCTCCCCAGGAAGATGTGGGGAGAAGACTGGTAGGAGCTGCTGACCCACTGTTTATCCATTTTATTAGAAATCTGATCCAATAGCAGCCAGCTACTAACATACACTACTCACCTGAGGAGAGCTCCAGGTATTTTTACTGGAAGAAGTTAGTCTCTGCATAAGGTAGTTCCTTTTCCCTCCCTGTTCCATGGCTCTTCTCTAAGTCTTCCTTCTCACTTGTGTGCTGAGGGCAGCCCCTTGGCCACGGTCAGAGGGAAGGAGGTGGCTCTGCCACAGCACAATGTTTGAAGCCTCATTGTGGTTGGCCCCCAGCTGTGGGCTGGCCCCGCTGCCCAAAGTCCTCCTGCTGCATTTTCTGGACAAAATTTATCCCAGCCTTTCAGAAAATGCCCCTTGCCCCTCATGTAGGTAGATAGGCTGATGGCTGTGTGGGAATGCTTGCTCACAGCTGCCAAACCCTTTGCTTTGAATGCTTCCAATCCCTTTCTTTCACTTTCCCATCTTTATCTTTCCTTTAGTTCACTTGTATAAAATGGAATATAAATTGGCTTACCTCGAGATGTGTCGTGGTCTTGACAAGAATCATAAGGGTTTTCACATCTGTTATAAGCTGTGCTGTCCATGGAGAGACCTGTGGAGGATGACTACTTGCCTTTGGGGAAGGGCTCATACCGTGTTGATCCATCCACTGGACAGTGACAGGAAAGGAAAGCATCAGGCAGTCCTGTGACAGAAATGGTGACCACTGTGTGTTCTGGGTGAGGCAGGGATTCTGCTGTGAGCTCCTACCACTAAATACTGCATCAGATGGTGTGCATTGGGAGGCAGAAGTAGGGTATGTCAGTTGTGACTCGCCTCACTTCACAGCCTGATGCCCGGTGGTGTGGCTGGGCACACGTAGGTGTGTGCTCTGCAGCACTGGTGTGTTTCCTGCATGTGTGGGAGCATGAGGAGCATCTGATGGCAGGGGAAGTCCAGCAGCTGGGTGCCTGGGGCTAAGAATCATCTGTGATAGCAGCATCAAGTTCTTTTTTGTCTGTGTTTTGAGGAGAAAACATGGCATAAAGTCAGTACTCCAGAAGTACCCTGGCCCACCTCCTGTTGACAGACCCCAGCTTTAAAAATGAATTCTTCTGTAGAATGTGAATACCTTTCCCTCACATTTGTGTCCTTTTGTGCTCGTTTTTTGTTGCAAACAGCCTATGATCTATTTGCACCAGCTGCAAATGTCCATGGAAAACTGACTTAAGGTATTTCTGGTTGCGGGTCTGGAAACACACAGTGGTATGTTTGCAACACCAGTGTTGTACTGCCATTACAGAATCACAGAATCACAGAATCAGTAAGGTTGGAAAAGACCTTAGAGATCATAAAGTCCAACCTATCACCCGTTACCTAATCTAATCTAGTCAAACCTGTTACCTAACCTGACCTGTTGCCATCCTACTACCAACATATCATCCTACCTATAACACACTACCTATAACACATTCTGGGCATGGCTCCTGCCCACCAGCTCTGTGCAGCTCTTCCATCAGCAGGAGCAATGCTGAGTTGCATAATTTTCCAGTGCCTAGAGTCTATCAGGAGCTGGAGGGACTGGGGGCACTGGCTACACTCCTCAAACACTTCAGCATGGCTGTGAGGATGACTGACCTCCAGTGGCTTCCTGCAATTTCAGCCAGAAGGATGGAGAAGCTCTTCCCAGCATCCCTGGGAAGCTTCCCCAGGCTGGCCAGGCCTGTGGCACCCAGGGTGTGAACTGTTGGCTCAAATGCATTCGCCAGTCAAAGCATGGACAGGAGCTGTTCCTGTAGACCAAGCCCCAGGAAAGCCAAGGAAAGACAAGAGCTTCAAGCATGGGGAGCTGGACAGGTGTAGGAAAGCCCCATCAGAGCGGGAAGGAGGCACACCCAGGGCTTGTGGACAAATGTGCTTGTGGCAGCTGTGAAAGTGGGATTAACACCTCTAGAGAGGGGAAAAATGTAGGGTGAAGGATGTACAGCTGGATTGGCTCAACGCTGGATGTAGTGAGTCAATTTCCTCGGAATAAAGAAGCGAATTATCCAGGCTGGATTTCTGTCCACAACAAAAATGAATTCTCTTGTACTTTCAGCTTCACACATGGGTCCAATCGAATACTCATTGAAGCCAAGAGGAATATTTCTATTGACTTCATTAAACTTCAGATCAAGGCCATAATGAGGCATAACGCGATGTGACCAGGTTCAACACTATGTGGGTCACTGACACAGCAGAGAACTGTTTGCTGCTAATAGAAGATAATTCCCAGGCCCTTCCTGATGCTTTCCCATTGCTTTTAGCTAGAACTAAACCAAGTATCTGTTCTTGGATTAATTTCTGGATAAAATGCAGATATTCTGAGATCTGGCAGGAATCAGCAGCCTGGCAAACATACAGTAACACATGTATTCATGACATGGGGTGCAAGTAAACGTGGATCTGGCGATAAGTATATGCAGATGGCAGGTAGAATTTTGATAACTAATGGAATTTGGACAGCTAATGAACCTCAAAAAACTCACTAATGGGTGGGAAAAAGAGGAAGAATTGGATGAAGTTGAAACCTGATTCAGACAGTTGTGACAAAAGAGTTCTCTAAACCGACAAAGACAGGGGCATAAAGATTTTTTTGAAATCTTCAAGTTTTGCTGTCTGCTCAGATATCCTCCAGCTTTGAATGAGGAGCCTTGGGGGTTTTTATGCTCTGAAGAGCTGTGTTAGATATTGTGTTTGCAGGAATGCAGCTCCTGAGAGCATAGGGATACACAGTCATCCCCACAGTACTACGGTCTTCGTGAATAACAAGGAAAATCCCATTAAAGCCACAAAGAACAATCCATGTGTGTTTTAAGTGGGCTCACTCACTTCCCAGGTGCAGTTACTGGAGAAGCAGAAGGAAGGAGTGAACCTGGTGGGAGGTGTCCCCGCAGAAGGTTGAGACCAGATGATCTTTAAGGTTGCTCCCAACCCAAACCATGAAATGATTCTTTGAACTGTGAGACCATATGCTTGGTCCTGGTCTATAGAGTGTGAAAAATACATCTTTTGCTGGGAAACCTTTGGGCTGATCAGAGGCTGCTGAGGATCTGAAAATACTCTGACACTTGTACTGAGCAACCAGAGCTAGCATTAGCTTGTACCTTCTCAAAACTTCATGTTGTCCTGTGACAGTGAGAATTCTGAAGATAACTCACCATTTGTTTGAACAAACAGCTCTTTTCTTGACCTGCTGGAATGATCTGAGCATTCGAGGGCAGGCTGTTAACCACGGTTGCATTACAGGATGTGCTAAATGAAATGCAAATTGAAAAGGAAGACAAAAGGACAATATGTGGCTTCATAAGTTAACACAAATGCTAGAGCTGAGAAAAAACAGAGGAAGTGGCAAAGTGGAGTCCAGCATTGCTCTGCCAGCTCTGTAGGCAGTTCCTCAGCGCAGGGCTCTGGCTGACAGCAGGTAGAAAGTAGTCTGTGCTGAGCTGGTGCCTGGGGGTAGTGGAATACAGGGTGAGTTTGTGGGTGGGTGCGTTACCCCTGTGCCATCCCTCATCCTGCATCGGTGGAGACTAGCTGGTGGTACCACTGCTCATCCTGAAGCCGATGCCATGGTGGGCCGAGGGCTGCTGTCTCACCATTCTGCTGCCTCTGTGAACCTCTGCCTGCAGAAAAGGGCAAGGAGGTGTTTAGTGCTAGCAGTGCAGAGGGGAGCAGGGAGCAAGGGCAGTTCTGTGGGTTTAACAGCTGAAACCTTTTCTCGTCTGGGCTGTGGCTTTTTCACTAGGAGGGAAAAAGCCCCTGCTCCAAGACCCAGCCTAGGAAAGCACATCAGGAGATGAAAAACCTTCCCATATTTACTCTCAGTAGACTATCAAACAACACCAGGCTATTAATTTGGCTTTTGAGTCTTCACTAAAGCACATGAAAGCACACAGTTGTCAAATGGAGTTCATTTTAATTTCCTTTCAATCACAGTAAATTATTCAGGTGATAAATCAGCTGGGGCAGCCTCCTGGCTGTAATAGAAACCCTAATTCCTGGCTAATTATCCAGCCCATTGCTGCCAGCAGATCAATACCCCTACCGAATGGAAAGGGCACGGGGTCTGGGTGGGCAGGGTGATGGAGAGACAGCACAGGCACCCGTGACCCCTGCCCTGCGAGGGGGCCGTGGGGGTCAGCAGGACACGGACTGGCCCCTTGCTGCAGTTGTTATGCTGATTCCCTCGCTGCTGGGCTTTGCTGCTGGTCTCTGTGACAAGCCGCGTCAGGGGGTCCGGGCAGTGCGGGAATGAGCTGCTCCCACCCTGGGGAGACCATGTGTGTGTTGGGGAGGGGGTTGTACCCACACCTGGTGTTGCCCATCTCTGCCAGCCAGTGGTTAAAATGAGAAGAGATAGGGAGAGTGCCATCAGAGGAGTACTCAGGAGGAAATCTCAGGCTGGCAATATTCTTTTCTTGCCCCATAGAAACCTTCAATAATCGTAACATCTAAAGAGGTAAAAAAGCACGTGAGAGGACCAGTGCTTAGCTCTGACATGGAGCGTTTCACTGGGATAGAGCAGCAGCTTTTCTGAGGTGACAGTAGCACTTACCCCCATCTCCCTGCGTCAGGTGGTTGTTCTGGACTTGCTCCCTGCACAAAGCCCTTGAGACCCGGGACAGTGCTGCCAATTGTGGTCTCCAGTTCACTGGTTATTCTGCAAAGGTGTTTGACAGAGCTTCTGTCTGCCTTAGATGCCCTCATACAGCTCATCCATGAAGCCTCCTTGGGACAGAGAATCTTCACTGAGCCCTCAATTCCTCTATCACCTCACTTGGGGTTGGGAAGCATGAACCACCTTCCCCTTTGGCTCTGCTCTGTCTTAACTTGAACAAGCAGAAAGAAACCTGCCACAGTGTATCTTCATGATGAAAATCAACTTTTTTTTTGTGTGTGTGTGTGTGTGTGTGTTTTGTTTTGTTTTTTTTTTTTTTTTGTTTTTTTTTGTTGTTGTTTAAATTGAGGGGAAACCCTTTTCTTTTAGAATAGCGTCAGAAAGCACAGTTCTGTGGGCCAACACCTCTATTTCTCATTCCTGCCGCTCTCCCTCCCCTTTTGGGCTCTTTTTTTTTGTGCACGGGCTTCTGAAGACTGCCCAGAATTCCCTTGTTGTGACATGTTGTGCTGGGTACTGACAGCCACAGCAGACTCTTTTGTACGACACCTGGTATTCTGTGTGACAGTGGCACCGTGAAGGCGGGGAGCTTTCCTGGGGAAGGAGCATGACAGAAGCTGTGTATCCAGCTAACATCTTCCTTCATCGTCTTTGTGAAGAGCACCCTGCAGCTTGCAGGGACGGCAGGGTGTGTGGGGGTGCCTGTCTGAGTGGGATGGAATTAAAACAACTGGTTGGAAGAAGGCCAGGTGAGCTACTCCAAGAGTTGCCCACTCTCTTGCCTGGCAGAGAGATGAAGATACCTTGTGCCCCCACTGCAACTCAGTGCCCCTTTTCAGGGGACCCTCCCTGTGGAATCGAGCTGTGACTAGGTTTCCCACCTGGTCTGGACGTGGTGGGCAGCCTGGGGTTGGAATTCCTCCCGCAGTTTTTCAGAAGGCAGAAGGGAGCATTTTCTGCAGTCTCAAATGCCTTGGGACAATGACCCTGCCAAGGAGGAGCTGCTGCCAGAAGACAGATCCAGGGTCTTGCTGCACTCATCCTGCTGTGCTAGCAGTTAGTGCAATGATATCAAGCTGGGGGTTAGCAGCAGGACATGGTTCTCGGGGATTCCAGGATGAATTTGAAAGACTGGAACTCTCCCAGTGCCTGTTACTTTGTTAGGGATGTCTCAGCAATGATCAGAACTGATGGAAATGCTGTTTTCCTCCAAGTCTGCTGCATTCGGTTTGCTGGGCCTCATCCCCCAACTCACATGACTTTATCTGGGGACTCTCTCTGGCTCCAGTGAAACCAGATGTGAGTAGTTGTCCTGCCTGGAGGACTTCTTGTAACCTCCTCCCTTTGGCCCATCAAGGAGCGGGGAACCTCAAAATACCAAGTGAGACAGCTCCTCTGTGGATTGCAGTGCATTCCTGGTTTTAAACATCCCCTATTTTTTTTCCCCCCTCCTGACTGCTCTCAAATATGACTGTATATGGAAACACACATTCATAAGTGAAAGGAAAGGCCAGACTTGCTGTGCCTCATGCTGTGACACCTCCTTTGTCCTTACCTCTTTTCTCTTTGCTCTGTGCACAGTGGGGAGATGTCTTTTCCCTGGACAGGCTCCTCACACTGTGCGCAGGCTCGTGCAGGGTGGGTGTTACTGACACGTTGCATGGTTGGCAGCTGGCGAGGGCAGACCATTCTTCCCTTTTCTGGAAGCTCCTCGGGGACTGAGATGCCATCAAGGAGGAGTGTGATGTGCTTTCTTCCCTGAGAGCCTGAGGAAATAATATTTGGAAATTGCAGCCATTCCTGATGGAAAAGGATGCCTTTCCAGCCACCAAGTTTCATCTCAGTACCTTCCACCAGCTTTACACCCAGAGCTATGTGAAAACATGGAACACACCTTGCAAAAGCAGCAGGTGCTCTCGTTCAGTAGATTTTCTGTGGCTTCTAAGTGTGATAAAGAGGTAGGAAATTAAAGAAAAGATTTCCCTGCTTGTTATCTTGACAGAAGTGTTCATATTTCTTTGAAATTTGGGAACCGACATTGAGTAATTACATCTCTTTGTTCATTGCGTGTTTTGCAGTAAATATTTCTTTTTTTTCAGTTTAGAGTGATACATCAGGTCTTTCACCAGTGCCAGACAATATTGTGTAAGGGCCCTAGTCAGCCAACTATCTCAGAGCAAAATTGACCTGATTCGTTATTCTGTGTTAGCCCTGCAAGAGAGGAATAAATGTGTGACTAAAACCAGTTGCCTGTTGATTTAACTACTGCTGGGCCACTCACATTACATTTGAGGGGATGTGCTTACATCAACATTTAAGGAATGGAACAAGACTTCTCTGCTTAGTCCCTGCCACAAGTTTCAAGTACAATTCCAGCCTTAGTTTTTCGGTGTCACTGTTATTTTACACTCAATGTTCTCTGAATCTGTCCATCTGCTAATAATCAACAAGGATGGGAGTGTGCTCTCCTGAAGAACTTGATGTGCTATAACATCTCAGAAGGAGCCAAATCTTTTATGGGTATGCCCAGTATCACAGTATTGATAAGGTTGGAAAACACCTTTAAGATCATCTAGTCCGATCTGTAGTCCAACTAAACCTGAATGCAGACAGTTTCTGAATGTTTCTGTTTCTGGCTACTAAAATACAGGACAACAAAAAAGGCTTTTACAGGTACATTAATGGCAAAAAAAGGGACAAGAGCAATCTCCAATCTCTACTGGATATGGAGGGCAACATCATCACTGGGGATGAGGAAAAGGCAGAAATACTTAATGATTTTTTTGCCTCTGTCTTTAATAGTAAAGACAGCTGCTTACATAATGTAAGGTCTCTTCAAGGGTCTCTTGATACAGTCGATAGAGATGAGGAATGGTTTAACCCCTCTTTAATACAGGAGGAAGATGTAAGGGACATACTAGTACATCTAGACCCTCGTAAGTCCATGGGACCTGATGGGTTACATCCTAGAGTGTTGAGAGAGCTGGCAGATGAGCTTGCTAAGCCTCTCTCAATCATCTATCAGAGGTCTTGGCTTACTGGGGAGGTCCCAAAAGATTGGAAGTTGGCCAATGTGATACC
>WEKX01020832.1:0-26347 GCA_013390025.1 Pitta sordida | reverse complement strand
CTGGAGAAGAGGAGGCTGAGGGGAGACCTTATCGCTCTCTACAACTACCTGAAAGGGAGGTGTAGCCAACTGGGTGTCGGTCTCTTCACTCTGGCTACAAGTGATAGAACAAGAGGACACAGTCTTAAACTGTGTCAGGGAGATTTAGACTTGACATTAGAAGGAACTTTTTCACAGAGAGGGTGATCTCTCAGTGGAATGGGCTGCCCAAGGAGGTGGTGGAGTCACCGTCCCTAGAGGTCTTTAAGAAAAGGTTGGATGATGTACTTGGTGACATGACCTAGATATTAGGGTAGTGTGTTATAGGTAGGATGGTGTGTTGGTAGTAGGATGGCAACAGGTTAGGTTAGGTTAGGTAACAGGTTTGACTAGATTAGATTAGGTAATAGGGGATAGGTTGGACTTTATGATCTCTAAGGTCTTTTCCAACCTTACTGATTCTGTGATTCTGTGATTCTGTGAATGAAACAACCTGTAGCAGTGTCTGAATGACAAAAAGCAATCATGGTGTTCAGCCAATTCCAGACAGAAGTGTTTCTTCATGCGTGTGTTTTTTTAGCTATTTATTAATATATTTATTTCTTTTATTTGTTAGATTTGCTTTTTTAAAATGAGGTCAGGCACATGTTGGGGATTTGATAGGGAATTCAGTGCTATAGGGAAAGTTTCCACACCAAAAATGAAAGGCAGAAAGGTCCTGACCCCCACAGGGTCACCAGGCTTCGAGGGGCATTAGCAGGAAAAAAGATAGTGTCTTGGAAAATGAAGAATGTGTGTAGCTTGGTGTCCAGCTTTGAAATTCAGGAGCTCATGGGTTAAACATGGGTTTGTTCAGCTTAGACTTTGCAACAGGCCATGAAACTCTTTGTCTTTCTTTGTTATCTTTCTTTTGGGTAGAGGTTCAGTGCTCCTGTAGCTGCAGCATCTGCAGGGGCTTTGGCTGCCTTTGTGGCTTGGACTCTGGTATTCTGCCACAGGGCACCACTTTGAGACTGGTTTATTGTACACAATGCGTCAAATCACACAAAAAGTGACATGGAAAGATCCTTAGATGGCATTTGTGAAATACCTTTGGGTAGTTCACATGAAATTATTAAAGGAATACAAACTGCTCATGCAAATTTGTGCAGGACTTCTCAAGTGTCAGAACTGCCAGTGGTATGGATTGAAGATCTAGCAGTACTGATGCCAACCTCATGTACATTCCTAGCGTGCCTTCGTATTTCTGCTTCATATTTCTCCATGAGGAAATTCTTGACCATGCTGAGGGCTGTATTTTCTTCTCTGCACACCCATGACAGGTGCTTTGGTGGCATCAGTGGAGCCACTGTGCTGGGTATCTTATCCCTCCTCCTCTGGCTGAAGTTGTCTCATGGTTAAGGGTGAAAGTGTCCAGTCCCTGTCATGAGAAACAGCGCATTTTAACTGTATGTTGTAGCAGTGAAAGGCATGAAGGCGTAAATTATGTGCTGGGTTTACAAAAAAGGAGACAGAGCAGTGTTTACACTGGAAGAGGATGGGGCTGTTGAGGACAAATATCTGATGATGAAACTGGCAAAACCTGGCAGAAACTGAGGTCAGCCGTTACTGCTGTGATGCTGTTTCTGTTCAATCAGGCACTTGGTGGCCAGGTGAGGCTGAATTCTGGAAGGCTGATTTTCTGGAAAATCTGGTTTTCTATGGAGGCTTCTCCTTGAAAATCAAGGCATTTTGTGACTCTTGAGGGCGTGGCTTAGCAATGGCCTTGACAGTGCTAAGTTAACTGTTGGACTTGACCTTGGAGGGCTTTTCCATCCTCAGTGTTTCTGTGATTCTGGGAGAGACCACTGGCTGGGCACTGCAATGGCCCATGAAGGCCTTGCTTAGGAAACACCACGAGGATCCACTTCCTTCCCACCAGACCTTCCCACAGAGGTCCAAAGGTAGCAGGCACAAGCCATGGCCCAGAAGGGATTTGTCAGACCAACAGGTTCATTGCACACATGGCCAGGCCTCGTGCACACTGCTCAGACTTTGCTTTTGTTCAGCCTGCTACCTCTGACTAAGGAACAGTGATGAAAACCATTCCTGTGTCCAGTGTGGACAGTTTTCTGTGCTGCTGCTGCTCCACAGGCTTTTGCTGCTCACCACAGGCGGCCTCGCCAGCACATATGTGTGCACAACTGTGCACAAGGCCATGATTTACTGGCCTGTGCAATGCTACATGGCTTTAAAATTATAGTTCCCCTTTCCTGCTGAAATAATTTCGACACAGAGAGGCTCCTATTACAGCAAAAGGAGTGTGGACATCATGATTTATTATTATTTATGGTCCCAGGGCCTTGTTTATGCACGATGGGTTAGGTGCTCAGGATAGAAATGCCATTATGCAAATGACATTGAATGTCCTTACTGAGCCTAAATAATTTTTGTGTTGGACGATTAAACCTCATCTGTTATTGATATGGGCTGCAGTCGGGCTATTAAAGAGTCCCAACAGTACTTACTCCCAGTAATGGGAAAATTGAGAGGAAGAGGCTAAACAATTGCCTCAAGTGTGCTGTGATTGTCTGGTAGGAGTGAACATAACGAACCCCCTGAATGGAAATCGTGTTTACTACTTAGGGATAAATAAAAAGGGAGAACACACAATAAATTGTGCTTTGTGATGTGAATTGGTGCACTAGAGAATTCCCGTACTTTCAATTTATTTATTTATTTGATTTTTTGGGGGGGCCAGGGGAGGTCGGAGGGGGCGGTGTGATTGGGGTGTAGATACTGAGAGCAGTTGGGAAGGATTCCTGCAGAGTGTGCCCCTGGCTGGGTGGCTGGGGAGAGCCATCCTCCTCCTCAAGAGCCACACTGATGCTGCGCCATCCTCTTTGACACAGCTGTGCGGTCACATTTTGATCAGTGTTGATAGCTTATGAATTCCAAAATTGACAAAATTTACAGAAAAATGAGGATAATCCATCTTCCTTAGCAGCCTGTCAGGAGCTGGCTATACTTCATAATCTTCAATTACAGATGCTATTTTCAGACATTTACATGCAGATATTAGAACAAAATGAAAATGAGAAACAAAGAGTGAATGGAAATGCAGCTATTTATATGTATAAAAGAAAAACAACAGGTAAATTCCAGGCATTTATATTGGGTTTTGGGGGTCCCTTTGGAAAATCGGAGGATGGCTGCACCCACTTATGAATTCCACTGTGGAAATATAAAATGTAGCATGTCATTTCCCACATGCAGATAATGTGAAGATTGGGTCAAAAACAGGTCAGTTATTTTGAAGTATGAGGGTAAATGTGTTCATGGCAGGGTGCACGAGCTAATTCCCACAGCCTTCAGAGGAATCTCTGGGGATGTTCTCAGTCCTAATTGGATTTGGGCTAGAATGAAGCACAGCTGTTAATTTTTTATAAACATATATGTTTCGTGAAAGGGAAGTTCAGAAATGCTCCATTTAAACCAAGGGGAAAATGGCTGTGCCACTGAAGTCAAACTTCCGTGTTTTGTACGACAGTAATGAGCCCAACATGGCAGAAATCAAAGAGAAACAGGATTTTGGCCCAAATTAGATGTGCAAACAGCATTTACTCCAAGGCAGGATTGGTTTTGGTGACAGTGGTAGCAGGGAGTGTCATGCAAATTACAANAAGACTGGACGAGGAGCTTAGTGACATGGTCTAGCCGGGAGGTGTAGGGCTGGATGACGTTGGGCCCCCTCCGGCTCGGAGTGGCCTGCTAGACTGTGAGGGATCTAGGTTGGTGTTATGCTCTGCGATGTGCTCTCGGTCTCTTTACGGGTGTTAGATGGTGAGTTGGACTAGATGATCCTTGTGGGTCCCTTCCAACTCATAATATTCTGTGATTCTGTGATTCTGTGAGTGACTGGCAGGCCACTATTCTGCCTCTATTTATTAATTAATTAAAAACTATTACATTTCAATGACTTGCAGATATTTGATGTGAGTTCTGGCTGGCTGCTGGTGTCAGTGGCAAGCAGGGGCTATGGGGGATGTGGTCACAAGGGAGCAGAGAGCCACCTGCAGCCCAGGGAGGAACCCACACTGGAGGAGATGGATGCTGGAAGGAGGCTGTGACCCGTGGGAGGCCCATGTTGGAGCAGGGTCCTGGCAGGGACCTGCTGACCCGTGGGAAGAGGAGCCCAGGCTGGAGCAGAATTTTCCTGGTAGGACTTGTGGCCTGTGGGGGACCCACAGTGGAGCAGCCTGTGCCTGAAGGACTGTACCCCCTGGAAAAGTGGCCCATGTGGCAGCGGCATCTGAAGAACTGCTGCCAGTGGGATGGACTCACACTGAAGCAATTCATGGAGGACTGTCCCCCATGGGAAGCAGCGGAAGGGCTCCTCTCTCTGAGCACTGGCAGAAAAAGCAGATGACCAGGACGCCCATTCCCATCTCCCTGCAGTGCTGGGAGGGAGAAGACGGAACGTAGAAGGACGGGAGTGAGGGAAAAGGTGTATTGTACATCTCAATCTTAAGCTTTGATCCTACTAGTAGTAAATTCAATTAATATCCCCACTTGGAGTCTGTTTTGCCGATGTTGGTGATCAGTGAGGGATCTCTCATGGTCGTTATCTCAACTCATGATGCCTCATGATTTCCTCTCCTCTGCCTGTTGGCAGGGGGAAGTGAGAGAACAACTTTAGTGAGTCCCTGGCACCCAGCAAGTGTCAAACCACTACGGGCCTCAATGCTTTTGTTTTGCAGTGCAGGTACTCTGTGCACAACGTCTGCCAGGAAGAAAGGCCACAGACATGGTTGGTGAGGAAGCAGACCAGTTCCAGAGTCCTCAAAGTCCTCTGGTGGTCTGAGAACCTGTTTTGCCCTGCTCAACACACAGCTCTTGTCTGTCTTTGCTTGGTGCAATTTCTTCAAGAGGAGTGTGTGCTCTGTACCTTGCGAGGTGCACTCACAGCGCTGCTGCTGGGCTCATCCCAGCCTGAGGGAGCTCCCTGATTTTCCTGTGTTGACACCCCAGGACCAGGCTGTTTCAGGGAGCAGGCTTGGTCCTTGCTGCGTGTCCATCTTGGCCTAACACTTTAGGATAAAATTGGAGGTAAATCTCAAAGAAAAAAATATCTTTACGTGTAGGGTGGCTTGACTTTTCTGTGAGTTGTGCTTTGGCATCTTCACTAAGAACAGTGCAGGGCGAAGCTGATTGTGATCTGTCTATGTGTTTCACTGTAATGCAGCAGTTTTAAAAATGGACCCAAATGCTCCTGCACCCCATTTGCCCGTTACCTGCCCCACCCCAGGGTGGTTAATATTTAGAAATAAAACTTTTGTAGTGGTGGTGGATCTGAAACTTTACCCAGAGCAGAAACCTTCCTGTTTGCACTTTGTAGGGAGCGACTATGTGGGCCCTGCTGCCTGTGTGCTGCTGCCCAGAGGTGTGCAGAGACCATCCTTCTCCTCACCACCCCAGCCAGTGCCCTGCCAGAGACAAGCAGGCTGGGGCAGGGGAGACCCACGAGATTCTACTCTTGCCCTTCCTTTCAGTTTGAGCTTCTCATTCTCTCCTTTATATATTCCTCGTTTCACGTGTCTGTGTTTTCTCTCCTCCATGCTATGGCAGTGGTGCTCCATGCTGATGAGGCAGTGCGTGGTACAACCGCAGGCAGTCATTTTTCAGGTAATTTCCAGGGTGCTGAACACCTGACTCTTGCTTTTTCAGCCACAAAGCAGAAGGTCAGGCTTCCCTCTGCATGAGGAAGGACCCCTGGCCATGATCAGTCACTCTGGGCTGCTCCTCACCACTGGCACTATGAGTTTGCTAGTGAAGGAGCCAAGTTGCTGGGGTCCCCTGGACCCTGCATGGGGGTGAGAAGAGCTGCAGTCAGCACCCACTGGCTGGTTTCGGGATGGAAGCTCCTCTGCTCTACACCCTCTCCTTGTGGGTCAGAAGATTCCCCTCTCCATCGACAGCAGTGTGTTTCCTTCTCTGCTCACAGCTGAGTTCTGGTCACTGGTGCTGTGCCAGCCTGATGCTGGCCCTGACAACATCCTTGCTGCCTTTGTGGTGGGGACTTGTGGCTGCAGAGGTGGATGCAACATTAGTGATCATCCCTCCACTGGGACCACGGAAGCGGAGGGGAGTCAGCAGCCCCCAGGGCTGCCCCTCGGCCTGGATTCGTTCTGCCTGGATGCTGGAAACAGTGGTTGTGCCTGATCCGTGTGGCTGCTGATGTTCAGTTGCTGGTGGCTTTAAGAAGGTATCTGGGCACAGGAAAGCAGCCGGAGAATCCCTGAAAAATCCTGCTATTCTTACCCCTGGGAAAAGAGGTGCTGTTCTACCTGCAGGGAGAGATCTCCATTTTGCACATCTCCACCTCATGCCTTCTTGTTCCTATTGCAGCACTGCCCAGCTATGAGCTCTGTCTCCATACTGTGCTGAACAACTGTAATGCCTCCAGTCCCTCCAATCTGCAGATGTGGTTCTGTGATTTGGAGCTGCTGCACGTTGTTCCAACTCCCTCTGGTGCAGTGACATTGAAGAGTGTGGGTTACCATTGCCCTGACCCCTGGCAGGATGCGCTGCACTCTGATCACTGCTTGCTTCTGACACTGGAAGTGGTTGGTCTCTCTGAGCTTGAAGGGCCAGCTCACGGCTCATTGGCATGGTGCTTTCAAGTCATTGCAGTTAAAACCCTTAACTCTGGTCCTGCTTCCCCCAGGTCACTTCCTTGGACCCTTGGAGGGAAGCAAGTTGAGGAGTTACCTGAAATGTGCAGGCGAGGCCTCAGGCTCGTTCCGGTTGGGTTTATGCAAGGAGCTGCAGATCCAAAAGCCGCTTTTGGCTGTGGGGTTTGGATATGCCTCCACTGCCCCAGACTCCTTCTGTGACCCAGCCCATGGCAGGGCTCCCATTCCAGCTGGATATTTCCTCCCAGACTGCAAGTGTGCAACTCCCACTTAGTAAGCGGGAAGCCACATTCACTCCCTGCGTGTTGGGAGTGGTGGATCAGCTCCCCAGAGATTTTCCAGTCTGGATGTGGTGTGGTTGTGGCTTTCATTGAGCAGCATGGTGAAATTAGGCATCCTTCCCCAGGAGCAGGTGTGTGCTCTTCTGCAGATATCAAAAATACTGAACAGCAGGGCAAAAAAAGAGGTTTTTCCTCTGCTGTGCTGCAGGGCCATTTATTCTTATGCATCACCAGCTGCCCGGACTGTCTCTGCAGTGCTGTTGTCAGGTGTCTTGTCAGATCAGGGTTCTGGGGACAGCAAAAAACCTCCAGAAGTGCAGGTGCACGTGCATGTACCTCGTGTAAGTGGAAGATGGCGTTGGAGACACAGGGAAGCATGGAGCGTTGTGGGAAGACAGTCAATCGCACCTTGGTGTGATATGAAGTGGGAAGAAGGAGCTTTGTAGGTGTCTTTGAGGCTGTGGTGGCAGATGGTGTAGGTGTCTTTGAGGCTGTGGTGGCAGATGGAAGGGGTTGGGTGCACAAAGGCGAGGTGAATGCGAGGGTGTCAGAGGAGGAATGACCAACAAGGGCTGGTCCCTGACCAAATGTACTTGGCACACACATCTGCATGGGATTTGTATGGGGGATCCCTCAAGGTGACTGGCTCTACTGCAGAAAATACGTTTTTATTACACAAACCTGCTGATACAGGGTTAGCCATGCAAATTAAATTCTGTTTGAGTGAGAACTGAGCCAGAGAGACACTAACAGGTATATTTGACCCAAAGTGTTGGGTACGTGGAAAGGACCAGATTCTGCCCTGGGTTCCTGGAGAAACTTGCAAGTGGGAGAAAGATGTATTCACTCACATCAGATTTTTTAAAGTTAACTTTTTTTGATGTCCCACCCCTGGAAGTGTTCAAGGCCATGGATGGAGCTTTGAGCAACCTGGTCTAGTGGAAGGTGTCCCTGCCCGTGGCAGGATGTAGAATAATGTTATCTTTAAGGTCTCTTCCAACCCAAACCACAGCGAGATGCTGTGAATCTCTGAGTTTTGTTTAGGTCACTGATAAAACCCTCTTTGTGATCCTAGGTTCCCCTGCATTTCTTCACCTCTGCACATCTTTTGCACTGACTTAATCGTCAGGAGTTCAGCAGGGACTGCCTCACAGTATTTGCTCTTCAGTTTATCTCTTCCTGTTTCCATTCTTAACCTGAAGTCATCGTCCATTTGTTATGGGCACAATTCCTGTCTCACAAGAAAGAGATTAAAGTTTAGAGGGCAGGGAAGGGAGAACTTTGACAGGAAGCTCCCCAGTTTTGTGTGAATGTTCCTGACAGTAAGAAATCACAGAAAAAAGGCAAATGAAGACAAGCTTCGTACTATATACATATACATCCTCCAGATGCACAGACTGGCCTCACGGGCCGCAGATTGTTGTAGCTACAGGGACTTAAACAGGGTTATAGGACACAAACAGTCTCATTTCTTAGGACCTGTGCTCATTTACGGTAGTTTTGACTGATGAGATAAAGAAAGTCCCTTGAAATGAGACAGCATCCTTACTACAGTTAGGTTATTTACTTTTAAGTAGTTTGGGTTTAAAAAGAGTTGGGTATGATGCATCCATTGAGCTTACACTCACACATGTAGTAGCACTTTTTTCCTTGTGAGATGATGAACAAATGTGACGTTTCCAAGAAAAGCGGGGGGGAACAGGACACTCCATTCTTGCCTTCTTGTCAGTGCATAGCCCCTCAAGTGCTACCACTGAAATGTGGAGACTTCATGTTTAGAGACAGGACATTTTTCTCGAAGAAGGAAGTAACTTGCACTTGGCAGTTACTCTACAAGACTTTCTCTTTCAGGAAAGCCCTGTTACATATTGATCCATTTGGCCTTGGTTTTATAAGGAAAGCACATTTTGGTGTTCTCCAAGAACACTGGCGATAAGCACAGATCCACTTCTTGAGCAGTTTGAATGTTAAAAAGCCCTGCATAACTGGGTACTGCCTTTAAGAGTGGCAGAACAAAGGAATTTTGAGTTCGGTGTTTCCTCTGTCTACTGCAGAAGCAAAAACTCTTGAGTAGTAAATTTATTGTCACTAAAATGCCTTTTGTTTCTTCTTTCCAGGCAACTGAATACTCAGCCATGGCCTCACTAGCTAGTGGATTGGATGACATGAAGACCAATATAACCAGCCCTACTTCTGCAGATTTGGGAGCCAGTGTTCCTGGGCCTCAGTCCTACCCTCTTGTCACAGGTAAGTGACATTTACCAGCACTGATAAGTGGTGTGAATTATCTGTGCTTTAACACTGTAGAGTGAGGTCCTTAATGGAAGAATTGTGCCAGATATGGAGTTGTTTGCTCAGAATCTCTTCTAAAATGTGGTTGAAAAGTCAGGCACCTGGGTTGTGTAAATCATTTGTTTGCTTGTAGCCAACAAATGAACTACCTATCCCTCTCATCCAGGAAAAGATGTCCCACACCACCCCAAAACTGTTTCCCAAGTGCCACTGTGTGCCACCAAAAAGCAGAATGCTTGCCTCTGCCTTTGGGCTTTGACGCTAATTTTTTATAAAGGTGCCTGGTGTTAAGAGTTAAGGAACAGATAGAGTTTGATAAATGTTTTGGTTGCCTCCTTCCACATTGCTTGGAAGGAGATTGGCCAGATGGTAAGCAAATGATTGAATTATGTCCTGAACGAATTGTGCAAATCAGAAAAAATAAGGGATTTTACAATGTAAAGCTCTGTGTTTCATATAAATATCACCTCTGTGTGTTACAGCTGTATGTAACCTGTGCAAATTTCATTGGATTTGGTGGGTTTAGGTTAGGTATTAAGAGAAAAGTTCTTTACTGTGAGGGTGGTGAGGCACTGGCACAGGCTGCCCAGGGAAGTTGCAGGTGCCACATTCCTGAAAGTGTTCAAGATTTGGTTGAATGCAACTTGGAGTAACCTATTCTAGTGAAAGGTATCACTGTGTGTGGCAGGGGGGTGGAACTAGAGGACCTTAATGTCCCTTCCAGTGCGAATTGCTCTATGATTCTATGATATGTGTATCATAGCATGGAAGGAAACTGAGAGGGATATGGAAGAAGAAACATGAATCGTCATGCTGGTGGTCATAAGCCACTCATACAGCCTATGAAAGTTAAAAAGTGATCTCTCCTAAGGCAGTTTATTCTGCATGTCTCACATTGCTGCTTTCTTACAGTGTGGTCAGCTGAATGATCACATTTATCAGACCCAAAAGTACTACAGAGATGATGCTGTGGAGCTCAACATGGATTTTACAGAGGTTCTCCCTGTGATGTTACCTGCACTTGAGCAAAAGTTCCAAATGTTAAATTTGGTAGTTCTCCTCAAAAACATGCTGTAGGTTTTCTGAGCAGCAATTCTAAAAAAAAGGCTGTCATCAGTCTCATGTATGACAGAGTGAGAGCTACAATAGAACACGTTTTTCAAGACAGTGGGTGCTTATATCTTTAATTTGATACTGCTGCAGAGTCTTCTAAGACCTGCATTCATAAAACTTAGATTTAGACAAGCATCCCAAAACTCTTTTAAAATCTATGCCTTTTGGCATGTGTATTTGGAGGAGGTTTTCTAGCCGCTATCCTCCCTCCTTCCTTTTTCATAGCCATAGGAATTGTTTTGTGCTGGCCAGGCTCTGTAAGTGCCCAGAAGTTCCCATAATGGTGTGGATCCTATAGCACAGGGCACATCCCATATGGCCAAACCCTACTCTGAGGCTTTTCTGAGGAGCTGAGGGAATGTGCAGGCTCTTAGGAGCAGGAAGGTTTCAGCAGTAACCCGCATTTTGTAATGTGCAAGGCATGTGCATTATAGCAATGCATTTCTCACTGTAGCTCTGGACAGACTTCTCTATTTACTCTCCCAAATTAACTAATTTCTTCAGTCACGGCTCTTTTCCCAGCCTGTTTCCTTGATGGGGCAGGGGATTTGCAAGAGGAGACGCTTTTATTTCCCTGTTACCCTTGTAACTACAATCTGTGTATGCCACAGGGCTTTCTTTTGGGGTAGGCATCTCTGAAAATCAGGAGCTGGGAAATGGTACACAGTGGTGGTTATGGGTGTGAGGTCCAACAAACACACCACTGGCTCTGCCTTCTCAGAGCTTTTTTGTTGTTTGTGGCCTAACCAGAACTGTGGTAAAATTCAGAGATTGGTTTAGTGTTCTAGGGCTGAGCTGGGTGAGGAGGAGCAGTCAATCGATAAGGCAGCAACCCCTGGAGAAAAGTCAGTCCCATTTCAGTGGTCAGGCTCTGACTCATGAGAGAAGTCCTGCCAGAACCAGCTCCTGGTCCTTGGTCCCCCTCAGTTTAGCGATCAAGGGTCCAGGCCTCGCAAATCCATGACAGCATTTCCCTTGTGAACTGCTCATTGGAGGGAACCTGACTTCTGGTCTTGTCTTCTGTCATACCGGGGAGTCAGTCTCTCTGGAGCGCAGGAGTACAAAACATGTAAGTGTATTTCTGATGGATGTCTCTTTCATGGGCAGCAAACCTTTCTTGAGCAACATAAACACCCTCGAAATAAATCTCCCATAAAGGTTCTTCTGTACTTGCAGAGACTGAAAGCCTCAGGGCACAACATGTTTTAGTCACTCTAGGTGGTGTGTTTTCACATGGAAAAGTGTGAGTTACTCTAATAAAAGTCCACAACCTGCCCAGAGTCGGTGTCTGGTAGTGCTAAATGCCTCGAGGCCAACCTCACTTCACACTTGGCATTCCAGATTGCGTATAAACACTTTCACTGAAGCTTCATAAGACCAAGAGCTTCTTCAAACACTGGCAGGTGAGTCCTGGTATCAAGAGCAGCTGAGGTAGGAAATGTCACTTGTACCAGGAGCTCTTCTGTGTGTGAAACAGGGCTGTGAAGCCATCTGCATGATGCTTCAACAGAGAATGGGGGCTACTGGTAAGGCTGAAAAGCGGGTAAGTAATTTGAAACATGAAAAGCAGGAATTCGAGCCAGGGCTACTGATGTCCTTTTGATAGCTGTATCTGCTGTTTGAGCTTAATCAGTTTTTGTTGGAAAGTCTGGAGCAGTCTAGGCTGTCATATCTCAAGAGAGCTAAGTCTACTTCGTCTTGTCAGTCTTAAATCTGTAAGAATCTGTAAAAGAATGTAATGCAGCAAGTCTGAAAACACAGGTCTTCAGTGACCTATGATTACAGTTTTTTGTTTTTCATGTTGCCAGGCTCTGATGTGGCTGGCAAACCAATGCTGAGGTTTGAGATGGCAAATATCCTCTGTGCAGTTGTTGGTAGAAAATGTAAAATATCCAAACACTTGGGATGGCTCTTCTAAATCAAAGGATTGCTGAAATACTGGCATTCATGCTAGTACTTGCTGCTAAGGAGAAATTTAGTGACAGGTCTCAATATTGCTTCAACCACCAGCTCTGTTGTGTGATGGACCAAATATCTGATCAGAGAACCACTCACTCTCTCTGCATCATTTTTATGCCACATTAAATATTAAGTTTTAAAAAAAAACCCCTTCCATGACTGCTGCCATGTGCACTCTCCATTTACAAGTCAATGACATGCCCAGCCCATTACTGCTGTTCTCAGCAGTTTCCAAGCAGCCTGTGATTGTTATTAATTACCTGCAGATGCACTTTTCCTGCTCGTTGGAGCAGTGGTTGTCATTGTAGTTACCTGCTCTGGCTTGCATTGCTGGCTGCTACTGAGGGAATGAGGAGTGCTTGGTTTAAGCTGGACCTGTGTGGGTGGAATGGACCTGGCCTGTGGAGAGAAAGAAGGGTCATAAGAAGGTTTTGGGGCGAATCTTTACCCAGCTGATGGTTCACAAACAGTTTTGCAACTGTGCTCTCACCAGATGAATGAGAGATTTCAATCATTTTGCTTTCAAATTAAAAAATACTTGCATCTTTTAAAATAGGAAATATTTAAATTTATATTTGCCATTCCAACTCTCTGAAATAAGACTAACGTAACCTTTCCCACAATTCTTTCTTCTTTTTTTTTTCCTTCTCTCCTACCTCTAACCCCAAATCACCATTGCTTTGAATAAAGTAAAGAAAAAGTTTGGTTTTGTTGAAATTGCTTTTTCCTCTGGGAAGATGCTTTAGTGTTTGATTTGTGTTGTTTGTTTGCATTGTTGTTGTCTAGTTGTAATAGCAAGAAATGCAAAGTCTTCTTGTGAGGCCACTGTGTTTTGGTCATACAATCTGTCCCTACACAGAAATGTTGATCTGTGTTTAGACATTATCATTGAATTATACTTTAATTTCTCTGGGGCTGTTTTGAAGTGTAAGTAGGTGTTGGTAGATGGCTGGTTTCTAGTGAAGTATAATGCTAAGATTTACAACTTAGTTTCAACACTTAATAGATAAAAACGTGGATGTATTTTCCAATAATCTATTTGTCACTCCCAGTAGGGCCTGTCATGTTAAAGACTTCAAAAAAGGCCTGTGGAAAAGCAGCCAATCTGAAAAACAAAAGTGTCATTTTTAATGGCAGGACAGAGTCCAACTGCAGCGCTGTCGAGTTTTTCCATTTTTTATGAATTCTTATCTTGCCATTAAAAAAGAACAAGCGCTTTTGAGAAAGCAAACAAGGGCACTTGTACCCCACTAAGACCCAGGCTATTAACTGCCTCTTTTATGATGTACAGCCTGGCTCTGTTGGGAGTTTGGATGTGGATTTCAATGCTGAATGTAACTATGGTAAACATGTTTTGGTGCTAAGCATGTATAACAACAATTTGCATTTACATAGCATCTTTTACTTAAGGATTTCACAATCTCTAATTAATTAAATCTCTTTCCCCCTGCCCCCAGTACCACTGTTGTATGGATAATAAATAATTCTAAATTGAGTGGTGATGGCAGGAGGATTAAGACAAGGGGGTTCTGGTGCCCCTGGGCTGGCCCTGGCTTGGCGGGGAGCTGGGAGTTGTTCTATGAATGTGCTGAGCAGCCTCTTCTTGTGCTCATCCTCATCTGAAATGTCCTAAAAACAAAAAAAAAAGGCATCAAACTAACTCTGCACTGGTCGATGGGAAAAAAAAAAGGCCAAGCACTACAGTTAGCATAAAGTCTTTCTAAATTGTTTTTTTTGGGGGCCAGAACAATAACAAAACATCTGAGAGTGTCTGTGCAAGCCAAAAAAAATAAATAAATTATACTTTCAGGTGAGAAGAGGGATGTGTTGTGTTGGCATCTGTGCATCTGCACAGCACAAAAATAAAGTCTGGTGGCAGTCTAAGTCAGGCTACAGGAATTGCTTCTAGGACAGGGCAATTGTTTTGGTGACAGTGATTGAAGACATCTCTGAAAGGTGTTGGGGTGCTGGAGTGTGTCCAAAGGTCTGGAGAATACGTCTGATGAGGAAGCTGGAGGGCTTAGCCTGGAGAGAAGGAGGCATAGGAGGGATCTCCTCATTCTCTCCAGCTCCCTGACAGGAGGATGGAGCCAGGTAGGGGTTGGGATCTGCTCCCAGTCAATGAGGGGCAGCATGAGAGGAAACAGCCTCAAGCTGTGCCAGGGGAGGTATAGGTTTGATATTGGGAAAACAGCTTCACCACAAGGATTGTCCAGCCCTGGCTGGACATGGTAGTGGTGAGTCCTCATCCCTGGAAGAATTAAAAAACTTCGTGGATGTGGCACATGGTTGGTGGTGGCCTTAGCAGTACTTGGGGAATGGTTGAACTTGGTGACCTTATAGGGCTTTTTTGACTTCAACGATTCTACTTTTTTTATGCCACTGATGATGTGTGACCTTAGTTGGCTTAATATGACTTACTTCTCATGTGATACTTGACCAGTTGGGACACTGTGTGCATTTACACAGTGGACACTGACTAGCCAGACCAGCAGGTGTGGGAAGTGTGTAGAAAGAGTGGTAGAAAAGAGACAATTCCGGGACTTTGGTTACCCCTTGGTAAGGGAAAGATAGTCTCTGTGTGCTGTCTGCTGTGTGCTCACATCTTCCTGTCACCTACTACAAATGGGAGCATGCCTTTTATTTTTTTAATCTAGGAGAAATCTAGAGAAACTTAAGAAGGAAAACTGCAAAGTGTTTGAAATCACATTTTAATAATCCTGTGACATGTTTTGTGAAGAAAGCTCTTGCTTAGGTTCCCTGTTATCTCTGTTGAAAGGGCTGTTCTTGTAATTCTGTCTTTGGAAAAGACTGTGTTGGCTGTGAATAGATTTTATAAACCTGCTTGGGGCCCTTTTATTTTGTAGTGAACCATTGTTTCTTTATGACTTTGCATTATGTCAAGGCCAAAAATATGTGAGTTTCAGGTTTTGGTATCATGTCTTATAAAAATGTTGAACTGTAATTAAAAAAATGCAAAAAGCAAAATGCAGTGGGGAAAAAAAGAGAAAACTGTCAATGGCATTTCTTCAAAAGATGAGTTGCTTGATTTTGAGTTGCTTCATGGAACTGGCACCTCTACCAACAGTGAAGAATATAATTTGTGGAAATCCCTTGAGAATCAGCATTGGACAGGCACTGCCTGTACTGCCATACACTTGACACCTGGTCTGGGATTTGCACACAGATGTGGTTGAAAAGCCAATTCAGTTAAAAGAGTGAAAGCAGTGTCAGGGTCCCTCCAGAGCTTTCCTCCTTTTCACCCTGCATTCTTTTCAACAATCTGAACTCCTGGAGCTCAGCGGCCCTGTGGTGACATGGTGCCTTCTCTGTCCACTAACTCCTGTATCAGCAGCATCCCTCTAGACAGGGGACATACATGGGCTTTCTGCTCCACATCAGGCTTTGTCCGTGGTAGTTGTGGGTCCAGACCTGGCAGTCTCCCCAGACGTGAACATTCTCCGTGAGAAGGATGGTCCTGGACTGTCAGGACTTAAGGATTGCAGAGTCTCCTTGCAAAAGTTTGGTGGGAAGGCAGCAGATGCAGCTGCAGCTGTGCTAATTGTGAAGTTGATAAGAGGTGTGAGATGTTGGGGGACTTGCTTTGTCAGGAAATCAGATTTTTGGTGCTAAACAGAGGCCTTGCTTTTTCTCCTTCTGCCCTTGTTGTTGTAACTGTGGAGTAGGAACATAAGCCACTCCCAGGTGTTGATATAGCCTTGAACAGGTCTGGTAGCTGTTCACAGTGGAGCAGAACTGTGTCTTGTGGTGCCTGACCTGCCTGTGCTAGCCAGCACAGGCAATCCTAAGTATGTCCAGATCCAGTACAGAGACAGCCAAACCAGTGGGATGGGAGCTGGATCAGGGCAAAGACATGAACCGACCTTGCCAAGCCAGGGCTTTGTCCAGCCTTGTGCCGGTGACAGAACTGTTCTGGCCTCTGAACTGTGTGGGGATCATTTCCCATCTTTTGCTGTGGACCTGTGCTGGGGGCAGTCACCACAGGAACGAGCTGACAATGGCAATAAACTGTGACAGTGTCATACAGGACATCTGTCACACGTGTGGGGTGAAGGGGTGCAGGGCCATGCCTCTGCTAGTTGTGTCCTTGCCTGTGCCTGCTGGGATCACACCAGGAGGTCATCTTTACATCCCCATGTCCTGCTCCACAGGCTTTGTCCACCCTGGAGTGATCAGTGTTCACCCTGATGTCAAATGGTTGACCGGCTGCCTACACGAGGATGCAC
Organism: Pitta sordida; assembly: GCA_013390025.1. Classification (NCBI taxonomy): domain Eukaryota; kingdom Metazoa; phylum Chordata; class Aves; order Passeriformes; family Pittidae; genus Pitta; species Pitta sordida. Next base: position 9,802 of record WEKX01020832.1, on the reverse strand, counting down.
GAGGCTGGAGGAGGCATGCTGGATCTTTTAGGGACATGCAGAGGTGGGATCACCACCTCATGACCAGGCACACCCTTGTCCAAAGGTTCACTGCTGCTCAACAGGCCTGAGGACGCACAGCCGCAGGCTCACTACCCAGGAGGCAAATTTTGTCCGTACTCTGTCTTCAAGTCTGGATATCAGCTCAGGTTCCAAGGAGATAGAAGCTCTTAAGTTGTTAAGATACGAATAGGACACTTGTGGCCCCTACTGTGACATGGATAAATCAGCTGTGGGATTCTCTTTGGGTGTGACACTGGCTCCTTAGCTGAACTATTAGGGGTGGGCAGTGGTGACTGTTCTCACGCTTGGCCCCTTGGAAGGGGAAGCAGTGTGGCACTCTGTTCATGGTCCTGGCCTCAGCTCCTCTGTGGGCCCATCAAGGGTGGTATAAGGATATCTGGTATCATCGCTCAGTGTCGCACGTGCCCTACACAGAACAGACCACCTTTACCCCTGTCATCAGAAGTGCTGTCTTGAAGGAACTTCTTTCTCTGACCTTTCTAATTATTCCTGTTCAATCTTACTTCATGTTTTCTTTTAATTATTTTCCCCTTTCTTCTCTCCCTCTCTATTCCCCCCCCTAAAACTCCAGCACTCCTCTTCAGTTTATTAAGAATGTGAGTGAAATTGATGGCTGGAACTTCTCAAGTCTTTATGATGATGAATGACTTTCACTGCCAAAGCTTTTATTGTCTCTGATTTGGGAAGAAAGCGACCTGATTTATTGTGGCCAACTGTCACACCGTTTAATACAGTTATAAATTCTGATGCCATGACGTGTACAGTGGGCTGGGGACCTCCTCTGGGCACTCTCCTATCCTGCTTTTGTCCCTGCTTGACGTCCTCAGCTGGGCATCCCTCAGGCAGGGGGAAGCTGGGAGCTTCCCATAAAGTGATCAATATGTTTCTTGTTTTCTGAACTACCTGGTGTGCAGCAGTTGAGATGCACGTCTGACCTTAAGAGAGATCCTGTACCAGGCAGCTTAGAATGAGGCGGAACTTGGAAATCTGAACTTGGTCCTGCCGCTTTACAAGGCAGATGAAAAATGCGATTTTGTCTTACAGTGATTTCAACTGAGGTGTTTCAGGTTCCTGCAGCTAAAGAGAATAAAATGTTTCAAATTTGATAACTGAAAGTATTTGATGGAAAATACTGAAACCCAAGTGTGTCAGCATTTCCAGACCTTCACTATTTCCATCACAGAATCCAGGTAAAGTGCCTGATTTCAGCTTTTCATCTTATTTGAGGATAAAAAAAACCTTACTGCAATATCAGAAAAACAGGACTTCAGTTGTCAATCTGGACTTAGTTGAGTCCTAATTAAGATGTTAAAATCAAGAGTGTAAGTGTTTCTCATGTGAGTAAAAAGCTGCTGATAGCAATAAAAATGAGGCTTGAATTGGAAATGTCTCTGTCTTGGATGCAGAGCATAAGTACTTGTGAGATGAAGATTTCAACATGGGTTTGATGCCACTGCAAAACAGACTGGTGGAAGCTGTTGGGTTCTGTTTCTCCCTGTGCTTATCTAGCACAAGCTGAATAACTGGTTGTCACTATGCTCAGGTATTCCAGTTTCTGGATGTGCTGGCAGGGCTGCGGGGTCGTACCCACCCGTGTCAGTGCTGACAGGGCTCCCCTGCATGGGGAGGTGTCTGCACAGGAACAGGTGGGACAGTGGAGCCCTGAGTCACCTTGGTGCCTGGCTGAGCACTGGCAGTCCCCAGGGTGCCCTGAGCCTGGCTGGACATGCCACAGCCAGCAGGATGTCAGTCGCTGGTGAGAGTCCAGCTTGGGGAAAAAAGGGATTCCCACCGAGGTAGGTGTGCAGGGTGCCAGAACTTCTTCTCCTCTCACTGCTTCCGAAAGCCCTCTGGATGTCACTGCTGTCCTTTGCAAGGTGCCTGGAAACCCGTGTCTTCCCCTCTTGCCTGATTTGCCTGACTGGGTCAGACTTCCTGCTTTCCCACACACGGCTGGGGAGCACAAAGCTCCTTCTTTACTGGTGCCATCGCTGCCCACGAGGCGATGGCAGGGACTCAGGGCTCAGCAGCCTCACAGCGCAGGCTTGCCTGAATTCTAAGACCCTCCCCAGGCCATCACATGCAGTCCTCTGATCTGGGGGCAGTGTATCCCCAGCTGCCAGGCTGGGAAGAGGAGGTGGACTGCCCTGCCCGGGTTAATATTTTACATCTATCATATCATATTTTATCATATCATATCTCATATCCTGTCCATGTCATGTCTGGAGCAACACCTGTACCTGCAGGGCCTTTTCAGGCCATTCGTGTCACAGACCAGCACCCCGAGGTAGTGGCAGCCCCACTTGTGGCTGGGGGGGGGGTCCCAGATCAACAGCATCCTCAGATGCCCTTTCACGGAGCACCAGTGGTGGCAGACATTCATGAGGGGTTGTCTCTATGCTTTTCCTCATGCACTACCGTGGTGCCCCGGAAGCTCTGGGAGGTGGATTCATGGCAAGGCAGCTGCCTGTGATGTTCCCTCTGGGTTGTCCGTGGACAGCAAGGTCATTTGTTCAGGTCTCCAGAGTGAATCCCGAAGGTCTGAGCCCTGCTGAAGAATGCTGTTCCTTGGGAGCATCTTCTCTGTCCCCAGGACACCTCTCAGCCAGAGGCAAGGCTGTGGACACAGGAGGTGTGTGGGACCACTCCCCAGAGCTGGCTTTGCCATGTGTGTGTCCCTTTTGTTAATTGGTGAATAGGATTTGTTAAATGGGCTGGACATACCGAGTTGGAGACCTTCTGGTTTCCCATTTCTTGAAGAGGGAGAGGTTGGATGCCAGCCACCTCTCCCTCTACATATCCACTAGTTTTTAGGGGCATGTGTGGTACTGCAGCAAATTGCTAACAACGCTCTACTTTTTATACTACATCTCCCACTGTTTGTGTTTTTTCTTGTAACTCCACCAGTACCTAGAGTCCTGTTGGCAAAAATTCAAGCAGTGGAAAAGAAATAAAAGGAAAAACTATTTTATCTCTGCGTCTCTTGATAATTCAGTCTTCCTCGTGATTTTTTGAGGCATTGGAGAGCTAGCTCTGAGTTTACAGGTATCCCCCAAACAACAAACTTTTCAAGGCGCCGATTCTGTTGATCATCTTGCATCTTTCCATCAATGCAGCGATTACTGTGGAGGCAGCCTCACTGAGCCTGCTGTGCTGCTCTTATTAGAAGTATTGCTGTGCTGCAGAAGGGGAAACAACAATAAAGGGAATATGTTGCTTCTGCATGCGTTAAGAGCACTGATCAAACCACATGAGATCCCATTTCAGACATAATGTGCATTGGAGGGCAAAATTAGATTGAGAAGTAAATGGAGCCTAAAATTTCCATAGCTTTATTCGTCAGAAAGCTGTTTCATTGCGTGGTTTAATTCTCCTACTTCTTTCATTCATTGCATATAGCGTGCTGGCTAGAGTACATTTTAGAAATAATGGGATGAGGGCCCCCTCGTTTTTAATTTGGCAGTAGTTGTGAGGTACGTAAGGCCATTCAGACCTGTGATGTGAGGTAGTATTAAATGCAGAAACATGCTACACAGCAGCAGAAAAACAGCCAGATTGACACTTTCTGCATTTTAGCAGGGGAAAGTGTTTTGTTTGAAGATTGTTATTTGATTTGTTGCCTTTTGATTTTTTTTCCTCTTTTTTTTAAGATTCTGAACTATTTAAAGATGGGTTTACTATTTCTATTTTAAAGTTTTATTTCATTGCTTCTTGAGAATTACACTGCATGATGAACGGCACTTGACCAAAAAATAACATTTTTTGTCTAAAAGACCTGCCATGGTGTTAAGCCCCATTGTTTTTACATGAGATTTCTTTTCTCTCCCCTTTAAACATGTCGATCTGACAGGAGGAGGCTAACTGGTCTCTCAGATAAGTAGACACATGGGGGTTTTGCCTTCGAAGGCAACATTTGATGTCACTTCCAAATCAACACATATTGCCTAGGAGAGTACTTGATGTGCAGTGAATCCCTTTTGACACAGTGAAAACTGCAGGTCTGTGTAATTGTCACCAGTGGCATGACCAAAGCAGGAGGACAAGCCTGTGTGTGTCCCTGTCCCATGCACATCTTTGTGTGTCCGTGCTTCCAGGCTCTGTCGCGGTCCTTGTTCCCTTTCCAGAGGTCATGGAAGTTGGCTTGGCTTCCCTTATGAGTTTCCACATGCAAATTGTCTCAGTTTTGCCTTTTCCTGCCTTGCAATGTGACCCATGGGAACATGAATGAGGAGAGGAGTCGCTCGGGCTACTTTCCAGAGAAGGTGTGACTAGACCTGGAACCAGCTGAATTTCAGGTGAAGCCCCCAGTTTCAGTGGTGTGTAAGATGAAAACCATCTCTGAGCTCTCATTTTGACCACCAGCAGGTCCCATCCTGTTAGGGCTGAGCTGTACTCGAGACTGAGCTGGGGCGGGGGTGGAATGGAGTTTTCTGCCCTTTGAAAATATTCAGCATTTTTACTTTGCTCAGGTCTGTTTCTTGTTAAAAACCAAACCAAACTGAATCAGCTCCCAAACTCCCCAAACAACAAAACCAACCACCCCAGACTCCCAGATCTGAAGAAAGTTTAACCACTGAAAGTACTAAAAAAGGCAGAACCAGCACAGAGCAGTGCGCTCTTCTTGGATTTACTTGGGACACTTTTTCTATCTGTTCTCAGTATCTTTAACTTCACACAGTGAAGTAATTCAGAACTTAAAAATGAGATTTGAATTATTTTTTGAAGGAAAATCAAGTGTCCTAGTGTCATCAGAGCTTTTCCCATCAACTCTCATTTGCAGCGTTGAAATGCCCAGGTGAACATATTGCTCCATACATGAAGCTGGGCACTTGAGCCCTGGTCGAGCCAAGCCTGTCCTGACCACCAGTGGTCCTGCCAGCCCCACGCTGGTCTGGACAAGGGGAAACCCTGCGAGGCATGAAGGTGTTGCTTATCATGGGCCAGCAAAAGGTTAAATCATGCAGGTGCATTTTGGTGTGAGGGTGAATTTTTGCCACTGCAAGAATTAGGGTAGGGGTGGGTTCTTGCAGAAGTGTGGTTTGCCTGAAGTTCCTTTCCCTATTCTTCACACAGATGTCCCTTCCAATGCATTGTGTGTGTGTTGAATGAAGGAGTGGGCCTGGGGAATTCCAACTTTGCGTGTGTTGTGGGAGGGCGAGGAGACCCAGGTGGACTTTGAAGATCAAGGCGGATGATGGTGCAGCTCAGCTCAGCTCTGCAGGCAAAATCTATTCTACTAGCGACCCTAAAAAGTACTTCAGAAGCAGGAATGTTGAGTTGTTCATAGGGTGCAAGAGCTCTATGGCTGCACAGAAGAAGGGACAGGAGTTTCATGCAGCTGCTGCTAAAGGTGATTGTCCAGAAGAGACAATGGTGAGGGAGGAGCTCTCTCTAGCTCCAGCACTCTTGCTTAGAAATCACAGAGAAAACATGGGAGTATTCATCTGTACTTCCCCACTCCCCCACTGCTGCTTTGACAGGAAGCACTATTCCTCCTTCCTTTCTCTTTCCCCTGCCCTGCCTCTTTTTAAACTGTGCTGTTGTGTCAATGGCAAGAGCAGGGAACAGACACCTGCTACAAAGGGCACCTTTGGGCTCCTCCAGGCTGCTGCTGCTACTTTGTAGATGGCGAGAAAAATAGACCTGCATCTGCAGCTCCTGTTCCAGTGCAGCGTGCTTAATCTGAATTTTATGGCTTTGATAGCAGATTACAGTGCCACTGTCACGAGCCCTTGCAGCCCCAGTCAAAGTGGACACTGCGCATTTCAATAGCTCCTCCACTAATCTTTCCCCCACTGCTCCCATTCCCTGGCTGCTAATTTCACGCAGGCACTTAAACATGATGGATAATTGTGTTCTGCTTATCAATGTTTAATTTAAGGGCTGTTCCATCTGACCTGGATGCCCTCTGCAAGAGCTGTGCCTCATTATTGATTTCATGGTCATACCTATGACATTACCTGCTTTGTAGGAAGTAGACTTTGACATTCCTGTGAGGCTTTGGCAGCCAGAGATAATTGTCAGAAGAATAATCGAGTCAGCAAAATCATTACAGGTGATCCGTGTGTTACCACTGTTTTATCTGCCTCTAATTAGGTGCAAGAGAGGTAACTCATCATGGTAAGCATGCCGCGCTGGGTTTGATGCCCACAAATAGAGCAGGATGACCATATGAGGGGAGTAATTCATTAACAGCAGCAATTCAGTGTGTTGGGGTCCTGCACAGGTGACATGTCCTCTCCTAAGAGAAGGGGGAGGGATGACATCCTGCAGGAATCTGTGGGGTGGAAAGCCTGAGCCACTTTTGGGCATGTTCTCAGCCTCTCTGGACCCCAGGCAGTAATGACTGAGCTGCTGCTCTGCTCAGCGTGGAGCAGTGCTTTCAGTGTGATAAAACCAGAGAGTTTTTATTAAGACCTACTCATTTCTGGTTTGGGTGCTGCATTGCCCTGGGTACGTCCTGGGTGACACACACATGTCCCCAGGTGGCAAGGGAAACAGGAGCCGGCTGATAGAATTCATCAGGTCCTTTTCCTGATAACTGAGTTGTGCACTTGAGCAAAATATTTTCTTACAACAGAGTTAGCACATGATCAAATTATTCACTGGGCAAGGGAAGAGCTTTCATGAGCAGGAGCTGGATTTTTCCGAATAGGAGTTAGTTCTGTGGTTTACCTGAAATAGGCTGGAAATTTGGACCTAGAGACAAAGTTGCTCCAAAAAACTGTCCTTGCCAGTTACCTGTTTTTGTTTTCTCTGGAGTTAAGTGATGGCATCCCTGTCTGTAAGGCACCACAGCTTGATCCACGCAAACCTGTATTATAAAAAATTGTTTCCTGGAAAGACACCAAGGATCAGATGGGGCAGCAGCCTGTGTGTGAAGCTGCAGAGGACTCTGCTCTGTGCTGATGGGCATGTCTGGGGCAGGGATCTGCTTTTGGCAGGGGTGGGGAGGGTGTGGGAGCCTGAGATGGAGCCTGGGGAGCTGCTGGTGCTGGGTAGTTTGGGTGGTTTCAGACATGAGGTTTTGTGTTACCTTGGGCGGCTGATTCACGTGGGCTGGTGCCTTGTGGTGATGGCTGTGCTGGGAATGGGAAGGCAGTGGGGCTTCACTGGCACTGCTGGATAGGCTTTCCCAACATTGCTGGCCCGTTGGTGTCGAGCTTCTTGCTCTAGAGAGGTGGGATTGCCCCGATGACCCTGAGCACTGCCTTATCCTTGGCTGTGCTCCTGAGTTGATGGCAATGCCCCACTGGCTGTGAGTGTGGAGCAGCAGTCAAAGGCTCGGATTCCCTCAATGCAGAACATGGTGCATTTCAAAGAGGAAAATCACCAGCCCCTCTATTCCAGAAGGTGGTCCTGAGACAGCAGGAAAAGGGGTCTGTGAATCCTCTCCCGCACCTGAACCTCCAGCATTATCTGATGTATTTTTGCTGTAATTAATTACATGTCCAGTGGACTTATTTCTTTCATATTGTTACTGCCAATCTGTTAGATAAAGGGAAAAAGATGCCTTGGTGCCCTGTGGTATTGAAAGTGAAGGGTTTTCACACTGTCAGGGTAATGAATTCTGCACGGGTTTGAAGCACCTGAGCTTGGGGAAGTCCTTGTGTCATGTGTCGGGGAGTGACAACCCCCAGTGGCTAATTACTGCCATGGATGAGAGCTGAGTTGATGGCCAAATGAGATAATTTCATTAGTAGTTAAATTTGAAGTTAATTGGATTCACATTTACACACAGTAGTGTACAAAGACACACTTGGAAATGCTCCTTGCTACCTTTTGAATTTTTTTTTTAAAAGTTAGATGAACTGAGAAATGCTTCTAAGCTGCTCCCTCCTTGGTTTTTTTTATTTTTTGTTTTTTCCCCACTGTGGTTTGGAGACAGCAGAGTCCTTTGCTGCTTTGGGCTACTCTCTGACCCAGGTACCCTGTCCTGCAGTAGGGATATTTGCTGATGCCCAAGCACGGCTTGCCACATCTGATGAGGGTGTGATGCTAACCTCTTCTGCAGCCAGCAGCAAAATTTCTTTCATGGAATAAAAGTAGTTATTTGCAGGGGCTGTAATTATTTGTGAATTGATAATCTGTTTTCATTGTGAGTGCTGCCAGCTCCTGGTGAATGGAAGGACTGACATTGATTGACCATTTTCTGTACGTAGAGCCAGGTACTTGAACATGTGGCTTCAGCCTCCAGTCCCCCTGTACCAGCTGACATTGTTATTGTTTGGTATTGTCGTATTCTGGTTCTTGGAGGAGTGTGGGGTGAATTCTGGCAAGGACATGCCTAAGGCTGGAAATGATGTGCAACTTTTTATCCCTGCAGTGAGCACGTGGTGGCTGTGCATGTGCAGGAGCATCTGTAGTAGAGACATTTCCTCCATCGCCCCCAGTGATAACTCACCACTGGTGCTCCTACTAAGACATTTCTCCCTCTGGGGGTGAATGAATGATGGGTGAGCACTGCCTTGTTGTTGAGCCCCTTGGAGAGTGATGTGAAGGAGCTTAGCAGAGTAGTCTGCAGGAAAGTGGCATGGTGTCTACACTGAATGAGCACTGAATGAGCTGCTCTGTGCTCCCTCTGTCACGGGGACGTGCCAGTCTCAGGTCAGCAGATAGTGCCGAAGGTACCAGTGCTGCTGGGGCTACCAGCTTCTCCAGGGGGAGGCCAATGCAGGCACGAATCAGCAAGATATTTTGGTAGGTGGATGCCTGAAGATGTTGACACAGGTTGTTGGGAAGAGGTTGTTAGTTGCCTTGGAAAATCATGTTGGGCTCTGCTCCAGCTGAGCTTTTCCATAGGCTGGAGCTGGCAGCTGATCTGCTCTGTCTCACATGACACCAGCCCAGCAAGGCAAGAGGGCAGCTCTGCCCCATCTCCAACTGTAGGCATCTCAACCTTCAAAAAGTGCAGAACAAAGACACTTATGAATCAGTGTGTCTTGAAGGACCTCGGTACCTATGTCTGTGTGGCTCACTGCTAAAATGTAGGTGCTGATTTCCTCTTGTCTTCTCTGTCTGCATGGGTAGCATGATAACACCTCAGGGTAGAGGCTGCTTCTTACTCTCTCTTTGTGCCAGGTGGATTAGCGTTTTTCCCTTAAATCAATTATTTCAGTGCGATTGAAGTTTGTCAGAACAGGAGGAAAATCTCACAGAATCACAGGATATGCTGAATTGTAAGGAACCCACATGGATCATAGAGTCCAACTCTTAGCCCTGTGTAGGACCATCCCCAAGAGTCACACCATGTGCCTGAGGGTATTGTCTGAAGGTTTCTTGAACTCTGACAGGCTTAGTGTTGTGAGCACTACACTGGGGAGCCTGTACCACCATCCAACCACCCTGTGGATAAAGGATCAGAGGGTAGTTGGGTACAGTAGAGTATGGGATGCTCCAATCTTTGGTTTTTTTTTTTTTTTAGAAGGGAGCAGAGAAGTACATTGGATGCAATAGACAGGATGAGGTGGGATTGCAGCACTTTCAGCTGGTCCCTCCTCTGGTACCTCTCAGTCCCTGCTCGAGGCCTGGCTGTGGGGACCCTGCCAGAAAGACTTCTCAGAAGATGACAGAACATTTGATTTGAAAATGAGTTATAATGCAAACCAGCCCAGAGCTGTGGAATGGGCTATGAGTAGTTTCCTTGATTCACCAATGAGCAGAGATCCAAGTCTTCATGCTGTCTCCAGTGGTGGTTACATTGCTCAGTGCCCTTCACAATCACAGAATCACAGAATCA
>WEKX01020828.1:22049-56789 GCA_013390025.1 Pitta sordida | reverse complement strand
GACAGAAACTTAATATGGCATCCTGGCCTTTATCAGGAACAGTGCGGTCCGTCAGACTAGGGGAGTTATCCTTCCCCTGTACTCAGTGCTGCTCAGACCACATCTTGAGTACTGTGTGCAGTTCTGGGCTCCCCAGGTTAAGAAGGATGTTGAGCTGCTTGAGAGGGTCCAGAGAAGGGCGACGAGGATTGTGAAAGGACTAGAAGACAAGCCCTATGGGGAGCGGCTACGGGAACTGGGGCTGTTCAGCCTGGAGAAGAGGAGACTCAGAGGTGACCTCATTGCTGTTTACAACTACCTGAGGGGAGGTTGCAGTCAGGTGGGTGAGGATGTCTTCTCTCAGGCTGACGACACCAGAACAGGAGGACATGGCCTTAAGCTACACCAGGGGAGGTTTAGACTGGATGTTAGGAAGAGGTTTTTTCACAGAGAGAGTGATCTCCCATTGGAATGGTCTGCCCAGGGAGGTGGTGGAGTTGCCATCCCTGGAGGTGTTTAAGAGAAGACTCAATGAAGAGCTCAGTGACATGGTCTAGATCGTGGGAGGCTTGGATGGATGGAGCGTGGTGCCCATGGTTCCACGCTTGTGGGCCAGATCCCTGGGTGGGCGTTCACTTGGGAGTTGGACTAGATGATCCTGTGGGTCCCTTCCAACTCAGAATAACCTGTGAACCTCAATTTAAGAAGTACACATCTGTTTAGTTTGATACTGACTCTTAACTTTTAAGCACACTCTGCAAATATCACTGCCATATTTCTTAAGAGCTCTGTTCCAGCACTGGTGTTGATTCACACACCAAGTGAGTCTCCTTTGAAGCTGCTGGCCATGTTTCAAAGTCCATATTAGTCAAAGAATGGAAAGCATGTCTCCCAGTTGTTCATATTAATGAATGGCATTCTTCTGGGACAATCTATGCTAACATTGTAAACACAAGCTTAACAGTTTATCCATGTCACCAAAACTCCAAATACATGTAGAACAATCACATTCTCCGGTTACCCAGAAGTCCTCACCTCCTTTGTGACTGAAGGGCAAAGTCTGCTGTTTGTTCATCTTTCTAAAGCCTTGCATTTTTTTTTAGTTTGGTCAAATATCTACTTGAGTAATTGGGTTTATTTTGATTCCTTAAAAAAGGAGTTAATCAGATCTAGCAGACTCTTGGAGACAAGAAAGGATAAGATTCGGAAATACATCTTTTTTTTTTTTTTTTTGATGCCCAAAGCACACTTCAAGAGCATAGGAAGCGAAGATCATACTTAAGCTTAAGCTTCAAAGAACAATGAAGTCTTTGGATCACAAAATTATAATGGGCTAATGTTACAGGTGATATTTTACGAGAAGGACAGCCTTTATTTTAAGAATTACATCAATGAGTATTTTCCTGTCAAATTCCCAGACAAATTGACATCAAAGAGTCAAATGAGTGCTAGGTCAAATGACGCTGAAGAAGCACAGATTCAAGGTGGTGGGAACACCACTGCTCTAGGCAACAGTGGCTTCCTTGATACACATAGCAACTTCATGAAATCTTAGATGCAGACAGGTGTTGGCATGAGCAGCCAGTCATTCACCCTACATCACCTTGCAACTCACAGAGAAGGCTGCAAGACATCAAAATCAATGCAGCGGCCACAACTAATTTAAAGTCCATTACTTGTACAGCGGTTGAGAAGTTGGAGACAGGGAGGGCAAAACACTACCTGACCCAAGCACCTCAAGAGCAGCATAGGGATTCAGATTCATACCATGCCCGATCCTTCCTACTCAGTGCTGACTATGGAAAGAGGAGAATTCACCCTGCTCTCCTGGCTTCATACTAAATCTGATTCTGCTACACTGGATCTGTGTGCTGTAGAGCAGTGCCCATGTTTTAAGCCCTCTAGTTAGTGGCTAAGCTGGATATGAAACACAGACTGCACTATACCCCCAAACTTTCCAGAAAATAACATTCTGAAGAAGTCCAAAGCAAAACTAAATTCTGCACTAGGTAGGATATGTGTAACTAGTGACTCAAGTCTTCACCACACTTTCTGACAAATTATAAGTATTGTACATGTTCCTTATTGCTTAGAAATTTGCTAATTAAGATTCTCAAACATCTTAAAACAGATTAGTGTAATTACAAAGCTCCTCTTTAACTCACTGTCACCTCAATCATCAGTTAAGGAAAAAAAAAAGAAAAAACCCAAATGCACATGTTCTTTAACATCCTCCAAAAAAATAAGAAGTCTTTTTACCATAGCTGCTGCTGGGAAGAGAAGCATTGAAAACAGTGTGAGATTTAGGAAAAATAGCCCAGTGAGAATCAGGGAATAGACACTTGGATGAACTATAGCTGATGCTCAGCACAGCCCCAGCCCCATGAGAGCATTTGTTTCCAATTCCTGGATGAGATGTCCAGGAGGAGCCACCAAGACTGCTTCAAAATGAACAGTGAGTCATCAGTCTAAATAAAGGGGCTTTCCTCACCAGCTTCTGTTGTCTGTCAGCCTAGGAAACACTCATGCAAGCAAAACTGAAGAGATGAGTGTGTTTAAAATACGTAGATGGTATATGAGCTCTCCCATCAACAGCTTTGGCTCTGAGTCTGAGTGCCCCAAGTTCAAATGTGGAGCTGTGTTGGTTTCCTGTTATCTGCTGCCCAGCACCATGCTGGGCTTGGTAGGGAAACTGCCACAGGCACATGACTCCTTCCACACTTTGTAGGCACAACCCAAGCACGGTGGTAGAAGCCTGCCAATAACACACACGAGGAAATTCTGTTCCAGGACCGAGAGAATTGTCTGGTGGAAACCAGATAATTCCTCAGGCTTATAAAGCTACATACTGCCTCCAGTTTTTAGGCTACTGTCCCACCTCAGACAACTGTTCCAGAACTAAAGCCCCATGCCCAGCCTCCTCTATATTCAGAGATATAAACAGCTCCATGGCTTACTACCATTCTGTTTGCATTATTGATGGAAAATTTCTTTAAGATTTTTGAGAGCTGTGATGATACAGACATGCTTATAGCACCATGCAATGGGACAGGCAAGGGCTAACACTCTGCTGCACTAACATCCCTTACCTTGAGTAATGAATAAGCAGCTGATGTTTCTTTAACTGGGAAGCTGCAGTTTATATAAGCTATGTGCTCATTTCACACTAGACATATAAGCTTTACATCTGCAGAGACAGATGATGTTCAGCAAGGCAAAATGGATATATGAGGTTGTAAAAAAGACATGGGTGATCCTTTCTAACAAACGTCCTATTTTGTCTTCTCACGTCAGCTTCTTGGTCGCACTAAAGGTAATCGGAACACAACCCTCAGCAGATTAGACCTAAAGCTCTGGCAGAGCCTGAAAGTTTAGGTGCAAGCTGGCCCAGCTGACAGCCCTGCATTCATGACCCAAAGCCACAAATCATTTCATAGCAGAAACTAATTAAATGGGGACTAAGCATGGAAAGCTGCTGGACTCACAACAGCAGAACAGCACTGGAAGACCGTGCAGTGCTTTTTCATGCTTTGTGCTGCAATGGGAATAAACTGGAACACAGGAGATTCCATCTGAACATGAGGAAAATCTTCTTTACTGTGAGGGTGACAGAACACTGGAACAGGTGCCAGACAGTCACTATGTCAGGAAAAATTCAAAAGCCATCTGGACACAGTCCTGAGTACTGTGCTCTAGGGAGCCCTGCTTCAGCAGATAGGTTGATCTAGATGACCTCCAGTGGTCTCTTCCAACCTTCCCCATTCTGTGATTCTGCTCTTCATTATAAGCTTTCAATTTTGAATTCCGCTATGAGAGTTTCAAGAGTTGTATTTGAAAGGCTGAACAAAGTCCTCTTACTAAACTCTGATTTATAAGAGCTGAAAATAACATATATTTCCCTAATACTTAAGAAAAAGTATGCATTTTCTCCCTAATACGATAAAGAAAACTGAAACTGCATGAACTCTAAAATCTGACAGGCAAAGGACACCACAATGAAATAGTCAGTCTTTTGATGCTCTTATTTGCCTGCAGTAAACAGGTCTAGAATAAGGACTGAAGGATGGTGTTGAACAGGAAAACCTTTTTGTCACACTTTTCACAGATGAGTATGCCAGCAAAAAGCTGGGTGAGGACACATTGACTTTATTTTGCTCAAGCTCTGGGACTGGTTTACTGATTAACCTGAAACAGCTAACATCTGTAGTGCATCCAGGAGCAGGCTGGAGTATGAGGTACCCTATAGACACTGAGAAAACAGCATTAAACCCCTACAAAACACTTGAAATGGAAAAGAAATCAGTAGGGTTTGCCTTCACCTTTAATAGCCTTTCTTGCTGAAGGAAGATGTCCTGATTGGAACCCACATGTGCTGTGGCCATGCTGGTCTTTTGATTCCAACCCACACTTCCCACAGACACCTTGCCTTGCTCAAGAGCCTCTCCTAATTGAAAACCATGGTTGGAAATGTCATTGCTTAAGTGTTTAAAGGTGAATATTTGTAGGGATGTGCCATGACAACACTTTTCTCTGGTGGCAGTGCCAGCTGAAGAGAACCTCACTGTTTCTGGTGTGCTTCTTCAGCCAAGACAAATGGAGAGAGAATCTTCCTCTCCATGGAGACAGTCCCCCTTTCCCTCCCACAGTGGGTCCCTCACAGCACCAGTGGCATCAGAAGTGTCAGCAGGGACTGTGCTGCCACTGGAAGAAAACAGGACCAAATCATGCTCTCACCTTGCTGAGGCTCAGAGGCACTAGGCATCAAGCTCCTAGCAAAGAGCGGTGAATGAAGATGAAGAAAACTGAAGATTTCAATGAAGAAAACTGAAGATTTTCTTCTTGAACAGAATGAGGTTAAAAACTTTAATTATGGCGCTTCACACAAAATCTAGACTTCATGTATATGATGGAAGACCATGTAGAAATACCTCTACAAGGATGTGCTTATTCTGTGAGATTTCTCATCACACCTGATACTAGCCAGCACCACCCACCGCTGAGACCTCATAAAGGGTCAGGTTTCCTGCCAGCACGTACTCACCACTGCACGTATGGCCTGTGACAGGCTGTGATATATTGTCACAGGACAAGAGGCCACAAATTCATCTGAAGGAACTGTCAACATTTTCAACCTCTAAATACAGAGTGGAGATGATTTATTACTATAACCCACAAAATAAAACAATCTTTTGAGGTAACTGTCTGGGCAGCCAGTTATATCTCCGAGTTTATTAAGACTCAGGCAAAGGAGAAAAAAAGAGCCAGAAGTGAAATATATTTCTATCTCCAGCTCAGCTTCTGCACTTGAACTACCCACAGTGTCTACACACAACAGACATGTGAAATGTTGAGTTACAGAACAGGTATTATGGGGATCTGATTCTCCCTGCCCATGGCAGGGGGATTGGAACTAGGTGGCCTGTAAGGTCCCTTCCAACTCAAACCATTCTATGATTCTATTACATCCGAGTTTTCAATTATTACATATTTTCACCTAGGTATTTTTTTCTTCTCTGCTACAATGTCAAACCAATATCAATACAGGTTCACAGGTTATCCTGAGTTGGAAGGGACCCACGGTAGATAATAATTTAATTAATCTTGAAAATAATTTTTTTCCATGAACAACAATATTGTAAATAAATAAAAAACCTTTGAGAAGTCCTGAGGGAAATACTAAAGTATTACACTGAGGCAATTACATAGACTTTCTATTAAGCAGACAAAGTCCACATGTGGTGGTCTCTTACACTCATTACTCCGGCAGACCCAAAAAATATTACAATAATATTACTTTGTCAGGAAATACTTCAGGTAACTAAGTACATATTTCATCAGATTTTACTGCACCATTAAACACACCCATGTCCAATAACATACAATGCATACACAGGGAAGGCCGTAGGAGCACAGGTTCCTGTGTTGCTGATTTCCAAGATGCATTTCCTCAAACAGCCTCAACCAAGCTATATCTATGCTGATACTGAGGAGAAATCCTACCTCCTCATCAGTTTTACCTGCAGACACCAAGGCAGCTCTAAAAAATGGTTAATGTCTTCCCAGGAAACTACCATGCTTAAAAATCAGCAATCCTCATCCAACACTCCCAAGGCTTACAGGAGCAGGGCTGTGAGGTTTCCCAAGCAAACAAATGACCCCACCTTGACATGGGGGCGGGTATCCCCATGCCAGGGATGTTCCCTGTTGCTGCCTGGCAGTTCTCCAAGCTCAGCCTTGGGACCCTAAATCACAAACCCACAGTAAAACTGTTGGCTCCACATTCTTTGTTACCCAATAAGAGATCCCAGCTCTGGTCCCAGGAACCACTGCCAGCAGCTATCAGCCAGGAGTCCAGCTGCATCTGAAACCTGAGCAAAGGAATTCACAAGTTTCCTTCACTCTGAGAACATGGGGCGGAAAAATGCCTCCTGCCTCATGGATATCCACCCAGTAACAAATGCAGAATCCGGAGGGGAAAGGCTATCAACTGCTGCTGGGATGTTCACAGAGAAAAAGGGGCAGCTAGTTAGTTACAAGTCATTCTATGCACAATTTACACCAATATTTTGCATTGTAAAAAAATGGTCTGCCTCTTCTGCAGAGAAAAACAAGACTCTTTAGTTGAGTACCTCCCATGCCTTCTAGTCTGTGCAAAAAGTGAGGAAAAGTTAAAGAGTTTAATCAACCTCCAATTTATTTTTATTGTTAGCAGATGTTTCAACTTGCTAGTTTTCAAGGTCGCTTCAGTCTCTCTTTTGCAGTTGCCTAAATCCATTGTCAGCATTGACAGTGACAGAAACACCGATGACAAAAACCAGTGATGCTCTAGTGCAGAACAGCACAGCTCTCTGCCCAGTTCCTACTCAGAAAGGACTGCTTGGAGAGAGAAGTCAGGGTGGTGCAGGATGAACAACAGGGTGAAGACGGAGCAGAGCCAGCAGCACACAGTGCTGGAAGGGAGCTCTTTAGAGGACACTGTGGAGAAGCTGAAATTATTACCCCATTCTCATCAAGCCCACTTGTTCCTGGGCTGCACACTGGAGACTTACCTTGTGTGTGCTGTACCAGGGGCCAGAGAGGGGCCCGCTCCTGCTGGCTGGTCCCCCAAAAGCTGCGTTCCAAGATGCCTTCTCTGAAACTGGGATGGTGTCCATGTCCCTGCCCTCAGGCCCCAGCCACTGGCCACACCTTGCACTGCAAGAGCAGTGGGGCTGGGTGGCTGTGAGGAGAGGCAAATAGGACCTGGACGTGGCACTCACTTCCTGGTGTGGGAAAGGCTGCTGGCATGGGTCACTCTGCGTGCAGGTGTGTGCAGCCAAGGGCTGCAATTGCCCTTGCACACCAGGAGACCCTCAGCTCGGGAGTAGTTGTAGCATAGGAGGGGCAGGGCAGCTTGACAACAGGTTTTACAGCTCCTTCCCATGGCATTCAGGCACCTTTTTTTCCTCCCTCTAACTTCCCCAATGCCCCACCCTACTCTGAAAAGGCAGCCTGGGAATTTAACTCCTTCAAATCAGTGCCCAAATCTAATGGTCAATTATTAATTCCTCACTGCTAGTTTGCAACATTTGAAAGTTGTTGTTCCCGAAGACATATAGTCACTTGCATATAAATTCTTGCTTCTGTATTGTATTCTTCTCTTGTAAGTATGTATTTTCTGAACAGTTTATTTGCAAAGATTTCAGGCAATAGGATTTTCCCCCACCTGTAGCTTTATCCATTCATTCTCTCAGTTTTGATTTTATTGCTTAAGTTCTTCCAAAGAAAACAACCAACAAGCTTGTTAAAGGGAGAGTAGAGCCAGCAAGGTAGGAGCTTGTCAGAGTTACAAGCTACTAGGGAAGCATAGAAAGAAGTATTAAAAAAATGTGTCTTCAGACTCTGGACAACACAATTTCTGGTAATCCATACAGTACAATACAACTGTACTGGCAATCCAGTACAATACTGTACCTTGGAAGAACTGACTTCTATTAGTTCATCCCATTAGAGAGCTGGGCTTAAAAGTGTCCAAAGTCTTGACAAGTTCTGTAGCAGACAAGGGTCATCAGGAAGTTATTCTGCCCCCTGCTACAACAGAGTTTTCTCCTACTCTTAAGAACTGTCACTGCTTAGTTCCAGTGGGACTGGTGGACCTACCATCAGCAACATGCATCAAGAGAAAAGAGAACAAGTCAGAATATCAGGCTGGGGACTGAGCTTCCAGCAGGCAAGGACGTATGATCCCTAATAGGAATGCAGCAAAGCTGACTGCAGAAGGAGAAATGAGGATACAGTCCCTCAGTATGATTAATTTGTTCAAAAATGGAAGGAACACACAATTACAGGAAAGAATCAGAAGTTAAATTAATACTCTCTGACTTGACTACATAATGTCTTTGCCACCAGGATGTTATTTGAATCCAGACGGAAGGTGATATGGAAAAGGTAGAAGTGGAGAAGTACGTAGTTCTTCAGTTAGATGATGATATATGTTACATCTCAAAATACAAACCCTTGCCTTATAACAATAAATATTTTGTTCATGTGTATGGCCTAACTTGAAATACCAGTTTCTGTGATCACAGTGTCCTCTGTAAATACTAGAATTAGCTGCAGCCATGTATACATAGGTACGCTGGAAAAAAACATCTCCAATACTTCACAGATATGTAAGTTGCTGCAGATCATTTTTATAGTGTTGTGTAATTATTCTCTGCAGCCGAAATTTACACTAAAGTAAAAAAATTTGAGACAATCCGGGTTATGGTTGCAAAACACCCCTTTAAAGTGGAACTGGAGTGTAAACTGATGCAATGGTATTTGCCCCATCTAGAGAGAGTTGAAACAATAGCTCAAAGAGAAGTGTGAATGGACCCAATTCTTCCATTTCCAGCGCTAAACTGGAAGTCTGCTGACAATTTAAGTGTCAACATCAGCTACTTCAAGGCAGATCATTTTAGCAGAAACACCAGGCTAATGTTCCTATTTGTCATCCTCAATTTGCACTTGTTGGATAGCAGATCCTGGGGCAAAGAGGAAAACCAGCAATGATTGTCAGAGGTTGCTGGGCTGAGGAAAGTACTCCCTTTCTTCACCCTTCTTTGCCCAGTTGCCTCTGCCCCAGCTCAAAATGGGAAGCAAAGAAGTTGATGCTTCCCGAGGCTGGGGAAATTGTCCCTGGTAGCCAAAAGCCACAGTAGTTCCCAACAGTCTGCCAGTACTGCCGTATGGTTCTCTGTTACCAAAAATGCACAAACTGGTAGGAGATTGAAAAGGAGTGTAAGGGGAGTGGGAGGAGAGGAGCAGCCCAAAATATCACTTGAGGACAGTTGCTGTTATTTTGCTTCACTCTTGTTGGTTCACTGCCTAAAATACAAATGTGGTTTTCACTTGCATAAGAAAGCTATGGGAACAGCTTTTCTGTAATATTGTCTACATGAAGCCCTTGTTGAATTGCTCTTGAAGTTAACCTAACAGTTACAGATCCTTGTTCCACACTTGGATCCAGGCATACCCACTCCGTATGGACGTGCCAGTGGTCCCTATGGCATCCTTTGTTTATTAAATACACCTCTTATTGTCTTGCATATATCACTGGCCACATTTATTCAGATTCATTCAACTTTTCTTTACATTAGAAGTTGGTCCTATTAAGAAAGTAAATAATATTTTAGAAACTATTTCTTCTCAGTACTACCCTCCATTAGAAAAAACCACTAACTACAGATATGCAAAAGTACCTTGTGCAACACTTGTGCATTTCTGTTTTCAGGCTGAAAGTGATGCAAAGGTGTTTGGCAGAAACATATTAAGTCCTTGGGACTGATGTTTGAAATATTCTGCGGAAATATCCGGTAAAGTGGAAGCAGAAATGGGATCTGCAGGACATTTTAAGTGAGAACATCACTTCCCGTTTTCAGTGGTGCACAGCTCGGTTGAAATTTTCTGCCCAAAGCCAATTTCTGTTTGAGGGTCCTTCAAATCAGGGCTGTCCTTTGCCAGCTGGACCAGAAGAGCAGACTACAGCCACTTCCAAAGCATGGAAATAAGTATAAGGCATTTCCAGTGGACACCACAATTAACAAAATAGCACATTAAAGATCTGTCACCAGAGCTAGGATCACATCACTGGGGTCATGTGCAGAATGCACCATGTGCTATTCCCTATTGTCATGGTTTGACCCTGGCTGGATGCCAGAGATTCACTCACAACCTCTCCTGGAGGAAAAAAATGGAAAAAATAACTGGCAAACAGGAAAACAAAGCAATCTANGTTGCAGCATGATTCTCCATCTTCAGTCATGGCCTCAGGTGGATTCTGCATCACTGCTTCTTCTCTCTCTATTCCATAGGTTTACACCATGGTTCGTCTGTTCCATGAGCAGCAGCGGGATTTCTGGAAGAACATTCCTAGCCCTTGTCTAGTAGGTCTGGGGGGGCCTTCATAGATTTCAGCTTCTTACACACGTCCTGACCCAGCCATCTACTTTCTGTTACTAACGTTTTTTTTCTTTCTCTCATATGTTGTTCACAGAGGGGCTGTTATCTGCTTTTCTGACCTTGAATCACTGGCAGCAGCAGAGGCTCATTCTGCCCCCCTTGCTGCCAGAGGAAAAAACCCCATTCAAACCAGAACACCTGTGTGTATATTTTCAGTTATTGTCTTTGTTGTACTGTGGAGACATTGG
The DNA here is from genome assembly GCA_013390025.1 of Pitta sordida. Classification (NCBI taxonomy): domain Eukaryota; kingdom Metazoa; phylum Chordata; class Aves; order Passeriformes; family Pittidae; genus Pitta; species Pitta sordida. Next base: position 46,140 of record WEKX01020828.1, on the reverse strand, counting down.
GTAGCTCAAAAAATACCTCAGGGAAAACATCTTTAGAAAGGTGATCTGACTGTTGCTGGATCTGTCTGATCTTTTCACACTGGGTCAAAGGCAACAGAAGTGCAGGTTTTTGTCTGGCTGTAGTGGCTGACCTATATCAGTATCATGACAGGACTGTTTCTCCCTGTGAACAGCATCTCACTCCCTTTGCACTACACACAGAAGGGAGTAGCACCTGTGAAGATGGAGAGCATGCTGCTTGAGTTGTTTTGCTGGAAAAATTCAAGACTGGTTAAAATGAGTAATCTGTAAAGTAGCATATTTGACTCATCTCATTCTATTGCCAGTGATTTTTGAGTAGAAGAGAAGGTGCTACACATCCTGGGAAATAACATCCACCTTCTCTAGTGATTCCCATCAAGTTCCTAATAGTTTGTGTTTCTTCTGAGAAATGGAGATGTTTTGGGTATTAATTGCATGGATTCCCTAATTTGGATGCTGTATTTCTATCTGATGTTCTTTGGCCAAACATTGATTGCTGTTAACAACGGATAATGTTCCTCTATTTGGTCACAAGGATTTGGAGACTGCAGTGGATGCTTTGTCAGCTGCAGACTCAAAGGACCCAGGACAGTGTCAGATCCATGTGTCTCCCTGAATTCTGGCTTGTATGATATTGGGAACATATAAATCAACACAGTCATTATGCAGTCTCCTACTTCTAGTTGCTTTAGCCTCCTGAAATCATCCACGAGAGCATGACCTGGGGGCAGGGTCCCTTCAATGCACCTGAGTGTCTGAAGAGGAAACAAGAGTGCTTTCCATGTTTATTTGCCCATATCCCATCACTTCTCTGAGCATACACTTTGGCATTGAGGATGAATCACACTCTTATCTGAGAAGAGCCCACATTCTTGTCTGCTGGGCTCTGGTCACAGTTACTGAGACTTCCTAAACCAGAAAAATAAAAGAGGTCATGGTCTCCTCCATTGCCAAATAGGAAAACAGCATTTTTCCCAGGGTACTTAGGTGTTCCGCTGTGAGGATAGAACCCAGGTTTTAGAAAGTTTAGTGTTGAAATGGATGGTCCCAGCTGGGTGATACAAGAGAGTTGAAGACCTTGTTTTACCTGCTGTTCAGAGGACACAACTCGTAGTGTCAGATTAGTGCCAAAAGTACTGAGCTTGAGCAGGATGATCAGACATCTTTCTGAGTTAAATGTCTACAAGCAGACTTTTCCTGGGTCAGCTGCTGTTTGTAATGCTGTACCTGAAGGCCTGAACCTGCGAGCTGAGGAATCTGCCTGGAGTGGGTTTCAGGCAAGGAATACGATGTAGTGGATAACACAGGATAGCTTGTGGAAGATGTGTACCAACAGTCGATTTTTACAAGTGCTTTCATTTCCCTTCCCCCAGCAGCTTTACAAGACCATGGTGCAAGTATGTACTTCATATGCTAGCAATTACAGTCCTCACTAGAAATTTCTTTCTATCTTCAAGTTTACAAATGTACAAAAACACAGGAGTCCTGGAATCAAGATATATATTACAGACCTTGGAGAAGGCATTTGTCCTTCCTCTCTGGATGGTGGATCAGTGAGAGATTTGTAGACTTTGGATATTTTCACATTTGTCTTTTAGACACTACCAACTTCGGCTTAATCCTGATCCTTTTAAAATCAATGTCAAAGTTCCCACTGACTTCAAAAGAGGGAGCCTGAGCTTTCAAATACTTTAAAGAATAATTTCAAGCAAACAAACACAAAGATGGATAAGAGCTGCATTTTCTCTCTCTATTAGGCATGCAACTTATTTTCTCCAAATTTAAACGTTACCTGGAGAGCTAAGCAGTGATGTGTTTTTTATTATTTCTTTAGGAGGCTACAGTACCCAAAGTATATTTCATACATTCTTCTTCATTTAAGAGCCAAACATAGCTATGTAAAGTGAGCAGCCTGTTTACAGTAGGCCCTTATGTCTTGCTATCAAATTAGTGGCAAATCAGGACTGTAGTAAACAGAGGTCAAAGATCAAACCCACAATTCCACATAAAATTCCAGACCATGTACACAAAACTTAAAATGCAAAATCTTCAAATCACAAGACCATCAACTGCTCTTTAAACTAATCAAAAGCAGGATAAGGACTGGAGGAAATGAAATTTAGACATGATTTTAATCCGAATTTTAATGGAACAGCTACATCATGGGTATATTTTAGCCATTACAGCTAATTCCAGCTACTTATTCCTTACAGCTACTTATTCCTTACCATGAAACAAGGTTTTGATACATGTCACTGGCTACTCATACGTGCTGGTTTGCTTCTTTTTCTCCAATTTGAAATAAAGCTACTCAAGATTTTATGATGGCTCTGTTTCTGCCAGAACCCATGCTAGTTTTACATCACTCGTTTTTAGTGTGTTAACTCTGTGTTCAGAAGAGGGAATGATTAGATGCTGTTTGCTCAATATTGTGCTGTAACCACCGTATTTGAACACAGTCAGTCCCCTGGCTCATGGTCCCTTCCTTATAGGGTGGTCAGTGCCCATGTATGTATCTTACAAGAGTTCCAGGATCATGCCAGTCCCATAAGCATGTGCTAGACTAATCCTCAGTCTAAAGTGGTCTGGGAGGAATTCTTTTCTGCACTCAACAAAAAGAGAATAAGAATGACGACTCCTTAAAATCGAAACATATTTGTTTAATGAAGATCCGGTTGCTGAATGCCACCAGATGTCAGCATAGACTGTATGATTAAAAACAAGTGTCTTAAGACCTCTGAGAAGTGAGCACTAAAAAACCTGCCTTTCTGTACCATGGAAATTATGGACCAGATCAGCTTTAATGGGGGAAAAATTATGGCAGGGATTAGCTGAAAGAAATTGCTTTGAGGTTCTGCTCAAATATCTGCTTCATTCTTCCATACTTGGAGCATGCACATCTGCCTACCCTTCACCCCTTCTCCTCATCCACAGATCTGTAACAGACATGTATTGGCCTTGCCTCCAACCTCCACCTCCCTGGTGTTTCCTAGCACAGATCCAAAGATCTGCCTCTTCCTCAAGTCCAGGGTGAGGAGGAGAAGGGAACTTGTTGAGGGTCCAGAGACATGTTTTTCATATATGTAATTATGGAAGATACACCTAAACCCCAAAATATCACAGCAGTACCTGCTATGGCTATGAATGAACATGAGAACTCACCACAGGGGTGGGCACAGAGAGTAGTGTGTGTGTCTCCTTCCCACTCTGACAAACATCAGAAGGTCAAAGCCATCCTTTGGATGACCTAGTTTAATACCTGCTCAAATGAAGTTTTCTACTACAATCTATGCATCTTAAGAGTTGTATTTTCTCCTACTGAAATCAGTGACACATCTCTTCAGAGTAAGGGCCAACATTCGGGAACCTGCAGCAAGGCATCTTCCCTGCCTCTTATTACCTGTTTTACGGCAGTTCATGTAATACAACCAAACTCACCTAACCCACATCCTGGTGGCCTGACGACTTAAATTCTGTACACACTTACGCACACTGTACCTCTTCTTCCAGTCACATGCACCTTTTAAAACTAAAGCAACAAGGCCTCTTCAAAACTGTTTTTCTTAATGAACATGTACAGAGCTGAAACAATTATTCTGCTGTTGTAAGTTTTGACCTAAATCTGTCATTGCCCACCCACATCCCAAGAAGTCACAGAACATTAATCTATCAGAAAGCACAAGTCCAAATAAGACAGTCATGCAAGGTGATGTTCCTTAGGAGTTGTGTGGCCTGGCTGAATGCCAGAGATTCACCCATAGCCATTCTCTCACTTCATTCCCTGCCCCCGCCTCCCCCCCACACCCCCTACAAACAGGGGAGAGAGGAAAAGGAAAAAAAACCTGAAAGGTTTTTGCTACAGCAGGAATGAGGACTATTATAAATCTTTTACTGTCACAGGCAAAGCAAAACTCCAAAGTGGGGATGTAAAGGATTTATTTCTAACAAGATCAGAGCTTAACATGAGAAGTATCCTCTTAAAGGCAACCTTCTCACCCATCCCTCCTTCTCTTACAACCAATACCACATTCCCCCTTTCCTCCAGGAGACAGGGGAGACAGGAGTAGGGGAAAGCCAGGCAGTTGGTGTTTCTCTCCCGCTACTCAGGGGAGGAGACCATTTCCCTGCATTCCATGGGGTCCCTCCCACAGGAGAAANAGTCGCTCCCCATAGGGCCTGCCCTCCAGTCCCTTCACCATCCTAGTTCTTTGAGCACTGGCTGCTCCAGCATGGACCCATCCCAAAGCACACACATCCTACCAGGTAGAGTTCTCCTCCAGCATGGACTCTCCTCTCCACGGGCGACAGGTCTCTCCTGAGACTCTGCTCCAATGTGGGCTCCAATGGGCTGCAGCCTCCCTCTAGCATTCTCCTGCTCCGGCATGGGTTTCCCTCGCCACGGGCTACAGGTGGATCTTCTGCATCCCTGTGTTCTCTCCATACTATGGGCTGCAGGCGGACAGCTGCTTCACCATGGTTCTCACCGCGGGCTGCAGGGAGATGCCTGGAACACCTCCGCCTCCTTCAGCCCTGGTCTTGGTGCCTGCATTGCTGTTACAACTTCTCATGGCTCTTCTCCGGCAGCCATCTTCTTCTTCCTGTAACTTTTTTTCTTCCCTTCTTAAATATGTTATCACAGAGGTGTCTCTGTCTCTCCTGATCAGCCTGACCTTGGCCAGCAGTGGGTCCAGCCAGGAGCTGGCTGGCATTACCGCTGCCAGCTATGAGGGAGGCTTCCAGCAACTTCTCAAAGAAAGCCTCCCCCATAGCCCCTTCCGCTACCAGAAACCCAGCCACAGCAAACCCCATACAAGTTGTTAGTCAAAAAGCCATGCATCTGACATTTTCTAGCACATATCCTCCTTTTCTGTCTTGAATTTTAATTTAGTTTTGAGGATTTTGCTGTGTTTGGCTGACTTTCTGAGTGTACAGCAGCTTTGGTTGAAGGTCCAGTGCAATAGCTCCAAGTGCTCTGGCACCCCTCCAGACTTCACAGCCATGACTACTGTGCTGCAGGAGATAAATTCTGCTGGAGGCATGTGCCCTTGTCACCACGCACCAGCTCAGCAGATCTGATGCTTTGAGGCAACTTCAGAGGTTGCATGCTCATAGAGAAGACAAAAAACCACAGTACCTCTGGACACTATCACCATCATTACCTGCATGTTATTCAGCCACTTTGCTCCTGCTCAGCCAGTCTGATGTGTCCCAGAAGTATCATATGCCCACATCAGAAGCACATGTATGCAGCCAGCTCATTCCACGTGTATAGGCCGTATCACCAAAACTCAAGAAATCCAAGGACAAAATATCCATCAGGTCTTTAAGTTTCATCCATGGCATGAGCTAGATGAATCTGAGGATGTTTCTGTTTAAATCAGTTGGGTCTCAAAAGATGGGCATGTCCTGCTTATGTCTTATGTTAGTGACCTGACAGTAAGGGTAGCGAACAGGTAGTCAAGAGACTATCTAAGGAGTGTCCAAGTGCCTGTTAAACCAGGCTCTACCTATAGTTTAGGAAATCCCCCCTCTTTTGAAGGGGATAAGGCACACATCTTTTTTCAAAGCAGCGGAATATCCTTAAATGTGATTTGAATGCCTGTGTGCCTTTGAAGATCTGACCTGTGCCTCAGAAACATTATTCCACTGAATAACCCACTGACTTCAGAGGAAGGAAACTGCGTATTATAAAATCTGTATTCCAAAACCACAGTGAAACCAGCCCTGGAGCCAGATACTTTAGATATTATAGCCTTGACAACACTTACATATGGTGGCAGTGAACTGAAACAGAGTATGATAAGTTCTGATCTGGATTGAATCTGTTTTTAAAAATAGTGATTTAAAAATAAAAATTATAGTATTTTGGTAAATCCATAAAATCCCTGCAATATTAAATACAAAACCTAAAATAACCCAAGGCAACCTCCAGGATAACTGGACCGAGAACACACTGCTTTCTTCCCTCCAACGACTAAATTGTTAACATGAGTATCACATATGTCTGTGTGTATGTGAGTGTGCTCGGAGCCAGGAAAGAGCTCAAATACATTTAAGAACCAGTCAATTAATATCACAAAACCTGTATATATGCAATATTCCTTATTAAAGTTTTTTGAGAATTGGAAATGGGCTTTCTTCACATTACAAAGGACTAAATCCTTTTATGTTCTAATTTAAGATTCAATAAATTTACTTCCTCAGAACTTCTGTTTTCATAAATGTACCATATTCTGATAATAAACTACTTTTTACAAATGCCTAAGATCAAAGTCCCTTTGTTTTTTTGCTATAACTACAGCAATTCTCACTGTAGTGATTTGGAAATGCTGTTTTCATCCTTGTAAAGCCATTCAAGCAAAAGAGATGGGGTAAAATTTGGGGATTATTTGGAGAGTGCAACAGTAAATAATAATAAATCAAGAACATGGTGATAGAAATCTTTCCCAGAGAACATCTTCAATGAGGTGTATTGACACAGATGTTTCCTGGGAGAGCAAGTAGAGATCCCTGAAGCATTTGCTGGAGAAGTGCAGATGTTTGCTTTGGTGAGGAATACTATCGCCATGTAAGTAAACAGGATTTTGTAGTTATCTCTTGAGGGGATATTATATGTTCTTCAGGCAAATGAGGGATTTCAAGTACTTCATTGAAGAAGAAGCTTATTTCATTAGTGAAAAAAATACATACTTTTGGTGTTGGTGGTTTTTTAACACATAGATAGTTTTGCTAGAATGTGTATTCAAGTTCTTGAAAATAATACATATAGAAAAGACCTCCTCAGAGATGCTTCATGATTTTTAACTTTCATTAGGATAAGTTTGTGGGGTTTTTTTCCAGAAATTTTGTTCCCTATTTAGACTCTGCAGCACATTCTTTCCTGTATTTATTATATTTTTTACCATATCATAATGATTTTAAAATTAATGGAATTTTTTTAACCTCAGACTCTGTGACTGCATCCCTTTTTCAACCTAGACACAAGGAAGTGATCTTTCTTTTGAAAATACTTTTTTGAATATTAGAAAGACATTTGTGATATGGAGTTTATGGGCTGTTCATGGTAGTTTTGAACATGATGGAAAGAAAAAAATGAGCAGTATAAGTTGAAATCAGGCTATAGCACACAAGGAAACATATTATATAGGGAGAAGATATACAGAATTTCAATCAAGACTGGTTTATGTGTGTTTAACACATGGAGAGGTTTCAGTTTAGTTGTTGTGGATCCTCCAATTTCTCATCCAGTCTTTGCACATGTGGAATAAATGGATTCCACCCAAGTCTCGAGCCTTCAAGGTTTTCCTTCGCTCTGTAATATACTCTGCTAAGTGGAATAGGTTTTGTGGGTTTCTCCTAAAGGCTGGTGATCAAATTCCAGACGCATATGTGGGTGGGGAGACACCATTTTCAGTTCATAGCAGAACAGGCTTTTTCATCTATTAGCAGAGTTTCATGCAGAAACCTACTCATCTCTTTATAAATCAAATGCAGTGGTTCCTGTTATTTTAATAAGAACAGCTTGGAGTGTGCACAGACATCTTCACTTATTGCCATGGTTATATTGATCAGGTTTGTATGCACTAGTTTGCTAGCTCAGGACATGTGTAACAGAAATATATGACAGAAACTGTGGAGATTTGCTTTATAAATAGCTGAAATCCTCACAGGAACTGTAAGTCAGGGGGAATTTAGGTCTTTGACATTTTAAGGAGGATGGGAATTTTCCCCTTTTTCCTAGAGGGTGATTTTAACTCTCTCTGAGAAATCTTATTTTGGACTTTTTACATTAGATGCAAGCTGTGTTTGCCAGTTCTGTAAAGTCTTGTCTCATCCCTTGTCTTTTCTATTTTTATATTATCCTTCAGGATAAATCTTTTTGTTGTGTACATCCTCCTTTTCCCCTTCTGTCCTGGGATATAGAAATGGCAATGCAGGGATTTTGCCCTTAAGCCTGACTTCTGAGATGACATTTATTTAGCCTGTACAGCTCCTGAGTATGCTAATTTAGAAAATCCAAGTGTAGACAAAGACTACTAAAAAGAAGAAGATGAAAAACTTCTAATTGCTTGCTAAAAGCCTTGCAACTATAACAAGAAATCCCAAAGGACAGGCAGGCACCATGCTGGTGTCACAAGCTCTTCACAGTCTAAATATGCATGTACATCCCGGGAGGCAAGGAGGAAAAGGGCTTTGGGATACACTGTCTTTCAGCTGGGGTTGCTGAACAACAGCTTCTGCTACAGCCTTCTGGGGCAGCTGCAGAGCCACACAGTGCAGGGGAAGGGGACTGGGGCAGCAGGCTGCTGGGCTGGACTCTGTTTGGGTTTGCAGTGCTGCACAGATACTCAGGTCTAAGTGGTCCAAAACAACCTTGAGCTATTTTTGTCTTACATGTCTTATGGAATGTGAATTTCCTACCATTAGCAGTCACAGCAGTGGTAAGGCAGCCTGTGAATACAGATTCTTCTAGTCTCCATATTTTCAAGAAAGAAAGGGCCACTTGGTGTCTGTTATTGTTAAAAATTTACATTCTGGTAGCACTGACAAACATTCCACTGTACAAACATGATAAAATTATAGTTCTTTCCCCTAATAATTATTTTCACATGGAGCTCAAGCAACTTATCTTTGCTCTGAGCAGTTTGATTCAATACTCCAAGGCACTGAGAACAGCTGCTTCAGAATCATGTTAGCTCTCTGCATGCAGTCCCATTATATGCAGTCTTTTGTTTAGGATTCCCCATGTGTAGCATACTGTCTTGTGATGCATGCTTATTATCCAGCACATGCTGCTGCTGCTGAACTGTCAGAGAGAAATTCCTTCCTCTGCAAATGGGACCCTGCCTTTGAAGTGGTTTGCTGTGAGCTGCTTCTCGGTAAAATTGTGTGCATACAAACCACAAAAGAATTGAAAGGGGGTGACCTTAAGTTAGGTAGAGAAAGCTCCTCAAGGGATGGCTCAAATATTGTAGCCCTGCAAGATCTTAACTCTCACCCATAGTTTATGCTTTCTATTTTTCCAGTGAAGAATAATCATAGAGAGAAACTTTGAAGTTACTAGAGGTTTCGTAGACGAAGGTTTCAGGAGAGAGGTGTTTTGGCTCCTTTGGAAACTGTTAAAAAAGGGTATGATCTAGTTCTCTGAGGGCTGTTAAAATCAAAACAAACAGAGAAACCAAAACGTGTAGGCATTTATATTCAGCACTAAGAGCATGCCTGCCCCATGCCATTGGAATGATGCTGAGGGCTCAGTCCTGCCCCAGCTGCAGTGCCTGTGGCTTGCTGCTGAGTCACCACTGCCCAAGGAGCTCAGAGAGGAGCAGAATCAGCCCAGTCCGATGATGCCTGGGCTCCCAACAGCTGTCTCACAGGCCTTGTTTGTGATGGGAAATTACACTCTGGTGGTAGTCACCAGGAGTCTCAAGCAACATGTTCTAACATGATGTCATTTCCCAGAGAAAACCATGCCTCTGATGTCTCTTCCAGTTTCAAGACCAACAAACAACATTCATGTTGGGCTCAGTTGCTAGTATTGCACAAGTGTCCAAAGATGCTGGTGTGAGGAAAGTGCAAGTTCTTGTCTCCTGTGCTTCAAATCCAATGTAGTGCAACTATAACAAGACCAGGTGAGACTTCACACGTGTTCTGCATGTGCAGAGCATGCATCAGCTTAATTATGGTAGCTTTAAATGGATTCTATTAAGCCAGTACACCTGTTCAGATTCAAGGTTGCAGCCTGCCTTTCTGGGTGCAGCTGTGATTGCTGCTCTCCCCTGTTAGAACCAAAAGGGATCTCTCTAAGGAGGCAAGTCCAAATCATCCTCTGTGATTTAAGACAGTTAGAATTGCCGGCCTGAGCCAATGCTCTGGTTAGGCACTTCCACCCGCAACCTCAAACCATGGGAATGAAGAATGTGGGCAGCTGCCAGGACCATCTTTTCCATCAGCACAGCTGGATCTTGAATGGGACATCTCTCCATGCAGAGGAGTGGAAAGTTTCACTAAGTATCTCCAACAGTGAGCAGAGCAAGGAAGAGCAGGGATGTCAGCAGCAACATTCACCTGTGTAGTGTAGATATTCACAGCTCTGAGTTACTTTATGATTCATAAGGTGTACGCCAACAAATTCTGACGTTCCCCTGGCTCTTTAGCTGACCAGTGGTGCTTGATGACTTCCTACAGGCAAAAGCAGATACTTCAAAACCACAAAGTTTCAGCTTCACATACAATTCAATATTGACACTTGTTGAAAAGTCATCGCAGGACAGTGCAGTGAGGGATAGAGAAGCAGAGACATGGGAGCACAGAAGGAACACTGAAAATTGCGTAGATGTACTAAGCGTATTGCTATGTTGGGTGCTTTTTGCAGGAGAAAAAAATTATTGTGGCAATAACAATAAAAATACTTTGCAGTTGGTATGGTGCAAGGGCTTAAGCAAGTGCTGACCTCACCCTGTCCACAGGGAGACCAAGGGATTATCTGATCTGTTCTGTTTCACTTGTGGTATTTTTCCTCACATAAAATTTTACTAACTGCAACTGATTTACACCTGAACAAATAAAAGTCGAAGTTGTTGTAATTACTTACTCCTCAACAGAAAGAGTACAATCCAGAGTTAAGATCCCAGTTTAAGATTTTTTTCTCTCTCCTAGCTAATTGATAGGAAGCCAAAGTTTTCTGTCAGGAAAATGTCACAGTAATGTAGAACTCCTTTCAAGCTAGGTGGATCACTGAACACATTCTCAGAATATAAGAGATTGATTTATCCTTCCCTTTTCTTTTAGAGTTGGCAAGAAAAGGCACCACAGCCTGAAGTCCTGTACGTATAGAGACAGCATGATCTTGGAACACAACCATGGTCTCGGCTGAAGAATTTAGGAAACATAAATCCCATAGCATTTGATAGTTCTTGACTCCTACACTTGGATTTCTCACATTTTGCAGCAAGGAAAGGCAGTATACATTTGTGTTTAAGGTGGAAACACAGAAAACCTGGACATAGAAAAGGATGCTCTGCTTTCGGATCTGTATGGGTGTTAAATGGTGAGTTGGACTAGATGATCCTTGTGGGTCACAGAATCACAGAATCACAGAATCACAGAAAATTATGAGTCGGAAGGGACCCACAAGGATCATCTAGTCCAACTCACCGTCTAATACCCGTACAGCGACCAAGAGCACATCCCAGAGTATAATAACAACCTAGATGCCTCACAGTCTAGCAGGCCACTCTGAGCCGGAGGGGGCCCAGGGTCATCCAGCCCTCACCCCCCAGCTAGACCAGCTAGACCATGTCACTAAGCTCCTCGTCCAGTCTTCTCTTAAACACTTCCAGGGACGGCGACTCCACCACCTCCCTGGGCAGCCCATTCCAATATGCAATTACNGTCTCTGTACGGGTGTTAGATGGTGAGTTGGACTAGATGATCCTTGTGGGTCCCTTCCAACTCATAATATTATGTGAATCTGTGAAAGAAGAAAGGCTGATGTTTGCGTGTCAGTGCTGTCCAACCCTCAACAGCAAGTAAAATGTATTTCCTTTATATGTCATGTGAATTCAGTGTCTCTTTCCCAGGCTACAAGCATTGCAACAGCCTTTTGGTCCTTTCTTGATGCCCTCGGCTCCCCCCTACAATATTCACTGGCAGTGAGGAAACCAAACCACAGGTGCAGGTGTCCCCATTACCTGCCGTGCACAGTCTGATAGCCTCAGGTCGTATTTCCCCCTCCAAAGGCACTTTGATACCTACTTCAGCGCTGACAGAAAAGATCTCTTTTTTTCAGCTGGAGAGAAGGTAAATACACACAGTGAAAACCACCAATCTGCAAAATCTTAAGTGCTTGAATTGGATTTAAACCCTTCTGCACAGGAAAGAGTTTCCTTTGCAAATAGCATCTCTCTTCAGGCAGTAGATACTGGTTTAACACTGTCACTTCTCAGTGCACAGCCACAGTTCATTTATATCAGTCAGTCATGTTGTCATGAACCTGGTTGTCTCTGGGGGATTTTGGTAGCCTTTACAGGAGTAATAGTATAATCAAACCCAGATAAATCAATAGAAGGTAAATTAACATCTCTATTTTGCATAATGACAAGGAAAAAATGTGCCATTTGTTCCAGAGAGGTTTGATTTAATACTGAGGTTCTGTGGGGTTTTGATGGAAGTTTTATTTTAATCAACATCCATCCTTGGAAGAACACGTGTTAATTGCTGAAGGGCTCTAAGTGGCATGTTAATATTGAGATCTTTAGCTTGTTTGCAGAATTGTCACCAATTTCTTACAGGCTGCAAGGGAGACAGCAGCAACTCATAGGTCGTTCTGTATAAAACCACTGATCTCAAAATTTGTCTGTGTGCCTGCAGAGACATCATTAAAACTGCATGATTCTGGAGGCTGCAGTGCCCAGGAGCAATCATGCACACTGAAGACAGCAAGAGCTGGGTCTGAGTTGAAAGAGCGGATTTGTATTTATTTTCTTTTATTGCTTACTCCTTTACTAAGAGAGAGAACATTTGTCACTTGCTCAGTTTTTCCAGCACTGCACTGCCTTTTCCCTTCTGCCTTTCTGCATAGTCTTCAGCTGGTTTATGTAGGACATACACGCTATCTCCTACACCCACTTCACTGCCAAGGTCCTTGGAATGCCTACGCCCTTTATATCCACTAGAACGTTGTGTGTTTGATTTTTTTTTTAAACTATAGCAGATGCAGAGGCCGATCACGCAAAGAGGGGGAGGCAGAAGACACCCATTCCCCAGGGAGTGGAGAAAGGTGTAGGCAGCACATCTTCCTCTGCAGAGAAAGCCTTCCATGTCACCCTACTGTCACTCTAAAAAGCTGAGTTTGCCTTGTTCTGTGTAAGGACATGTAAAACGCTGACACTGAAAATAGGCCTAAGTGAGTCAAGATCATTAACACCATTAAAACGAAGCTCATCTCTTCATCCTCACAGGGCTTGCAGAGCAGCAAACATGAGCGAGAGCAGAAGCTCTTGCCTCCTCACTGCACAGGCCTTTTCCCTCTTTGGAGAGTGTCTGTGCTGCAGGAGCTCTTTCCAGATGCTTCTGCCCACGTTGCCTTCTACAGCAGGATCCTCCTGTCCTTTTGCTCTCCTTTTGATCTCATGCTGGGATGAGGGCAGAAGAACTTTTTGCAAAGTTGACATTGGACAAATATTTCTTGCGGTGATCATCATGCCTCCCCACTAGGAAAAAAAATCTCCTTCCAGTGACAAACCTCGTGCATATTCACAGTCATAGAAAAGGCCATTTTCTCATGGATGTATTCCCATTGTTTTCTCAGAGACTCTTGGTGTTCTCCATGGCAGGACCTTATATATTTATACTTACTTATGGTCCTACATTGTTTCATTTCCTGCTAACTTCTCACTAACAGCATGCTTTGATTTAAGTCCATGCAGGCAGGATATTATCAGCCAGGAAAATAGAGAGAATCATGATATTGATGTACTGATATTTATGAAGGAAACAAAAGACATATGTATTTCCTCGTTCTTTCCTCCCAGGGTTTCCAAATGCACCTTAACTTATAGCAGTAGTGCAGTAAGAAAGAGCCTCAGCATCAGGGGAGGGCAAAGCCAGCGTATTGCCCCTTCCCCATCTTTTGGAAAATGGCAATGTGAGAACGCTTGTGATCTTTCATGTAGGTGAAAAGTTATGGCTAAACTCTTAGAGAAGTACCTGTTTATTACCTGAGACTGTCATTGCCCACAGGAGTAACTGCAAGTCTGAGTCCTTTCTGCTTTGAAAATCGCCTTATTTTTAGAAAGAGACATTCCTGCATTTATTTTGTCTTTGTGTGATGGACTTTTCCCTGTCCCTAGTCTAGGACTTTGTATTCGCCTTACTTGAATTTTATCTAATTTCTTTCAGACCATTTCTTAAATTTATCAAAACCATTTTAAATTCCTCTCCTGGCTCCCAAAAAACCTGCCAGCATGGTGGTCATCTGTGAATTTCACAAGCCTGTTTGGTCTTCCATCATTCAAGTCATCCATGAAAATGCAGGACAGTACCAAGCCCAGGACAGATTTCTATGAAATCTCATGCATGCAACTATTCCTGTTTGTCAGCAAATTCTTGGGAACTGCTTTCTGAGTACCTTTTAAATTACATTTTCCAAGTATTTGTTCATCCTTCCCACAGCAGTTTCAGCTAGATCAGACTGTTTAGTTTCTGCATGAGAACATCAGAGGAATGTCAAAAATTTAACTAAACCTGAGATACATCACACTTACTTTACCTTTTCCACAATGTCCATTTCTTTTTGAAGAGGGAAAGTATATTACATTAACATAATCTGTTCTTCACAATTCCATATTCCTGTTTCTTTCCATCTAGGCATTGCTAAATAGATGCATTTGTTTGAGTAACTTTAAATCATTGCAAAGCTCTCTAAATTATAAATTTCCAGACCCTTTCTCTACCTCTCACCCCATTTAAAGGCAGGCATTTTTCCTCTCTTAGCTCTGTGGTACGTATTGCGGTAATTTGTAACCAATTGCTTCTGGTTAGAGGTCAGTTTTGATAATTCTTTATGTCTCCAAGTTTATTAAACTGTTTCATTAAACTTCTAACCCACCACAATAAACTTTGTATTTATCCCCTCTGCTTTGTTCTTACACACTATCCCCTTGTTACTATTAATTACACTGAGCAGCCTTTTAGAACTTGGTATTTTCCAGTCTTTTTGATAGGATTTCTTCACCTTCTACATTAGCTGTATTCACTGAAAACTTTTGAGTTAGTTTGATATTTTTGCCACCATTTCTGTTGGTGACAGCTTTGGGCACTTTAAGTCTTTTTTACTTCAGGTTGCCTTGTTCTTAGGCAGTAGTTTCTATTCAGCTGAAGAACATGCCCTTGTTTCTCCTTTTTGAATTTTCAGATGAAGAAGAGGTCTTGAGTGCACTCCTCCTGAGGGTAAGGTACAGTAGCCTCAAAAAAATAAAAATTCAGCTGATCCTGGGGAGGGTGATGCTCTGAACAATGATCTGACACTGCTCATGAGAGAATCTGTGTGTGTGTGTGTTTGTGTGTTTGAACAGGGATGGCAAAGGTGTTGGGACAAAGCCAACTTATTTGTGGCCACCATCATGTCTTTTAAAAGTGAAGTTGCACTTTAGGGTTCCTCCAGTGACCAGGCAGATGTGCAGGAGACTCCAAGTGTCATCAGCAAGCTTTTTCCAATTGCTCTCATTAAAACAATGTAAAACTTCGTCTGGACTGGGGAACTGATCCAGTAGAAACAAAAATATATTTTAGCGGAGGCTTTTGTTTTTATTTTTTGCTGATCTGGTTCAGACCAAAACTACACAAAACACTGAGCCAGTGCCATAGAGGCAGCAGTAGCGTAGCTGGAGACAGAGAACAGCAGGATCCTCTTAAATCCCCTCCCTGGTGAGGGCAGGCATCCCGCAGCCCAGCTCTCCAGGGGAGACCAACTTGTAGATCTGGAGTAAGCTCCAGTGAAATGCCATGCAGGGCAGGATTGGTCAGGAATTTTTACTTTAATTATTTTTTCCCACTAAAAAGTTTACATTACAACTTTTGGCAGGAACAGGGCAATGGCCAGAAATTTTCTTTTTAATGTTTTGTAAATAATTGAAATAGGATAGTTAAAGGGGTTTTGATTCCAAGCCAGCTTTTTTCAATTGTAAGTTAATTTATAAATTTAAATATATTATATCAACATCAGAACTATTTCTAGATTGTTACCCAGGCTGTGTAGATTAATGGGACTCTGTGGATTAATAGTTGCTCCCTTTAAAAAAAAAAGTGTAATGCCTTTAGGATGGAATTTCCATCTTCTTCCTCTCTTGAACACTAAATATTTATACTTTTTTGAGGAGGAAATGTAGGACAGGCAGGAGGGATTTTGCTGCAGGCCACAAAGTGAGCCAGAGTGAGCTGGATCAGGAGCTAAACTTGCTTTCTCTGGGCTGTGCCCCAGTGAAGTGGGAAACCTGCTGTCCAGTGATTTTGAGGTGAATCGTTATAAAAACTGTAGCTTCAGGCAAGACTCCCTAAACTAGACATGGCAAAGAAGTGGACTAAAACAGAGTTGACCAGCTGAGGGGACTGACCAGTAGATCAATAATTTACCCTTGTAAATCACAAGGTAAGTATTCTGCTTAACAGCATGCTAGATAGGGAGTCTGAAGCTTTGTGTATGTCCTAAGTAGCATCAGATACCTCAGATAACTCCTGAGATACGTGTCAGAGAAGTAATGGCAGGGTCTGGCCCTGCTGGAATGCGATGACTTTTAAGAAGTATTAAAGTCAAATAAGTTGTTGGTAGTGAAGATATCTTCCCAAGATGTAATCATGGAAAATTCCTTTCAAGAGCCGGTGTTTAGACCTCAGAAAATGCACAGCAAATTGCATTGTGATTTATTTGTCAGTGTCTTTATAGGTTGGGCGTTACTTTACCCCACAGCTGGAGTCAATTTTTAATATTTAAAAGTGGAAAGAAAGCAAAACCTAAACACATACAGATCTGTCTGTTTTAGATTGTGCTTTTCCCAAACATTACTGTTTAGAATTGAACCCTGAATAGATTTCTGCAGAGGCCAGCTGGCAACACAGAATTAAAATAAATGGGACTGGGTAGGCTATATAGAAAGACCTCCTAAACTGCAGTTAGCTGATCTGGTATTCACAGTCACTCCAGAAATCAATCTAATCTTTCCCTTCTTCTGATAAAGGACGCGAGGTTCTGTATTTCTTTTTTGTTTGTTTTTACCTTCATCTTTATCTCACTTTTTTGTCTTTCTCTTTTCCTGTCTTTCTCTTTCGCTCATTCTTTCCAACTATTCCACTGCAAGGTGCTGTACTGAGTAGGTGTGGCACAGTGCATACTTTAAGTACAGTGGTTATTAGTTACCATGAGAGCCTGCGGAAGAAACATAAATAGAGAGAGGTGGCAATGATGATTTGCATCACTCAGGAACCACACACATTCAGAGCAATTAATGGAGAAACATAAAGACATTTTCTAGTGCCCATCAGCTTTTACTCAGTCAGCAAAGGGAAAGAAAATAATAGCTGGAGTCAGAAACAGATCCTATTTCAAAGTCCATACTGTACCTACACTTGAAAATTGAGTCTCCTGTGGTTCATTTTTGAGCTTTGTTATGAAGTTGTGCCTGGTTTGCTCCAGCAGTAAGTGAAGTGACAGGCCAGTGCTTAAAGCACAGCTTCAAGGACCAGGATTTGGGAATTTTATTGCATGGTCTGCCAACAATGTGCCAGGTGATTTCAAAGCTTAGTACAAAAGTGAGTTACCATTATATGCTGGCAATCATGGAATGACTAAGCCCCAGCAACTGTCTGTACGTGTGTTTATAACCTCTAAGTCTGTCAGTAAAGGCTAGGTAACAACTCTACTTGGGCCATGGAGAAAGACAGTTCAGCTGTCTCTGCCCTGGGCTGAGAGCAGAAACACAGACACAGCTTGGCTGACGCACCTTGAGTTGGTAAGTCCCTGTTACCTGCTCCTGTGTTTAGGTACTGGGAGAAATCACTTTGCTTCTTCCTATCTGAGCTACAAACTGTGATGACTCACAAATGTATGGCAACCATAGTCCTTGGTAAGGGCTCAGAACTTCCCAAGGACCTTTGGAAATATTTTAGTTGCTTTATTATTACTGTGGATCTACTGTACAAAGAAACAAAACCCACTAAAACTATTCCCAACCTTCTTCCTTTTCTTTCTTTTCCCAACCTTTTCTTAAGGAGATGTACCTGAGGAAGAAGCCTTGTGACAGCTACCAGCAGCTTCCAGCTTCTCAGAGCTTCTCTGTGTTACAGTAAGATGCACAAGACCATCTTTACATGGCATATCGGACGTCATGCACAATTTCAGTCTCCAAGTTGTTGGTGAGTGGCCCTGGCACCCCTGCAGGGAGCCATGGATGTGTTTACCAACAAAAAGGCTCTGTAATATGCAACATATGGAGATAGAAAAAACAACTCTAATTGGGAAAGGCACAATCTCATTTGGTAACATTGTTGAACCTCTTAATAGTATTTTATTTATTCTCTCCTCCCTACTGAGTCATGGTGGATGCCAAAAGCCAGGACCACCAAGCAAATCTGGCTCCTTCCCCAAAATATGCTTTGCCTGAGTGGGTTCACTCAGTGAAGGATTGCAGGGAGATGTTCTCCTTCAAAGATTTTTATATGATTGGAAGGCATGTTGTGAGATAGGCAAAGAATACTTCCAGCTGAGAAAGGCTTTAGTTTCCTGCCTGTCTAGTCCAGAGCGAGAAACTTTTTGGCTGCCTTTGTGGAGCTGCTGTCTGCAGACCACAAGGCTCTTGATTCAAACCTCAGTTGTGAAAATGTGAACAAAAGGAGTGTTTTATTCAGCAGATGGAGGACATCTCTGTTTGGGGAAGGCAGCTAATTCAGGATCTGGCCAGCAGCTGGCAGTCCCAGCAAATGATAGGTATTTTTTTTTAAATATCTACTCTTGTGATTTGACATCCCCATCATGAATTTTCACATCGCTTCTTTGAAGAGGAGCACAGTTATGAAAGGTTTGCATTACAAACCTTTGAGGATCAGAAGGAATCCTTAGAGCAGCTCTTTACTCTTAGGGGCATCTGGTCTGAACTGGTCAGATTCCACTGTGATGGGATTAGTTTACCTTTCAAAAATCTGCAGGAGGTGAGTAAAGTAGTACAGATTTCTGTAGCAGTTAATAGGAAACACCATTGAGGAGGGCTCATTCCTTCGTATCTTTGACAAGAAGCATATTGCTTTCTCCAGAGACTACCCTACTCATTGGAAACACGGCAAGGACTTTGCTGGACAAAACTATACTTCATGGGAAAATCTTCTGTTTCTACTCCTGCAAAGTTTCAGTTTAAAAAATCTCTTATTCATTCAAGCTTTCACCAAATTAAATAAACACAACTCTGCCTGGATCCTGGGCAGGAAAAGCAAAACCATGGTGCCTCTCTCTGAGTCTGTGATGCTGGACCAGGCCAGACAACTGTGTCTGCCATGGGCTCTTGGCAGCTGGGACTTCTGCTTGTAGGCAAGGTAGCCACGGCCTGCATAACTCTGGTTGCTACCCCTGGCCTGCAGGATCGAGAGAGGGGGGCCAGGCAGCACACCATGAGTCTGGAGGAAGATCCAATGACTCCAGAAAGTGAGAAGCTTGCAAGCTCTGGCTCTGAGCTCTCCTTATGTCAGGGCAGGGATGCTGGCATTCCACAGTGCCTCAGGTGGAGTTGCCCAATTTGCAGGTGCAGAGCCAAATTCAGGGAAGACTGAGGCAAATCACAGTGCTTCTGTCTACACAGCAAGATAAGAGGATGAGGCTGTTACTCCTCTTGAATGTAAGTAGGAAAGACAGGAAAAAAGTTTTCAGGCCAATTTGTTTCAATTTTTTCTCAGGTCAGACAGTTTTGATTTCAACCACCTTTATTGACACACCAAAACTCACCTGTTAAAATGACTCTCAGTACTAAAATGAAGAATCTATTCTGAACTAAAAGGGGCACCTAAGAGAGACCATTCCCTTCCCTTGCAATATGAAAACTTCTTATGAACTACATTTTCATTTTACTGACATGAAATACATGCTTGGCTATGTTAATGGAAATAAATAGATTTGAACTAGAGCTACCTTCTTTGTGAGAATGACAAAATCTTACCAAAATTTTCATGTCCATACAGTGATTCTCAAAATCAATAAAATGAAAGAAAAATGGTTTTTTGGAGTGCAATGAGACTATAGAAGATGGAAAAGTATTTAACATATAAGGAAAAATATAAAAAATATTAGTACAGACACAACTATAAAGGGTTCTCAAGCCCTAAACCATTTGATTCACAGTGTGCCAACTTATTTCATGTTTCAAGCTTTTCTTCTCTCTGGGACAAGAATGACATAGATGTGAAGTCTAGGGTTTAGAAGGATACTTTAAAATCATGCATCTGTATCTCTTGTGATGCAGAAAATCTCAGGAGGCAATATGTCCATCATATCTCAAAACTTTTGTTGAACATGTCCATATACAGACTTGAGCAACATAAACATATCCCTAAATAAATTACTCCAACATTAAATGCTCCACAGTATCATAAATGTGTTTGCAACTGTCTACCTGGCAAGATCTGTTTTAAAAATCATACGAGAAAAGAAAATATTTAAGATGAGTTATCAAGTTTTGCTTAAGATTCAGACATAGCAGTGTTCTCACCCACCTGGGGCCTGAGGAGGTTTGACTTGGGTACACTTCTCTAGAGAAAGCAGGTGTGTATTGCATATCCCCAAAACTGAGTGCAGTACATAAATGTGACTCAGGACACCACAGCCCCTACCTCTGTTTCCTCTGCTCAGCGTTAGTTGTATGTGGTATTGCTGCAGTCACCCAAATACTTCACTCTTAGCCATGGAGTTATCCAACTGACAGGGCTCTAAGCTGAACAAGGCAGTCCCAGCAAATCCTTTCTTAATTCCTGAGGTTAAATTTCACTCCCCAGAGTCATACGGGCTCATGAGATGGAGAGGAAATTTCCCTTCATCCCACTCTAAGCAAAGCACTTCTTCATTCCCTGAGGAAGCAGTGCTGCAGCGACTATAAAGGTCTGTGTGCAGGTAAGCTCTGTCCTGTCTGAGAAGTATTTTCAGTTTCAGGAACTTTTGCAGAGACTCTCTGAAAAATATCAGAGAAATAAATATGGAACAGTTTTGTGCTCCTGATGAAGGGCACAAGCAAACGAGCTAGACATTGAGTTTGTCGGAAGAACTTGAATGGACACTCAGGATCTCTTTCCTGTCAGTTTTAGATACTTTTCATTTGGGAAGGTGATCCTTCCCAAAAAGTAAAAGACATCAAGAGGAAGAATCTCCTAAAATATGTCCTCATCAACACAGTGATTCAAAAATGTGCAGGGAGAGAGCAATTCCAATAGCAGCAATGAAATCAGACTTCCTATTCCTGGCAGAATATGACTGAGGTACTTCTCTGAGCGTCTCCTCCAAGCAGGGCAGCACAGTGCTGTTGCTGGGTATGAAGGAAAAAGCATTAACCTTTAGAAACAAATCCTCCTGCTTTTCTGTGTCCAGTTTTATAGCACAAATGAAGAACATGCCTGAAGGGTCTTAGCAACACTTTTATATTCCCTTTCAACAGTATATTTTTAAATATGCCAAACAAGCTGTAGTCCATGTTTCCCAGTTGTCAGGAATGGAAGCTATGTAGCACTGTAGCACTTAAATTCCTGGGTGAAATCTTGGCTACACTTAGTCATTGAGGCATTTGCTACTTACTTCAACAGGGTGAGAACTGCACCTTACTTGAAAGCACAGAGAGACAGATTCTTCATGGCTTCTCATTTGTTTGGTCTATGCTGCATTTAAATTCTGCTATCAGGTATAGGAGCAAAATACCTGAGGGTAGAAGTTGCTTCTTTTGATTAAAAAAAAATTACACATGTTGTGTGTGAACTCCCAGAGCTGTGAATGCCTTTGAGTACTTTGGATCAGGGGCACACCCAAGCTGTATCCCTGCTTCTCTGCTTGGGCAAGAGCTGCCTACAAATGCTTACTACACCTTCCTACACCCCAGAAATACCTCCAGAATGGAGGTCTAGTCAGAATCCAGTGTGTCTAGGTATTTGGTGTGAATAATCAGTGACTATATCTGAGTCACAGCATATACTTTGTCCAATACTGCCTATAAAGATGACTAGTGATTCTCCATTGTAGTTCTTTGTTATCCTTGATATCAGCTCAGTTGCTTAGAGCATGGTGCTAATAGCACCAAAGTTGTGTGTTTGATTCCTGTATGGGCCATTCACTTAAGAGCTGAACTCAGTTATCCTTGTGGGTCCCTTCCAACTCAGAATATGCTGTGATTCTGTGATTCTATTGTATAATGCTAAGTCAGTCTATGGAGCATGAATATTCTAGGAGAACCACCTGTGAACATAAATGTGATCTGCATAGCCTTCAAAAATGAGAGTTCCACTTTTCTGCCACTGGTACATTTCCTGAATTTATTTTCTGGCTAAGTTACCAGTCAGTGATAATAATAATGGCACATAACTTGTATATAGCATGTTTCAAGGATACATCTCAAAATGTTTCACAAAGAAACACAAATCCCTTTTATTTCCGTATGTCTCTGGAATTTTGATATTCTTAATTTAACACATTGCCTTTACAATCTAATACCATTCAGGAGAAAAAGGCGACAAGAGAGGCCCTTGTCTGCTGCTGTTATCTAAGAGAACATCGTTGCTATGACACAGCTGGAGAAACTGCAAGAAATGGTATGTGCAACCAGGACAGTGAAGAGAGAGCCAGCAGCTGTGTGGGCCTAGCCCCACACTCATGCACAGCTGCACTGAGATTGGCCTTGTCTTTGAGTAGGTGTAGAAAAAACTAAATTTCACCTACCTCCTTATGGCAGTGAGGGAGTCTCAGAGAGTGATTCATAGAACCTAAATAAGGCAGTAAGCAGGCAGCTGCCTGGAGCTAGTCAATAGGAACATCAAGCACAGAAACACAAATGGAATTTAGCCCCAGTCGTCTAATATAAAAGATCTGCCAGGGACCAACACGCTGCTTGGGTGGTTCTTCTGATGGTAGTTTGTGGGTTTGGTTATTACTTTCAACAAAGGAATGAGGATAATAAAGATTTCTGAGTCTAAATTAATCTTGTAAGGCTTGTAAAAGTTATATTCTGTACCAGCTTTGTGTTAAGCACAATCCAGTGGCTTTTATTTGCCTTTATATCCTTGACTTCTGAAATATGCACAGTACACAGAGATATTGGATTCTACAAGAAACATAAGGATGAAATTTATTCTGCATGAAAATACTCATTGTTGAATGTCAAAGTCCTATCAGGAGAAAGTTTCTAGAAAATAGAGCATCTCAGATACAGCAGGATCAAAATTTTATTTTTAATTTAGACTCAGACACTGTATTTAAAAAAAAAAAAAGATAAAAATACACTCACATGACTAGCAAATAGGCCAGAACAGGTTTTAGATAAATTATGCTCTTCAGCCAGCTATTGTGAAACTCTGAAAACCTACGCATGCTTGTAAATAGATCCCACTTAGATGGAAGGAGATCTCTAAATACACTGTGACTCATACAGAATAAAGATACAAGGATGGATTGTATATTGCACAGGACTGGAGTCTCTTTCAGTATTACATATTCACAGACTCATAGTATGCAGTATGTAGTACAAGGGAGTATTGATAAGAACCCTGGGGGAAGAAGGGTGGCTGTTTACCTGTTGGGTTTTGAGGAATTGACACCCAGCTGTCATTTTACTTTCTTTCTCAGTAACTACTAATCAATTAAAAAAATATTAATAGGACATTTTTAAAGCTTTGGAAGGTCTCACTTTACACAATAAAGAAAGAAAATTTATGGCCATCCCCAGAACATGGTACTGCATATGACTCTACTAACCAATATAATGTAGGACAGCTTTTCTTCTTTTGATTCCTTGTAGTTATGAATACTCAAAAATGAATCGCTTACAGGCTTAAAGTTAAGTGCATACTAAGTGCTTTGCCCGACTGCTGCTTTTCGTAAGTGTTTTCCTCCATTTTCAGTAGACTGTGGGCTCAAATACTCATCTGTCTTCCCCATGATTTTGGCATTTCATCTCCCAGTCTGTGTTTGTGAGATGGCTCTTAAGGGTGATGGACTCAGCAGCCCATTTGTCTGCAGATTACTTTGCTGCTACAGTGACCACTGGTCAGTCTCTTCTGTTGGCAGTTCATCAAGCAGTTGTATTTGGATGTGTATTCCAGCATCCCCTGGAGCACATGTGAGTTGTACCACCCACCAGATCAAAGAGAGTAGGAATAAGGGTGGCTGGCACAGCC
The DNA here is from genome assembly GCA_013390025.1 of Pitta sordida. Lineage (NCBI taxonomy): Eukaryota > Metazoa > Chordata > Aves > Passeriformes > Pittidae > Pitta > Pitta sordida. The sequence continues at coordinate 22,218 of WEKX01020828.1, read as the reverse complement.
CTTCTTGATGGGGGTCCTGAGGCTGCTGTTACAAGACAATGGAGAGGTAGATGCAGATCACAGTATCACAGTATTAGCAAGGTTGGAAGAGACCTTGGACATCATGAGTTCAACCTGTAACCCAACACCAACCCGTTGTCTAAACCATGGCACTAATTGCCTCATCCAG
>WEKX01020828.1:0-17918 GCA_013390025.1 Pitta sordida | reverse complement strand
GATGAGGAGAAATCAGTGGATGTTGTCTATCCTGACTTTAACAAGGCTTTTGGCACTGTCTCCCATAATGTTCTCTTAGGCAAGCTCAGGAAGCTTCAGTTAGATGGGCAGGAAGTGAGATGGGTTGAGCAGTGGCTGAACAGCAGAGCTCAGAGGGCTGTGATCGTGACAGAGTCTGGTTGGAGGCCTGGAGCTTGTGGTGTTCCCAGGGGTCAGTAGTGGGTCCGGTTTGTTCAACTGATTCACCAATGACCTGGATGAAGGGACAGAGTGTACTCTCAGCAAGTTTGCTGGTGGTACCAAACTGTGAGGAGTGTCTGATACCCCAGAGCATTGGTTTGCTGTTCAGTGAGACCTGGACAGGCTGGAGAGGTGGGCAGAGGAGAATCTTTTGAAGTTCAACAAAGGCAGATGTAGGGACCTGCACCGTGGGAGACATAACCCCATTCACCAGTACAGGCTGTGGGCTGAGCTACTGGGAAGCAGCTCTGTGGAGGAGGACCTGTGGCTCCTGGTGAACAACTGTCTGTCCATGAGCCAGCAGTGTGCCCTTGTGGACACCCTGAGGTGGCAGGAAGAGTGTGACCAGCAGGTCAAGTGAAGTAATCCTACCTTTCTGCCCTGGGAAGGCTGCATCTATGGTCCAGTTCTGAACGCTCCAGTTCAAGTAAGATAAATAACTACTGGAGCAGGTCCACTGAAGGACTGTGAAGATGATGAGGCCTGTCACATGAAAAGGGTGAGGGGGTTCCCCAATCCATTGAGAGGGGAGATTTTCTTGACCCTTGGCAATTTATTTGTCTGTCAGTTGAGACCCAGCCTGTCAGCATCCTGGATGGCGACCCATCAACAACAGGTTCACAAGATCAAGGGTGACTCAAATGCCCTTGTCAGGGGGACTTGCCAACAGCTTGGAGACCCCTCAGTGGGTCCTGCCAAAGTGTTATCTGCCACTGATGACTGCTAGCACCTTAAAGGAATATACAATAAGAAGCTAACATTGTACGGAGTAACACTCTCTATTAATACAAATTGTGACAGGTAAATAAGGCTTATGGATTGTCAACAGGAAATCCACTTTAGTACAGTGGTAAGTGTCCCCACCTGTCATGTGGTAGACCTGGGTTCGATTCCCACCAGGGAGACAGTGTTAAGAGTTGGACTCGATGATCCTTGTGGGTCCCTTCCAACTCAGAATATTCCGTGATTCCGTGATTCCGTGACAGGGTCTAGATGCAAAAATGCATTTAATACAATCTACAACATTATAAATNGATATAGGAGACTCGACTGTATATATATATCTCCGGTATTGTCATCATGGGGGTATCACATGCTCTACAGAATACAACATTCAATGCTGAGTGTTCGCTCAGCAATAGTACTTCTGAACTTTCTGTGAGGGGCAGGGGGGGGATATTTTGAATTCCCCAGACTTTTCCAAGAAGAATAAAAATTACCATGGTGTAAAATTTTCATGGAGTCTTCACATGGTTTGCCACCCACATACAAATATTTTTTGGCCGCTCAAAAGTTTGTAGCACTTGCCAACCAAGTGCTATACAGCAAATTCCATTCCTAAAGCTGGCTTACATAGCTGGTAACCTTCTCATGATGGCAAGGTAGATGAGGAGAAATCAGTGGATGTTGTCTATCCTGACTTTAACAAGGCTTTTGGCACTGTCTCCCATAATGTTCTCTTAGGCAAGCTCAGGAAGCTTCAGTTAGATGGGCAGGAAGTGAGATGGGTTGAGCAGTGGCTGAACAGCAGAGCTCAGAGGGCTGTGATCGTGACAGAGTCTGGTTGGAGGCCTGGAGCTTGTGGTGTTCCCAGGGGTCAGTAGTGGGTCCGGTTTGTTCAACTGATTCACCAATGACCTGGATGAAGGGACAGAGTGTACTCTCAGCAAGTTTGCTGGTGGTACCAAACTGTGAGGAGTGTCTGATACCCCAGAGCATTGGTTTGCTGTTCAGTGAGACCTGGACAGGCTGGAGAGGTGGGCAGAGGAGAATCTTTTGAAGTTCAACAAAGGCAGATGTAGGGACCTGCACCGTGGGAGACATAACCCCATTCACCAGTACAGGCTGTGGGCTGAGCTACTGGGAAGCAGCTCTGTGGAGGAGGACCTGTGGCTCCTGGTGAACAACTGTCTGTCCATGAGCCAGCAGTGTGCCCTTGTGGACACCCTGAGGTGGCAGGAAGAGTGTGACCAGCAGGTCAAGTGAAGTAATCCTACCTTTCTGCCCTGGGAAGGCTGCATCTATGGTCCAGTTCTGAACGCTCCAGTTCAAGTAAGATAAATAACTACTGGAGCAGGTCCACTGAAGGACTGTGAAGATGATGAGGCCTGTCACATGAAAAGGGTGAGGGGGTTCCCCAATCCATTGAGAGGGGAGATTTTCTTGACCCTTGGCAATTTATTTGTCTGTCAGTTGAGACCCAGCCTGTCAGCATCCTGGATGGCGACCCATCAACAACAGGTTCACAAGATCAAGGGTGACTCAAATGCCCTTGTCAGGGGGACTTGCCAACAGCTTGGAGACCCCTCAGTGGGTCCTGCCAAAGTGTTATCTGCCACTGATGACTGCTAGCACCTTAAAGGAATATACAATAAGAAGCTAACATTGTACGGAGTAACACTCTCTATTAATACAAATTTTGACAGGTAAATAAGGCTTATGGATTGTCAGCGAGAAATCCACTTTAGTACAGTGGTAAGTGTCCCCACCTGTCATGTGGTAGACCTGGGTTCGATTCCCACCAGGGAGACAGTGTTAAGAGTTGGACTCGATGATCCTTGTGGGTCCCTTCCAACTCAGAATATTCCGTGATTCCGTGATTCCGTGACAGGGTCTAGATGCAAAAATGCATTTAATACAATCTACAACATTATAAATCAAGCTCTAATACTAATAGCAGTAATTAATGCATGTAGAGTATAATTCTTACCCAACAGGCATCCTTATGGGAAGACAAGATAGGCTCAGCCAAACAGTTTTAGTGGAGTTCATCTGCAATTTTCCCCCTATCCTCAACTGACTTTTATACTATTTCTTTATGTTTGGGTGGAATTTGAGTGTGTCTAATCATGAGTACCTTTTATTTCTGTTTCGTGTAAAGTTCTCTTGCCATACCTAGTGGGGAGGAGGTAGTCATGGCTTGGTACCTGGAGGGGGGGGGTTCAACATGGTGGCTCAGCAGCAAAACTCCTTGATCCATCCTTCTTGGCCAACAGTACTGTACAGTCTTAAGAACTTACAAGTGCCACAATGCTCCCCCTTTCTGCTGGGATTTCAGTCTCCCTTTTGCTCCACACTCCATTACATCTCTCTGAACATATGATTATCACAGTATGGGGAAACAATGACCTCATTCAATGTAAGAAACCTGTTCCATCTAGGGTGCGGCTGCTGCCTCCTACCCTAAGAAACCTTAATCTCCTCTAAGTGTTAACCTTAGCCATCACCCCACAAGGGGGCTGAAGCACCTCTCTTATGAGAAAAGGCTGAGAGTGCTGGGCCTATTTAGCCTGAAGGAAAGATGAGTGGGAAAAGATCTTATCAATGCATACAAGTATCTTAAGGGTGGGTATTAAGAGGACAGGGACAGAGTCTTTTCAGTGGTGCCCAGAGATAGGATATGGGGCAATAGGCACAACGTGCAATAGTACAGGATGTTCCAGGATGTTTTCTGNCTATGGTCTTTTCCAACCTCACTAATTCTGTGATTCTGTGATCTAAATGTAAGGAAAGATGTCATTATGGTGAGGGTGACAGAGAGCCCAGGGAACAGGCTGCCCAGAGAGAGGTTGTGGAGTCACCTTCTCTGGGGATATTCTAAACCCACCTGGAGGCAATCATGTGCAGCCTGCTTCAGGTGAACCTGCTTTAGAAGGGAGGTTGGATAAGGTGATCTCCAGAATCCCTTCCGACCCTAGATGTTCTGTGATTCAGTGATTGTATTGGAATGGAGAGCATCATGTGGAAGGCTACTATAACCTGCCTAAGTCTCCCTATTTCTTGGGGTAGTAGAGGGCATTTCACAGGGGAAACTCAAAATGACTTTAACAAAAGGCAACAACAGATGAAAATGTACCATTCTGGGGCTAAACAGGCACTCAGAAGACAACACCAAGCTGGCCCAACTCCTGGCTTTGTGTCCGCTTCTTAAACTGAAATGAATGTAAATAAGAGCCTCCTCCTCAGTGGCACCATCTCTGCGGCCTGATGAAGTGGAGTGAGACAAGCAGCAGGAGCACGATGGTGGCTGCAGCAGCTCTGGGATGGGCCATGGAGGGCAAAGTCAAGCTCTCACCAGGCTCTGGTTGCTGCTGCTGGGCATGAATTCATGGCTGAGACAACACCACCAAGGCATGCACTGAGCAATTATTCTCTCTAAAGAGCAAGAGGATGTTAGATTTTAAATTTCTAGACCTGATTAAGGTTTATTCAGCAAATCCACAACTACATGTGGGTAAAGAGTAGTCCTTTTCCTACAACTCCACTTTATTTTTCATCACATCTTCTGTCAATAAAGGCAATCATTATAAATAATACCCTTCAAGTTTGGCAAGTTATTAGATCTAGTGTTACACAATGCTCTAATGGTAGTGTTAGAAAATACATATCAATAAAGTGAACATTAAGCTCTTGAGGAACCAACATATCATAGTGACAGCCATTATCAAATCAGGATGGTTTTATTAAGGCTCTGTCAGGCTGGGTGCTGAGCTTGGCACTGTTTGATATCTTCAGTGGTGATCTGGAAGCATAAAATCATTGCTAATAAGATATTTGGTAACAGAAAATAAATAATTGTGTGGGCTGGAGAGTTATGCAAGACTGAGACTCTGTGCTCAGGCTATCTATATACCTTTCAGTACATGTAAATTGTAAATTTTACACTGCTGAACAAGGAATGGAGACCAAATCTTTGCATAGAGGATGTATCCCAGTTTGGAATGAATGACTCAGAATAGGTCCAAATAAACAAATACTGGAATTGATGGTGAGCAAAACTGAGTTTACCACTGAGTATGGGCACCAAAGACACAATACTGTGCATTAACAGCCTTCTCTTTCTCAAGTTTTCTAGAAGTCTTCCGGAAAACTGAAGTAGATACGAAGAGACATGAAAGTATTAAAGGGCCAGAGAAAATGCTTTATGCTGGGAGATATAAAGAGATCAGCCTGATTTAAAAGAAGAGAAATAACTACACAAGCATGTTTATGAAAGAAAATATCCACTTTGAAAGGACAGCTCATTTGCATAGAGAAAAGCATAACAAGAACCATGGATGGGAGATGAAGCCAAATGAATTTACAGTGGAAATAAAGCACAGATTCTTAGCAGTGAGAGCAAATAACCACCGGGGGAAAAAACTGAAAGTATGAATTTTCCACAATTTCCACCTAATGTCTCCTGTTCAAGTTTGAATGCTTTCTTGCAAGCTCAATTTTAGTTAAAATAAAAAGTTGTTAGACTCAGAAGCAATGGGAAGTAATTGAAAATCTGGAGATGGACAGGAGCTCAGTTGGCAGTCCCCTCCTGGCTTAGAAATCCCCTGCATCTATGAACAGCACTGCTAAAAACTTTGTCTCATCTCCTAACAAGTGTAATATGCAGACAAATGCTCTTGGAATGGATAACTTTAACTTTTGATTGGTCAGTCATACGTATCACTTAATGAAATCTAAAATGAGGTGACAGATACCATCTAAAACATCACTGGAAGAAATTGTTCAGATGTTTGTTGTAAGCCTCTGCTGTTATATTTCTTTGTTTGTACATTTGCCAAAGGATTTTTTGGCCTGCAAGGAGAGATTATGTGCCTTATTGTATGAATGGGAAGAAAGCACCCTTTTCATAAAGATGATGAAGACTATATTGAATGTAGTAGTCAATTTATCAGAGAAGCAAGTCCAAAATGTCTGCCATTTAGTTGCTTGGGGATTATAGTCAGTTGCAATTTTTCTGCTAATTAGAGTTACTGTAGAAATAACAATATTTCCATGTTGATTTTATTTCAAGAGCAATGAGATTGCATGTCTAGTGCACAGCTTTATTCAACAGAGAAGCTTGCATCTGCATTATATCACTGACAGGTAGAGCATTTGCCTGCAGAATACTATGGAAAGGTCATGATTACCAGGAGAAACATAAATGTGTATGCACTTACTAACTTATTTGACTTGGAAGCTTACGTCTAGATATAGCTGAACAGAGTATTGCCATAGGTAGGAATATTTCTCAGAGAGGAGTGCAGTCAATTTGTAATTTTTACAGAAAAGCATGAATGTGTAGGCAATCTACAGTTACTGTCTTCCACTTGTTGGTCTGTGTTACATTATTTTAAGCAGCAGCTGCCTATTAGAAGATTTGTGAAGGTGCTGCTGATTCTGAAAGAACAGGTTTCATGTCGACAGACTGAATAATAATACTGTGTTCAAGACTCTGCTTCCCACTCTGATCAGTTTAAATTCGTCAGGAAACGAACATATTCTTGTGTGTAGGTATCTTTTGTGTGTCTCTTATCTCAGTGGATAATAAAAAACATTTCCCCAAAGCTGACTTCATCAGAAAATGTAGCAGTGATTGCACTGAAAGACTCAAGCTCCAGAGAGGGGAAAAGTTCACCTCCCCTGGTAAAGCTCAGCACGCCTCTGAAATCCTACAGGCTCTCAGTTCTAACTGCTTTTCTCTCCCCCACATCACAAAAATAGCCTTTGAGTTCAAAATGATCACATACTCATCTTACATAAAATACACAGGTTCACAGAGAAGCTTGTGTCCTATTTGCTGAGGCATTTGCAGAATGATTTCAATGCCTACATGATGGAAAAAATTCAGGGCTTGTGCTACTGTGTTAGAATTAATGCATAAGGCTGGTAGTGATGAAAAACATAATGTTAGAAATAATAACGGGAATAGCATTTTTACTGATGGATCATCAACAAAAACAAGACAGGCCAAATTAAACCTAGTTTCAAAAGGAAGATGGAATTCCAGGTTTTATGTCTATATTTTCTGTCAAGCCTGGACCTCACACTGTGTTTGAGGTCTGAATCACCTGCCATATAGATAGGTTGATCAGATACTCATTCTCAAGTTTGAATTTCATGTGATCAACGAAGAGCACTTGGATCTCTTCTGCTTGAACTAAGTCTACTACTAAATCATTACCCCATCAGTCCCTGCCTTGGCATCCCACAGCTAACGTCAAGCAGACAAGGCTGCTGCATGTGGGCTGGACACAGTGTTTATTGGACACTTGAAGAGAATCCTTTCTTGGAGCAGTTTTCTTCTCTGCCTGGTCCAGGTGGGCTGCTAAGCTTAACTCTCAGCATCATGCTCTGAAGAGCCCTCTCCTGTCAGAGGGTTCCCTATCCCCTTTCAGACCTTTCTTTTATTCAGACATACTTGTTTCACACCAGCTCTAAATCAGAAGCCATGTCATCTTTCTGTCTTGGAAGAACTGGAAGGCCCTGGGAGGTGAGAGTCTTACTGTCCTCGATGCACTGCAGTCATCTCAGCTGAGAGCCTGCTGCTGCCACAGAGATCCTGGGCCCAACTTCATTGGACAACCAGCAAGGAGCCTGCAGGAGGCAAAGCAGGGAGGAACAATATTGTCTGGCTGTGGCTTGCTGTCCAAGGCAGGCAGGAGGCAAGCCTATGCAAGGAGGATGGCCTGCATCCCACCTACCTTAAGATGAAGACATTACTCTGAACTGAACCTAAGCAAAATGTCTTAATCTCGGGATTTTAGGGTTAGGATGTCCTTGTTTAGCTTATCCTATTGGAAAGCTATAAAGAGTCGCTGGCCTTGTGTGCCAGCAGTCTCTGACCTGCTTGTATGTGTCTGCACTGCTGTCCAGGCAGGCACACATGGTTAACGTCTTGCAAAGACACTGCACAACAGGGCTGACTTCCCACTCTGATTTTAGGAGCCTAATGCTAAATTCCTGAAGGAATTTGCCTTTCTTGTACCTTTCACCAGGGACCTAAGATGTATCGAGAATTTGACCATTACTGATCCAAGGTATTTGCGAATTGCATTTTGTGCTCTAATTCCTACAGATCCATAAAGACAGGACCTGTGTACCAAAGTGTTTTGGGGAACACAGGCCGAGAAGGAAGTCGTCTTGTAGGCTTTTCTGGAGATTGGGTGATTTTCCAGCCCCACCCATGCTTAATACCTTTGAGGGGCAGTTGATTAGTCACAGACAGAGGCTAAACACAGATCCTATCTGTTGAAAAGATCATATTTTTTCCTATTTTTTCAAGAGAAAGAGGTTCCCAAGAATATAATAGCCAATGTGATTTGCATTAATGCAACACATTAAAATGCTCCTTATTTTAACTAGGAGAGACAATATCCTATCAGTGTCCTACTGTGGTTCAGTGATTTATCCCAGTAAATCCTCGCAGGGGACTGTTTAATCAGCAGAGACCAAGCTCAGAGTTTGAAAACAGACCTTAAAACAAAAAATGTAGAAGTGGTTTAGGCTGAGCAGGCAGCTTGGCATTCCTGAACACAGAGGGAATTTGTTTTCATAACTTCTGTAGCTACAGCCTCTCACCCATCAGCACATAAGCACCAATCAACCTGCAGGAAATCATTAGCTTAAAACAATTGCCAGCAAATTTCTTTCAGGTCTCAGGAGTGCTGAGGACTGCAAAGCTTATCATATGGCATCCTTAACCTTTCCAAAGGCAGCTTGAGAGAACACAAACCAACAGAAGGCCTTTCAAAAATCTTTTAATAGATGCTTTCTCTGTTTGTGTTTATAGCGACCATAGTTATTACACAAAGCTTTGTAAAGCACTCTGGCCCTCCCTGGAGCAAAGGCTGACTTGTGCTGGGCATTGTAACAGCAGCACATTGTTCACAGGTGCAAAGTCTCTCTAAAACCTTCCCTTTTCCTCTCTCCAGAGACAAGAGCTGGCTATAACTTTGCATACCAAGCCATCCAAGTCTGGTGTCATTAATGCAGATGTGGCTTCAGCACAGCATGTGGGGCTGGGAAGTGCACTGGAACCTCACTAATGCTGTGTCTCTGCACTGGGGACTCTCTCCTTAGAATCACTATGTTGGCTGAATAGTAATGTTTTAATGACTTCTGCAGATGTCATTCAAACCATGGGTGGCTTGACCCATTTAAACAGAGCTTTTAGACTATGTGGCTTGGTACAATTGATTAAAAGCATGGTCCTTGGGAGCATTTTTCACTTGTGAAAAGAAAAGTCCAGATCCTAAATAGCAGCTGTGTCTACTTAGTAAAACTGAGGAGTAGGGACTAGTTAGTGGCTTCTAATCTTCTGTTGTACTCTGTCTTCAAACTGAGTTGAAGAAGCTGAATACTACTTAATGTTTGTAACTCCCAAAGGGTTCACTAGAACACAGAGCACTCACCCACCCCCTTACCCTAATACACTTATGCTGCATGCTTATATGGAGAATAAAGTTGAATATATCCTCCCTAAAAGTAATGGAAATGTGATTATTATGCACTGCTATTACTGTGCAACCCAAGAATGAGGATCTCTGTGCAACATTTATCCTATCTATGCCAAAGGGCAAAAATTTCTGATTTCCTCATTCCTCTGTAGGTGGATCTGCAGATACAGCTGTCTTGGTTACCTGTTTTTTACACAGGACTGAAAATATCATGGTAACCTTCATTCACGAAAGCACTTTCTCTAGACTGTAGCCCTTGTAGTTTGAAGCATTTCTACAAAGAGACTTCTGTTAAGGCCAAGAGATACAGAACTCATTTGTGATAATCAGTATCTACAGTGTTCCAGTGACACCTGTGAACAAAACAAGAGGTCCAGGATCTCTCTGGTCTCCAACTCAAGTAACAGAAAACAACCCACTCATGCATTCACTGGGGTAAGGCAACGTATGGAAATGTTCTTTTCATTCACAGAATCACAGAATCAGTAAGGTTGGAAAAGACCATAGAGATCATCAAGTCCAACCTATCACCTATTACCTAACCTAGCCAAACCTGTTACCTAACCTGTTGCCATCCTGCTACCAACACACCATCCTACCTATAACACACTACCCTAATATCTAGGTCATGCCACCAAGTACATCATCCAACATTTTCTTAAACACCTCTAGGGACGGTGACTCCACCACCTCCTTGGGCAGCCCATTTCACTGAGAGATCACCCTCTCTGTGAAAAAGTTCCTTCTAATGTCCAGTCTAGAAGTCATCTCCATGCATCTGCAACCCAGTAGCTTCCTTGTCCAACATTCTGAAAAAGTACTTCTCAAGGTGACCGGTCCACTGCGTGTCCTCCTCATATAGTTACAGAGGAAGAGACATAAAACCCAATGCACTAGACCTCTTCACTGACTACCTGACTGACTCCCCCATCAGCAGGATAAGGGAGAGAACTGGAAAGGTAAAAGCCAGAAAACTCATGGGTTGAGATAAAGACACTTTAACAGGAAAAACAAAAACCATGCACACAAACAAAGCAAACCTGACAACTGATTCATCACTTCCCATGAGCAGGGCCCCATCACACATAACAGTTACTTGGGAAGGCAAACTCCATCACTTCAAATCTTCCTCCTCTTTCTCTTCCTTCCCCAACCACTTTATATACGGAGCATGGTGTCATATGGAATGGAATACTCCTTTGGTCAGTTCGGGTCACCTTGTCCCAGTTGTGACTCCACCCTTCCAAATTCCTTGCCAGCATGGCTGTATGAAAAGTGCAAAAGGCCTTGGCTCTGTGTAAGCACTGGTCAGCATTAACAAAAACACCTCTAGATTATCAACCTTGTGTTCAACACAAATCCAAAACATAGCCCCATTCTAGCCACTGTAAAGAAAATTAACTCTACCCCAGCTGAAACCAGCACAGAAAACACAAGTTACAAAGTGTGCATAGGGGTCTGGGGAGCATGTGTATGTCTGTAAGTGATGGAAACACTCCAGATACTGGCCTACTCTCTGCCTTCCCCCTTGTTTTGTATAAAGCATCATCTGTGTAAGTAAATTAAAAAGCACTAGAGACTGTTCCTAAGAACTGAACTCAACCACAGTAAATTTAAGGTTGCAAGAATAACCCTTGTCGTGCCCTGAGTCTGTGCCAACAAACACTCCTGAACAGTTTGAAGGCATGCTTTGGGATGTAGCTTAAGTTAGAGATTGCATATAGTCATCCTTTTTTGGAAGCTAAGTAAACCTAAGGCCCCTTCTGTGCCAGTTACTTTCAGTGCCTGGAATTTAGCCTGCACACATTAATTTACTGACTAAACTGTAGGCCCAGAGCCCTTCCTTGTGTCCTGCACCCTCCACCTGGTCACTCAGCATGGCCCCCTGATCTCACCCTGTTTGGGCCGTGGCCACTGGCCCTGCCCCCTCCCCAGCTCAGTGCTAGACCAAACATTGTGTCCTGCCACCCCCCTTCAACGGGCACTGGCCCGTACTTCTGCTCTCACTGAACCCCTCTGTTGATTCCCCAGGTCTGGAAGGTCACACTTTTGTCTGTACTATCTATCAGTTTTTCTTACTCAAGATCCATAAACACCCGTGTACTCTGGTCACACTGAAAGTTCTTTTTGCAAATCCTCTCTCCTAAAGTCTGTCCAGCAAACACTTGCAGCAGGTAGCCCACTAATGGGCTGAGCTACCACTGGCCAGGTTGACCATGACTGTTTTATTATTTCTTTGTGCTGAAAGGCTTGAACTTCCCCTAAGCTAAGGGTCAAGAAAAGACTGGAAAGATAGTAAGTCTTACTACTTGTGGAAAGACTAGATTTTTTTAACTTGCATTTCTCCACTCTGATGCACTACAATAAAATGAGCAGGAATGCCTAACAGTGGCATGAAAACCTACACATAGTTTCTTTCCATAGTTGCAGTGGGTCTCAGTGATGTTCATCCCCATGTGCCTGTCTCTCCTGAAAAAGAGTAGTTCACTCAGTGCATTCTCTGCACCAACCTGTACAGCTGAGCCCCGGCAGTGGCAGGTTATGGAGTGACAGTGATAAGTGATGGGATGCAAGAACTCGTCTTACATGATCTGATCCTGCCTTCAGAGACCAGGTTGCTGCAGCCATATTACAGGTCCTACTGCAATGTGGGATGGATGTTGGCCCTGCTGGAGATGACATCTTAGCCACCTGAGTCTCCCTCCTGCCTCTGCCCTCCTAGATCTGGCACAATTGGTGTCTCAGTATTTTTCAATGGCAGTTTCTTTCCTACTGCTACAAATTTGAGACATTCCTAAGCAGATGAATGAAGTATTTGCTGGTAGGAGGTAGATGAGAGTCAGCATAGAACAACAATCCACTGGACATCATGATCCATATTTTACATTGGTAAGTAAATGGATTAGTAAATACAATGGGATTAATAAAATCAGTAAATAAAGGCAAATTTCATTGCTTGTGCAAAAGGGAGCACATTCCCCATTACCCATGATGGTACTTTTGTTTAAGATCAGCATGAAGGTCATCCCAGAGAGTCAACAAAAGCTAAATCTTGCCAAATAAACACTCGTTTCTTGTTGATTTGCAAAACCAGCTGATGAAGAGAATGAAGAAGCAGTCTATAGTCAGTCTTGAGAAAAGTCTCAGCTACACAATTACTTGAAAAATGAATGCAAGTTGGCTGGGAAATGAAGGGTGTCACAGAGATTGAACACAGGCAATGAGTCCATAAACAAAGAGGAACAAAAGATAAACATGAACATAAAGAGCCGATGGGATACTATCTGGGGCATGGATTGGAGGTGGGGAGGGGAGGAAAGGCAGGCTAGAAGTCTGCCTTAAGTCTGTTTTTATTTAATGTCAATTATGATTTGGAAGGAAGCAATAAACACCACATTCATCCAATTTATATTTGATGTAACAACTCCTGTGAATTAGAGAGGTGTTGTCTAAACCAGTGGGGACAGACACAAAACATAAAGAAACTTAGACAGGTTGGAAATAACAAAACAACGGCCAAGTGGACAGGCACAAGGCGATAGTCTACAGGAGGAAGCTGAACCTCAAAGGCAGACATGAAGTGGAGAAATGTGCTTAAAGAAGTGAGACAGAAAGTCCTAATAACAGCAGGGACCAACAAACTGGCTGTGATCTTGTGGAACAGACTCATCCCAAAGGAAGCACTGGGGTAAGTACCTGGACCTATTGATTTATGAGGAATTAAATCATTGAGACAGGTTTGGCTGTATGACAGCTGGGCAAAGAGCAGAGTGTGCTCAGGCATTAATGTTGAGACAATATGCTGGAGATGAGGAAATACCCTGGGGACACCTATCTATTTTGACAGTGTAAACATCACAACGGAGGAAAAGGACTGATATGTGGAGTGAGGAGGAACAAGGGTCAAAAACAAGCTAAAAGAAATATTGGCTAAGTCTTTGACAGGGTGAGCCGTATTGCCCTATGAAACCGCTACCTGTGGAATGGTCTGACATCTCTTCCTCTGAGTTCCTCAAAACTAAATAGCATAAAATCATGTGAGAAAACGGGTCCTAGGAAACAGGTTGCTGTCTTTGAGAGGAGAGACTGAATGGATATAGAGGGCAATGACAGCTAGGGTTTGTCTGCTAATGTATCTTGTCCGCCATAGAATCCTAAGAAGTGAGCCTCTCTCTTGCCTAAACTGCCTAAACAGTTTCCCAGGAAATTAAAAAAAAAAAAAAAAAAAAAAGAAAGTCATAAAGCCAGGGGACAGCTGAAGCAAAACTCAAAGAAGAGAAAGGACAAGGAACTAATGAGAATGACCTTCCAGCAGATACCACCTTGGAAAAAGTCACATTCAGATCAGGGACCTGGACACTACACAGCTTAAGGGCTGTACTATTTCACAGGGATTAGAGAAATCTGACCTTCTGCTCCTTTCATCAGACTCAAGTTGAGCCCACATCTCCCAGCTCCCCAAAGATTGCCCTAACTGTACAGCCTAGGAGAGGGAGTTTGGTTACCAGTCCTCCCAACCATGCTTCTATTCTCTTTCCTGGAGAAAGGAGAATGCTCAGGGAACATGAAAAATAGAAGCAGAAGAAAGTAGCAGGGTGTCAGTGTGGACTGTGAACTTTAAAACCGACTGCTCAACACAATATGGATTTGGATGGCTCTGGAGACAGGACTAGAAGCTGATGAGTATGAGAAACTTGCCTGACAGACATGTAGACGGCTCAGGAATTTAGGCAATCTGAGGGTGAAGAGGAAAGGGCAAGGGATTTTGAGGTCTAGTATTGGTTATGGTGTAGGTTAAGCTAGCACTAATTTCTTATAGGATCATTGTTTTAGTGTGTTAAGCCTCATCCCTGTGCCACATGAATGTCCATAATATACTGGAAAATTACCCTTCATTGAGATAACTCCATTCATCAGTCATGTAGCTAGAATGCATTACAAAACAATATCTCGTGGTCTAGGCTCAAGGGGATGAAAAAGGAAACCTATTGCAAAGCACATTTGCCAGGATAAGACATCAGGAACTAGTTTCCCAGCTGTCTGGAGAAGATAAGGAAAAAAGTGAAAGTGAGGAGCATTTTAATACATCACTGGTGGGGGAAATATTGAACTTGGCAACAAAGTTGTTTTTCTTTACCTAGGTGTGAGTCAGTGTTTTTGTAAAACCTCACAAAGACAGAAATAAATTTTAAAAATAAACAAAAACCCCAACCAAACAAAAACAATTACTTCTTACTTCAGAAAGCCTGGCAGACACCCAAACTCAAGATCCTTATGAGAAGAGAGAACTCTTACCATACAGAATCATAAAAGGCATTCAAACATTAAGTATTTTTACTCTGATTATCTGTGTTATACAGACAGTCCATGGGTCAAACAGCCATTTCCAATTTTACTGCAAAGAATAGTTGCACAATATCTTCAATATGCAGGAGGTAAATGCCAGGGTCATACTTTCTATATACAGCTCCTGGAGGCACTGAATCACACAGTAGTTGAGGCTGGCAGGTACTCCTGGAGATTGTGTAGTCAGTCCTGTACCCAAAAGACAACCACATTGTCCATGATTGTCTCTAATTGAGACCCCACAACCTCTCTGGGAATCCTGCATCAGTGTTTGACCATCCTTGGATTGAAAAAGTTTCATTATTGTGTTTTAGTGACATTTCCTGTGTTTCATTTTTTTCCCATTGCCTCTGGTGTTGTCAGTGGGCACCATGGAGGAGAGTCTGTCTCCATTTTCCTTACACCCCCTCCCTCTGGTATTGATGAGACTTCTTCTCCAGGCTGAGCAGCCACAACTCTCACAGCCTCGTTCTTGTATGTGGGATGCTTGACTCCCTTAGGCATTTCACTGTCCCTTCACTGGACTATTCCATAATATCCATACCTCCGTCACACTGGGGAATCCAAGAGTGGAGCCAGCACTTTAGATATGTCACACCAGTGCTGAGCAGAAGGGAAGGATCAGCTCCCTCAATCTGTTCCCAGCACTGCCTCTGGGGGCTGTTGGCCCTCTCTGCTGCCAGGGCACACTGCTTGCTTATGGTCAATCAACCATTCACCAAGTCCTCCTCCCCCAAGCTGCTCTCCAGGCTGTCACGCCCCAACATCTACTGTTGCAGACCACTGGCCTGGAACAATTTTTAAATCTCTTTAGAAATAAAGGAATAATCCTAGTTCTTAACCCTTTATGTGTTCTTTATGGGACTTTATGTGTTCTAGATGTCCCCTTCTCTTCCCTGGAGACTGGGAAAGCAAAGAGGAGATTTCAGTTAGCTACTGGGAAAGACGTTTTAATGGTATGGATATTAAAATGTTGGAAAATCATGCAATCATGAAAATTCTGTCACTGGGGCTTAGACCAGCATCTAACAGGAAAATATTTGGCCTAGCTGATCCTGTTTTCAGGCAGGGGAAGGGATTTAATGAATTATCAAGGTTTTTGCCATATTTCTCTGCAGATTCACTACACAAAAATAATGGCACTGATATTTGAAATGTCTTAGCCTTCTATTCTAGATATGGTACCGATCATCTCACACAGTGCTGAAAGAGTTTATTATTAAAAAAACCCCTACATTTTATGGTCTTCTCCTCTGCAGGACCCTGGTGTTTTATGAACACTGACAAATTATCTTCCCAGGGCTCCTGGAAAAGGACTGGGAAGTATTACCTTCTATATTTACTCATGGTCACTGAGTCAAAATTTTCAAAAGAAACCATAGACTTTGACTTCTCATTTAAGATTCTTAAGAACAGGTTTTTTCAGCATCTAAAATACATCTTCGAAGCATATTTCCCATAATAGTGAGTATTCTGCAGATTCCATATCAGATTCCAGTTGTCAGGGTTTCCAGAAAATCAGTTACCATCTGTGAGAAGTTGTGAGCTAAGTCACTAGCCCAGCATTACGTTTGGAATGATGTGCAGGAGAATAACAAAAATCCATAATAGCAACAAAATCTAATACCACAACAACACTCAGCTTCCCAAACCACAGTATGATCTTTTCCTATCTTGAAGTCCTTTGCCATCCCTCCCCAAATTCCACAGTTTCTGCAATGAGGTAACCATGATTCATCCCACAGCAGGTCCATCCTCTGCAGTAAGGGAAAAAAATAGGGCAAAGAAACCACCAGTTTGCGGTCATGCAATTAGAAACTGGGAAACAATGTACACAGTGGATCTGAATTATGGCAGGTTTAGTTCTGGCATTCCTTAACCTGGCTTGGCAATTATAATGTTCTTTTCTGTTTTTTTGTTGTTTGGGGTTTTTTACTGTTCCAAGTAATTTCTTAGGCTTTTTGAAAAAGCAAACTGGAAAGACAAATTCTTCCCATGGAATCAGCTGATCCACAGCTGGGTAAACAGCAGAATTGGAACTTCTGGATCCTCACCACAGACCCTGGCAAAGCTTCTAATACTGATACGCTGTTATCGTCAGATGGCTTTTGCAGTTGCATAGATTCAGACATGACTTGTGCATATCACAGGAAAACAGTGGTTTTCTTTTCTTGAAAAAGATACTCTTCAGATAAATTGAGATCTCCTACTGTCACCCCAGCCTCTGTCCCTCAGTTTTGGTTAATTTTATATACTACATACCAGCATATTGGTTCTCTTCCAAGTATTAGAAAAATAAAAGCATATTGTTAAAAGGGGGTCAGTTGGATACATTTGTCTCCACAGGTTTAGAGCCAAGTAACCCACAGTAGTTCTGTAACTGGACAGAAAAACGAAATATCTTCTTCCTGAAACTGTTCATTGTCACTGTGCCGATTTCTGAATCTAAAATAAGATTCAAAGCACACATCTCCATTCTGATCTTCCACAGGTTCTATTTCAAATTCACTTCCAACTAGACTGACTCCTGCAGAGTTAATTTCAGATAAGTAACAAAAGCAAGCAACAGTACTGTTACGCAAATATTTTATATCATTTAAACATGGTTGTTTTCCCATGTTAAAAAATCATGAACAACTGAATACACGTGTCTGTACATAAAGGTCCAATTCTTTTTTTTTTTTTTTGCAATGTGTCTTACCTCAATCAAAGTCAACACAGAAGCACTAGTAAAGCAATTAGATCAGAAGGACCCCCAGCTGATTAGTAACTTTAGGCCTGTATATAAATGGATCTTGGTCTTCCAGATCTAAATATTTAGACTAACTGAAGAATTCTGCATAAGGAAAGAAGTCAAGACTGGAAGTATTGCATTTGGGATGTAGAAGCAAGAATCACAGGATCACGCAAAATAAATGGTATTATTATTAGCATCATTCAGAAGCTATGTAAAAGATGACGGGCTGAAAGGATGTGTTTAAACATGCCAAATATATCTGGGATATCTCAGAAGCATTTCACTCATAGGATACAAACTGATTGGCTTTTGTCATTTAGGGCTAGCTAACCTGCAAAACAATTCAGCACGCTGGAAGGCCAGAAGAAAGTATCAGG
>WEKX01020826.1:0-10796 GCA_013390025.1 Pitta sordida | reverse complement strand
CCCTTCTCTGGACCCTCTCAAGCAGCTCAACATCCTTCTTAAACTGGGCAAGACCAGAACTGGACACAGTACTCAAGATGAGGTCTGACCAGCGCTGTGTACAGGGGAAGGACAACCTCCCTGGACCGACTGACCACACTGTTCATAATACAGGCCAGGATGCCATTGGCCTTCTTAGCCACCTGGGCACACTGCTGGCTCATATTGAGTTTCCTGTCAATCAGTACACCTAAGTCTCTCTCCACTTCACTAGTCTCAAGCCACTCCTCCCCCAGCCGATAGCGGTGCATGGGGTTGTTATGTCCAAAGTGAAGAACCTGGCACTTGGTCTTGTTAAACTTCATACTGTTGGAGCTTGCCCATCTCTCCAGCCTGTCAAGGTCACTCTGAAGGGCCTTCCTACCCTCTGGCAGTTCAACATTTGCCCCCAGCTTCGTATCATCTGCAAAAGCCAGCATAAAATGTTTCCATCCAGTCCGTGCTTTACAAGTTTCTCCTGAAGCTTGTTGTGGGAAAACGTGTATTATATAGGCAAAAGAAATGTAGCTAATACAATGACATCTCAATGATCTGACATATGCCATACTGACATGACCTTTTAAAATTCTAGGAATTCCTTAGTCAAAAGTCACAGAATCACAGACATTAGTCCGTCTATATTTATTAAAATTCTATTTCAATGGCTTAACTTTGTGCAATTTCATATTCTATTTATAGATGTTGTCATAGAAATTAAAAAGGAAAATACGTGAATCTTGAATATTGGGTAAAATGCAGATAACAATGAACTATCTTGATCTCGTTATTATTTGGAATTCTGATTAAGCATGAGTGGCATATGTCTACATCTCTAGCATCCCATACAAAGGAGAAAAAATATTACATCACCATTGGAAACACCATGTTCCACAAAGCACTAAACTACATGACTATGTAGCTTCTCCAAATCCTTAAGATTTCAATTCACTGTTTATTTAAGGAAGTAGAAAGTTGTTGAAATAATTCCTGTAGTACATAAGTATTCATTACAGCACTAAGTTAGGAAGTTTATCAAGTTTAGTCCCTTAGATGACAATCAAATACACTGATAAATCTTTTTTAAGTTCTACCTTTAAGTGAAAGAGGTTTTCTGCCTCTGTGAGTCCACTTAAACACTGTTACCAATTTACTCTTGGATGACTAAAATTGTTCTACTTTTCAGGGGTCTATTTATGGCCAGTTTATATCTCCTTTTTCTTGTGTCCATTTTTAGATAAAGTATAGTTCTATGCTTCTATTTTCCCTGGATGAATTAAATGCCTCTGCGGAGCACAGGAAGAAGTGTACATACTCAATTAAAACATAGAATTATGCATAGCTTGATGTCATGCCATTTTTTGTTCTTGGTACAACCAGTGTCACCAGTCTGAAACATCATAATCTTTTGTCTCTGGTATTCAGTGAAGGATTGCCATTTACACTGCGTAAGTAATTTGTCTGTCCTTTCAGATTTTTGTTAACTTGGTTTAAAAGGCAAGCCTTTGACTCCTTTTGTAAGGGAGGTTAAGAATACACCCTGGATTTGGTTTTTTTTTCCTCTACAGAATTATGGACCCTATACTAGAACATCTGCAGCCATCTATAATATAGATTTTTATATTGTCCCATCTCAGTGTATTAAGTGTTATGAAACAGATTTGCCATCGTCTGAGCCTTCTTGTGTTACTGTGTCATAATTTCTCATTGGTTAATATATGGAAAATTCCTCCTTTTGTCCTTTTGAGTCAGAGAACTCAAAGTCAATACTAGGCTGGAGTTGTTAAGAGTCGCTCATCTGTTACTGTGAGCTCAGACCTTTAATTTGATATGATTATTTTAATTCTATTTCTATTTCTTTATTCCTTAGTCACTTTCATCTTCCTGTCAAATATTGTAACTTTTCAGTACTAATCACATCTTCCAACTCTGTGTCAATGATAAAATTAGTTAACATATTTTTCCTGTTTTTACAAACTTCCATAATAAATTTGTTTGATAGGAATCGTCTTACACCTGATCATTAAGAAAATGAGACGTTAATTTCTCTTAACATTTTACTCAGCTTTCAATACATTCCTTCTCCTCCTCTCCCCATTTAAGCTGAAAGAAATAATTTGACAAACTTGAAAAAACATTAACAAGGACTTATCATCCTGACTTTTGGGCAGCCATGCTGGAAGTCAATAATGACTTTTATTCTGACTTTTCATCCCTCTTTCTTTCAGCCATTCCTAGATATTGACTTCCAATATGTTTTTTTTCTTGTCTTCCTTTCAAGAAATTTCTTTCTGCACCTTACTTGGATATGTTTTTTAACTTCTCATTATTCTACTCTTTCACTAGCAAATAGCCTGAAGTTAAAACTGAGAAAGGAATCGTGACACTATTTAGAAGTTTAAGAAGAATATTTTTCTTTGGTATATGTCAAGCATACAGCTTGGTGGACTGATGGTCCCCTGAAATATGAGTCTGCATCATCTATTGTTTTGATTTGGGCATGTTTGTTTGGGATTGGATAAAAAGTAATATGTTACAAATCGAAAGAGGGAAAAATTAAGTTAGATATTAGGAAGAATTTTTTTTTTTTTTGAGGGTGATGAGACACTGGAACAGGTTGATAAGGGAGGTTATGAATGGCTCAACCCTGGCAGTGTTCAAAGGCAGGTTGGATAAGGCCTTGAGCAACCTGGTCTAGTGAGAGATGTCCCTGCACATGGCAGGGAATCTTTAAGGATCTTTAAGGT
This sequence comes from Pitta sordida, assembly GCA_013390025.1. Taxonomy (NCBI): domain Eukaryota; kingdom Metazoa; phylum Chordata; class Aves; order Passeriformes; family Pittidae; genus Pitta; species Pitta sordida. Next base: position 8,034 of record WEKX01020826.1, on the reverse strand, counting down.
TCATTCCAACCCCTTAACATTCTGTGATTGCTTCTCTGCTCCATTTCCAGATAGTCAAACTTCAAGAACTTAATTTCTCTTCTGAACACCTAGTACTGTGATTGTAATCCATATTATAACTCACAAATTGCATTTTAGAAATAGTACAGAGGTTCATCTTGCATTGCTTTCCAGTATAGACCCAATGAAATTATTTAGAAAATCGGGAAAAATATTAATAATAACAGCTAAAATTGCTTGCCCCAAAATCATGTTTCTAATCATATTCCCCTGACTAGAGTTATTGAGACAATATGATAGTTTAGAACCATATGAAAAAAAAATATTCTGTTCTAGACCTAATATAGTGAGAAGGGTCTAACTGATCTTCTATTGATCTAAGAGGTTTAATTCAGTCCTGCTTCATATATCCCTGCTGAGTACATATTAATCTACTGATTTATAACCTTTGCAATAATCTTTACATCATCCAGTGAATTAATCAGTAGTCGAATTAAAGATTTTAATAGCATATGTCTAGTAAAGGTAGAATGATTTCCCCTTCTAATTATAGTATCTAATTTTCTTCTTACTATTGTCCAGCAGCTGTACTGTTGGTCATGTTGGGTTTTTTAAATTTAATTTTCTTTCTTATCTGTAACCTCTTCACCTTAAAAAGATCATTTATCTCCCATGAAAACCAATGACAAGACTATTTTTCAGTTCAGAACTTTTTCATAATTACATTTTTGGCCTTAAGGGAAAAACTGTATATATTATCAAATTCCTTGGCTTTGCAACGGAGTAGCTTTAACAGTCCCGCACACTGCCTGCAGCCATTGTAGTTTATTTTCAATATTAGAAAATCCTCAAATTGTAAGTTCTAACAGGGTATAGTCCTGTTCAAATTGAAACTCATTACAGTAACCCCTCAAATTTTGTGGGGGATAGGGTCTACAGCAGTGCCACAAAAGCTGAAATCCACAAAGAGTGGCAGATCATGAATAAGCAAATAAGCCATGACCATCTCCCCCCCTCCCTCAGCCCTGGAATGCTGGAGGCCTTCCCTGCACCTCCCTGTGCCCTGTGACTGTACAAGTAAGTGAAGAGGGTCTTCTCTACCCCTTCCCCTCCCGGAGAGACTGTGAGGTTACCTGCAGCAACACCATTGGCATGGGAATACCCAGCTTTTGCTGTTGTCACCACAGCACAATGCTGTGCTGCTCCCCTGAGGCACTGTGGTACCATGCCTCTCTACAGTTGGACCCTGTGGCACTACAGTACTGAGCCATGCCATGGCAGAACCCTGGAGCACCACAGTACCATGCTTCTCTCCAGTTCCTGCGGGGAAGGAGGCTTCTGCTCACCTGTACCCTCCCGCACTTCCCTGGGGATGATGGCACTTCAGCAAGGAACACCCCCACCTCCTCCTTCCATGGCCAGATGGCTGAGGCTATTGGTGGGACACATCCTGTCCCCAGTCTGCTGGTGAATGACCTCAGCAGGGACACCTTCCTTGCCATGCCCCACACTGTCTGCTGAGCTGGAGGTAGCAACAAAACATGTCCCCGCTGCCCCAGAGACACATGGAGGGGGCTTCCGTTCACCTGTGCCCTCTCACACCTCGCTAGGGATGCCAGCACTCTGGCAGGGAGCACCCCCACCTCCCCCTGCCTTGGTGAGGAGGATGTGAGTATTGGTAGGGACATGTCCCATCCCTGGTCTGCTGGGGAGTGACTCCAGCAGGGACAGTGAGGCTCCAGCTTGCCTCACTTGGATGAGCTGCTGACATCATGTTATAAACCTTCCCTACCAGGTAATCTCTCCAACATTCATAAGGGAATGAACTCTGGATGGTTCCCAAGCAAGCAAGAGGTAGCGACCCCCAACACCACAGGGCACGCCAGTCCTGCCCTGTGGGAAGCGCCAGTCCTGTTCCTCAGTGCAGCAGAGGGACTGTGCATATGCAGACAGGAAAACTCCGTGAACAACTGAGGGAAGGTATCCTTGGGGGAAAAAAATTGCGGTGTACTGTAGCTGCGAGAGGGGAAATGTGTAGAAGTGAGGGGTTACTGTAAATTTTTCTTAGTGCCTTGCAAACTAGTCCTGTATATTCTTCGCAAAAATTTATTTATCTTCATGTCCTTAGAGTTACCATAATCATGCTATGGTGGATCTAACAGTTTCTATTTATCAACATAAAATCCACAGGCCATTTATCACTTACATCTGCAAAATAATTACACTACAATCCAGAAATGCTCCTGAATGGTGCAACACTTATTGTGGAAGTGTGAGACACTTCCTGAAACTAAGTTTAAACTCTGTAAAAGAATCACAAATTGGGTAAGATTAAAAGGGTCCACAGTGGGTCACCCGGTACAACCTTCCTGCTCAAGTAGGGTCATCCTAGAGCACATTGCACAGGATTGTGTCCAGAGAGTTTTGGAATATCTCCAGTGAAGGAAAATCCACAACAACTATCTGTTCTAGTGTGCAGTCACCCATACAGAAAAGTTCTTCCTCATAATCAGATGGAATTTCCTGTGCATCTATTTCTGTCTGTTGCTTCTAGACTTAATGCTCAGTGCTACCAAGAAGAGCCTAGCTTCATCTTCTTGACAACCTCCCATCAGTTTTAAACATTGAAGAAGTACCCTCTCAGTTGTCTTTTTTTAAGATTGAGCAGGCCCAGCTCTCTCAAAAGAGATGCTCCTGTCCCCTAATCATACTTAGTAAGCAACATATCTCTCTTGTGTATTGAGGTGCACAAAATTGGACACAGCTTTCCAGATGCAGACTCACCAGGGCCGCGTAGAGGGGAGGATCATCTCCCTTGACCTGTTCTTTCTAATGCACCCCAGGCCACAGGGGCACACTGCTGGCTCATAGATAGCTTGGTGTCCACCAGGACCCACAGGTCCGTCTCTGCAGATTTGCTTTTCAACAGCCTACAAACGGTGTTTGCATTGCTACATGGGGTTATTCTTCTCCAGGTACAGGACCCTGAATTTGCCTTTGTTGTATTTCAGGCAGGTTTTCTCTTCCCTACTAGAAAATACTTCTGAAGGAGCAACATCTCAACAGGTTATGCATTTTTGTTTTGGAGTTATGAACCAAGAATTGTAAAATCTGGAGAGTCCTTGTTGCATTAATTCATCCATTTGTTAAGAGTTTCAGGTCAACCCGAGCATAGCCTAGTACTATCCTCTCCTGGTTAAGTGACCAGTGCTCCCTCAGAGCCTCTAGATTTTAACAAACTTCAAAGAAACTGTTTGAGCATAAGAAATCTAGAAAAAGGAAATGAGCTCTAGATCTATGGTCAGAATGTAGCTGAAAATAAAGGATCTTCCCAGATACATTGCATATTTGCAGGTCATAAATGGAGATGCAAAGAATAACTGCCGAAAAGTTGGAGCACAGTGTTGATCAGCTGTATTAAAATTCTTAGAGACATGTCTGTGTCTCTCTAATTTGAATAAAGGTGCAAACGAGACCATGTGTTGAAGTTCACAGAATTCACAGAATATTATGAGTTGGAAGGGACCCATAAAGATCATCTAGTAAGTTACTAGTATGGATTTTATTTAAGAGTGCATGCACAGTAGAGATAGATAGAAATAAATACAAAAAAAAAGGGAGGGCGAGGAGGGGACAAAAAGAGGGTGACAGAGAGACAGAGATAGAAATATATCACCTCTCCATGTATTCTGGCTGTTCCATTCATTCTCTTCTTGTGCTCTTCTCAGTGCTGAAGGTTCTAATCTTGTCAAAGTGATGGTTGCAGATTTGATTCAATGAGTGTGGGGGAAGCCCACACAACACAGTCCTTTCGGTTTGTATTATGCTTAGGATAGTCTGGAATGGGCAGAGAGAGCAGTTTTAGACTGGATAATGTAATACTGTGAGTTATGGGATACTTTGAGAGTCTTTTATGACACATTCTGAGACATTATACCTGCCTTTGATATCAGTGTTGTTGAGTCAGCTGTGGCCCATTATGGCCGACTAGCAGGCGTGAGTACCTTCAGGGTACATGTGAATGTCCTGGTAATTCTCTGGAGGAAAGTTTTCACAACCACGTCACTTTTGTAAGGAATTTTGGTATGATAAAAAGAATCACAGAATCACAGAATATTGTGAGTTTTAAGGGACCCACAAGGATCATCGAGTCCAACTCTTAACACTGTCTCCCTGACGGGATTTGAACCCAGGCCTCCCACACGCCAGGTGGGGACACTTACCACTGTACTAAAGTGGTGGGGTTTTTTTTCCCACCTCACAGGATTTGCCTCTTATCAGCCTCTTCCCTCCTCTTGTTCCACACCCAGCTTGTAGCCTGAAGTGGTGGGTGTGCAAGCCCAGAGCAACAGTAGAGTAATGCAAATGGTTAATTGTTTGAGTCATTAATCACTAGCAGTCTTGTCTCTGACATCACCAGAGAAATTTCTGCTCAGGTCTTTGTAGAAATTCTTAGTCTTATTACTTAGGAAATTCATAGTTATATTGCTCTTTATATTGACTAAGGTGACAAGATCAGCTGTTTATATACCTGATCCTATAGCTTTTCCTTTCAAAGCTTTAGTCTTAATAATTAGCAGTTTCTTCTTTCATCTAACATCCCCAGGGATATAAGTGCTTTCTAATAAAAGAAAAGTGAGATTTCCTTCAGGTCTCTTAGGACATCCATTCATATCTAAAAGGCTAAAAGTATTTTTGAATGCTTCAAGTTTAACTACACAAGTATTTATCTATATCACTTACCCAGATAGAAGATAATAGTGCATACAGTAATTGAAACAATAACAATAACACTTGTCTTATTTTTATAATTCTATATCCATGCTTTTGTTCTGAGATGAAAAACAGACTCTTGTTACTGCTTTCAAGTCAGCCTCTTTTTTAAGTACTACCAATGATTGTAAGAAAAAGAAATCTTCATCAGTACTCATTATGACATCTTCACCAAACTATGTGCTCACTTAATCCATCAAGTTCCCCTTATTTGATAAAGAGACTCTGATTCTGGATCTGGCACTATAACTATATCTGGAAGCCTCTTATACAGGTCCTTGTTCCGCTTGAGAGCCTTTGATTAGTTAATTACCACCTGAGATGTAAATGCGGTGAACGGTGCATAAGCTCTGGTCCTGAGAACTTGTAATTTTTTTTTCCGTAGCTTTTGGGTATTGGGATAGGCGTTCACATATGCAAATTTTTCACACTAATTTTTCATTCCAATTTTTGTTCTAATTAAGATAAACTCAGAAACTATATTAAGGTAACAGTTGCAATTCTAAATGTTTAGTAAGTACTTGATTTGAGAATGGCTGTACATCAAATTAAGGTCTAGATCTTCCAGGACATCTTAGCTCAGAGCTTTTCTATTTTCCTAACTTAAATCTTACTACAATATTAAGGTCAAATAGGTTATTTGTCCAGTTGGCTCTACTCTGTTCATAGAGAGTATGGATCTGAGACCTATGAGAATTCTGAGAGCCCTTTTTGAATTTCCACACTTGTGGGTGTTCACTGGGGATTTGGACTAGATGATCCTGTGGGTCCCTTCCAACTCAGAATAACCTGTGAACCTGTGAATTTGGAGGCATTGAAAGAACTCTAAGGATGATTGTCCTATCAGTTGCAGTTACATTAGAAGACCAGAAGATTGAACGCACTGAATCTAAATTTTTCTAACTGCTAAGCTGTTCTAGTTCTGATTACTGTATGATGTATGGGGCAGACTTTCTCAGTAAGATTCTTTGAAAATGTTAGGAAGAAACTCATTTAAACTGAGACAGCAAAATGCAACAGCTTGAGATAAAAGTAGGAATAACTATTTACTTTTTTGAGATGCTTCCAACTTTCTTTCTGCTTGTGGAAGTCTGGAAGATACGTTAGAGAAGATAAGGTAGCATATTTTTGCAAATATAGTAAAGGGAGAAATACAGGAATACTTATTCACCCTATGATTTATTAACAAGATGAACAGTATTTCTTCATTTTTTCTCGGCCCCCAGATTATTTATATTTCATACAAAATATCTGGCAAGAGTCAGTTTCAAGTTTGATTGGTACTTCATGCAATTTTAAATGCACTCACAAAAAATTATTGCAGTAAAACTGGTTAAGATTTATTGAGGGTTTGCTATGCCCTTGCTTCATAACTAACAAATATATCATAAACACTTACTGGTTAAAATCCATGTGTATTTTGGTATAGCGTGGAGGGGTTCACATTTTAAGTGTGTATTTTTCCTTTGGCAGCCCAAGGAAATCTCTCTATATAGGTTTCCAACAAATATAGAAAACAGGCCTACATTTTCGAGAATCTCATCTGTCCTGAGGATCTGTCCTGTCATGCAATAAAAACACAAGATTGTAAATCTCTTTAAATTTTCTTTCATTTCTCACATTGCTATGGATGTGAAAACTAAACATGTTTGATACTTATTGTGCTGCCCAATATTTTGTCTAAATACTTTGGTGATACTGGCCAGAAAAGAATCCTGAACAGAAGACTAAAAGTCCAATATATACATACCCATTAACAATCTACAGATAGGGAGAATAAGAATGATTTCTTGCAAATCCAATATGCATCTGAATACCATTCCAAAAATATATGAAGAGTTTTAAAGTAATTAAATGTGAGACTCTCACAGCAGCAACACAGAACAAGGAAATATAACTTTCTAGTGGCTAGAAGACAAAAAAGAAAATAAACTTCTGTTGAAATGATTTTATATAATGGTAGAGTTTCTTTATGGTTTTCAAAATAAGCACGGATAATTTAGAAAAAGCTTGCATTTCCTTCACCATCTAATCATGTATCTATGACACACTAATGACATCCACAAATGATCCTGTGGGTCCCTTCCAACTCAGAGGAAAAGTTCTGCATGAAAATAACTGCATTTAAGTGGAAGTGACTAGGAAGCTTTTATTAATCTTTGATGGAAGCCAGCAAACTGGAGCTGGAGTACAGAATTAAGAGAGAAAAATACTCAAGCGTGTGAGTTTCCTTATTCTAGAGGGAATTAGAAAATTATAAACAGAAAGGGAAAGAAGGCACAGGGAATTACTATATGTGCCAGTACACAAATGGGAAGGTGCAATGCAGCAGGGAATTTTCTCATGCTGCTCTACAGATAAGGAGGTGTACATAAATGGTGAGGTGCGACTCAGGAGAGAATTTTCTCATGCTGTTCTACAAATAAGGAGGTAGATGTTTCAAAGCTTTCAGTAGAAACACACATAAATGTAGGGAACGGGGATTCATTTTTGCACTGTTTCAGTGAAATGAATGAGATCTGAGTCACGGTGTTTGAAACTTTAACAAGTTCACAAAAATTACAATTTTATCTCTATAGATATCTAAAATAATAACTAAATGTTACATGTTGCTGACTTTACTCCTGATTTGAACCTTATCAAGTGTTATTTGAGGTTTTTAGGTCTTTGCCGTAAATTAATTTCACCCTTCATTTAAAAGTGTAAATGAAATAAGTCTGGTTTAGTAGCTATCTTAGGATTTTACGGTGATAATATTTTCTTAAATGTTTGATCATGTTAGTTCTTGAATCTTTTGAAGAAACCAATGTATTTCTGTGAAAAGACGTTGAAGTACCACCACATGTCCAAAAATACTGAGCACAGAGAAGGTGATCTCTCAGTGGAATGGGCTGCCCAAGGAGGTGGTGGAGTCACCGTCCCTAGAGGTCTTTAAGAAAAGGTTGGATGATATACTTTGTGGCATGACCTAGATATTAGGGTAGTGTATTATAGGTAGGATGGTCTCTAGGTAGTAGGATGGAAACAGGTTAGGTAACAGGTTTGACTAGATTAGATTAGGTAATAAATGATAGGTTGGACTTGATGAAAAAAATAGTGAAAATGGCTCTTATTGCCTTTTAGAAGCAAAGATATTCTAATCCATTTGGGTTTCAAAAAGGTATTTTTGTGCACAGTTGCTGTTTTTTCAGTCTGCAGGCTGTACTACATAATGAGATGTTATAGTGCATGTGAGCAGTTGTATTGGGTCTGTCTGAGCCC
>WEKX01020820.1:0-15180 GCA_013390025.1 Pitta sordida | reverse complement strand
TCAGTACCACTCTGAAAACAGACACAGTTGTTTGTTAGATGTCAATCAAGTTTCAGTTTAAAAAAATAAAAATAAGCACAGCAACAACCCACATCTCATGCTATTTCAGTCCTCCATAGTCCTGGGAAAGGGATTTGGTTACGGTTCTGCCAGGTCTCCACATTCTTCTGGATTTTTTTGGGGCCAGCAAAACAGTGAACAACAAACAAAATATATTTTGGTCTCCTATAGCTCTCTCTGTTTAAAATTTAGCAGATACTATGTANNNNCAGATACTATGTATTAGCTTGCATACAAACATATTTGAATGACAATGTTGGACTTTCATATTTAGTTATTCTGCCATTGCTCTGGAAGAAAAAAATAAAAGAAAATACACCTGTAGTAAAGCTACTCAATTCCACTCACAATTGCAGTGTCTGCTGGAGGCCAACTAACAAGTTAATGTGATCGTCAGTAGTGTGTCGCTTTGAAGTTAATCAAGCCAATACCTACACCACAGAAATCATGGGCTGGACTTCAAAAGATTGCAGAAAAAAAAAATAAAAATCAAGACTTCCTGAGGGGAAAGTATGATGGATGACAAAAAGTTGCCCATTTAGATAATTATGTAAATGGTCACAAAACTATGTCTGTGAAACTCCAAGACACTAAAGGGAAAAGAATTCATAGGAATGAATTAACTTGATTTGAAATGCAACAAATCATAAAATTTGCACAAAGATCATGTCTTTCATTATTTAATCAAAACCTTCCTTGCACAACATGATAGTTTTTAAGATTTAGCTAGAACATTCAAGTTAGTTAACATTTGTTCCTGTTATTTCACCTCTGCTTGCATAATACTATTAATATAGTCAGTTTTACCACTGACAAAAGTTCATAGCAAAAGATGGCACTGGGCATATACCATAAAGCTCACTAGATGATAACTGTAACAATTCCCTTTAAAAAAAAGTGTGAGAGAAGCCAAGTTCTAGTGTGCATGATTTCCTCCCTTAACTTTCCAGAAAAAGCAAGGGGGGAAAAAAAAAAAAGAAAAATCACACAGTACTCCAGGGACAGGTTTCTAAGGTCCTTGAAGACCTTGAACACAGACCTATATCTATTTGGCCTGGCTGTTGGCCAAGACAGATTTGATGTCAAAAGATAAATGATATTCCTCTGCATCAGTCCTCATCTCTGCCTTCCATGAGAGAGCAATGCAACTGGTGCTTCAGATTTCATTTTTCAGATTCCAGGGTCTCAAAACTCTATTTTTGTTCTTACTACTTGCTGCCCTTTAGGCAACAAGCTTCACTAACCCATGAGGTTACACTGGCCATTATCACCTCGGTTGCATTTTTCTTGTAGCTCTCGCACTTATGCCTCATTGTATAATCAGATGCTGGAGCAACTCTTCTATTAGACACATAGAGTGCCTAGCAAAAAAGGGCTCCTACACTTGAACATAAGTTCTAGGTTGTTACATGGCAAATAAAAATTGATCTTAAAACTAATCTTCTCAGGACTGAATGCTTCCAATGCACAGTTTGCTCTGCAGTGTGAAACCACGTGAGAGAACTGTTTGAGTTATGAGTATGTGATGCTATACCTTGCTAGCAGCCTTCCCAAAAAGCCTCACACACAAGAAAGGCCTTGAAACAAAGCCAAGTTGCCAGAGCAGGGTCAGTCAGAGGAACTCATCACAACTCAATGATTTATCTGTCCTCATTCTGTGAGCTGTAAATCAGGAAGAAAGATGAGGAGCTTCTTGGTTTGATCATAGCACAAATGGTAAATATCACCATTTTTCACCAGCTAATACAAAAAATATTAAGACAAATATTCCCTAATAAAATATTTTAAAGTGCTTAACAATATTTATAATTAAAATTAATGAAATATTTTTTTTAAATTATGTCAGCCTATAAGCTTTGTTGTTGCAAATAAAGAACTTGACCGAGAAGGGCAGCAGTTCAGGCTTCAGACACTAGGCCTCTATTCACTGCTGTACAGTTTGTAAAATTTTTCTGGTTGAAACTAAGAACTTTAAATAGAGAAGGTCCAGGGCAGTAGCCTGACATCAGCCGAGATCAACACTGCTCGTTTTCCATCCTCTTCCCTTACTCTATTTTACCAGTATTCTCAAAGAAGAGAAGCACAGGCGGCCTTATACCTGAACCCTGGGAGATCTTCCTTCCCTCTGACATAGTTGCACTGAAACTTCAGTGCTTGAGCAAAAACAGCTGCTGAATGCACAAATCACAGCAAAGCAGCTACTCACAACCATATGGTCTTCTATCATTCTCCTTCTCAGCTCAGGCACGACTAATATATAGGTTTTGGTAGCAGGGTAATCTTTTCTATCTTGTTCTGAGGCTTAGAAAGCAAACTAGGAGAGCAAACAATTGTATTACAAACAGATATAAAAGCTTGGTAATAAAGGGGTTTTTCACCATTTTGCCTCATCCCACTGATAAACACAGACAATTATCCTTGGTGGGTTGGTGAATTTATAAGGCTTGGCACATTTGCTGTGCTGCTACAGCTTCCACACACCACACATAGAACAAAAATCCAAGTTTCAGTCAGGTCATAAACCAGAGCAGAACCAGCTTCCAGTGCACATTCGTCAGAAGGACAAAAATTAGGACTGAAACCTGCTATTACACTTTTACAGCACACAAAATGTGCTTGAAAGTATGCTGGTTCACAGAACTGAAACCAATCGTCACCACTGTCAGTCAAGCGAGAACATAAGACAAGATGTTTTCTAATCAGCTAATTAGCTTCCTAGGACATCAGGTACTAAATTCCCGGCAAAAAATAACCCCTTGGAAAGCTATGTCAGGGATCTAAGTGACAGCATGCAAATTTACTTTAGCAAGATATTCAGAGATGCATTAAAGGAAAACTTGAATAAAACACCACCACCAATAATAAAGGACTACTGAAATCCAGTGGGAAATAGATATCAAAATTCCATAGGCTCCCCATAAAAAATTCAGCCAAATTACAATTGTGAAAATCTGGTGTGGATACTGGGATCAGCATGACATGACAATTTTTCTATGTGAAGCATTCATTCTGCAGATAACCTCAAAGTCTCACTGTTGGCCATCCAACTTAGTCTACCTACTGTCTCTTGAGTACCTGAAACTTGAACTCATTTGAATCTTATGGCTTCCTTGTATTATTTTGATAGAGTGATAAATCAGTGTAGCAGTATAAAAGATTATTCAACTGGAGTTCCTCCTATCTGTTAGGAAAAAGGAACATCACAGATGTGTTTCTCTTATTCCTAAGTACTCTCACTTGAGCATTATGGACACCTTTCAACACTATAAGGATCATTTTCTTTGACAGAAGTTCAAATTTGAACAATAGTAACAAGAAACACATGCCTCTGAATTCATACTCAAGGAAATTTTGAATAGAACCCAGAATCCAACTGTGGAGGCATTCATAAGCATTAGACATAGATGGAGAAGTAGTGAGTTTTAAGAGCACCTGAAGACATGCAATGCTGAAATTCTCTCATGGAATTGTTTTGTACTTGAGTTCTCAAATATTTCTAGACATGTGGTTTGTTTTGATGAAAACAGAACATGTTTACATGTAAACTAGACTTTTGACCCAATTTTTATCACTACTATGCAGCTCTTTTCCCTAAATTAACAGAGATTGTAAATTTATTCAGAAAATACAATACTGCCTCAGCAGCCTACAAGAAAGATGGTTACTTTCTAAGTACTTGACTAGATTTTGGAATGAGAAGAGGAAAAATAATGGCTCAAAACTGTCCTCTCTAAGCCTGGACCACATTGCTGTATGTGTCAGAACAGTTCCTATTTTGGAGCATCTAGTCTGGATAAGATGACATTTATAATGCTAGGTAGGTTAAAGGTACTGTATGAACAAAAAATAATTAAACGGGCCATCACTGTCCTTTGAATGGGAAAGAACGAATAGAAGCCTTGGGTTTAGTCTTCCAATCTACCATCACATATACACACACACACAACTTGTTTAAGTTTAGAAGGAAGGACTCAGCTCAGTGAACATTTTATATCACCTCCCTGGATGATTTTTTCAGCACACTTAATTCCTTTCTCAGATACTTTGCCTACACTTGGCATGCAAAGCAACACAGAATTACAGCTAACAGAGCAGTGAGAGCTTCTCTGAAGATTTGAGTAAATGCTCTGACACACAGAGCTATGCTGATTTCCAGACAACAGTTTGACATCTGCTCCATCATGTAAAATGAAACTACAAAGCCCAACTTTAATTCATTTTAAAGCCTTGTTTGAAGATCCCATTTTAGACCCTTTTGCTGTAGGTTTCACTTCCTCAGCTGTTTAACATGCACATTGGACCCTCCAACACTGAGCCATATAGATTTGTCTTTGTCTTTTGTGTTAATTATTAGCTGCTGCAGAGCTGTCTCTGTGGGTGAACGCACACAGAAACAAAGCAGCAAGGTTGTAAAACCTTTTATCTCTATCAGGGCACATTATTTGATAAGGTGCTAAGCTAATAGCAACGCATGTCAAATTGTGTTTAGACAGATCAGTGTGCTGGGAATTGAAGGTTATATTTGTCTCTGCAAACCAGCACCTACAGAAGCAAAGAAATTCATACCAATATTCACAAGGCTATGTAAACCATAAAAAATATCAAAGTGCTTATTTTACAAATGGCTGAAAGATAATAAACCTCTAATTTTATTCTTTTGTACTTTAATCATTCATATTCTCCTAAAAGCAGTGAAAGTAGGAAATAGAATAATGGACAGTGAACAATTCAGTCAACATGACCTAGCCTATGCTTTTAAAAGCAGCTCTGAGCACCGAATTGGAGACTCTAACTTCGCACTATGATCTAAATGTCTGTCCCAGAGAAACAGGCAAGCGTGTGCATCAAGGCACAAAAGCTGATGAAACAGAACACTTTGCAAAAAACATATGAAAAGTAGTACTATGGTGTGAATTTCAATTTTAAGCACTATTTTAAACTTCCAAGTGGCGGGAATTGTCTTTTGTTTGGCCTTTATTTCCCTACCTACCTCACAGATGTTTCTACACTGAAAGCTGTATAAATGTACTAAATGCACTAAATGCAAGGCAGCATCTGGACAAGACCACTTAATGAAAAGGTTGCAAAAACATCACTTCCTCCCAAATATAAACAGCTGATAATGGTGGCTGAATAGCCTGGAAAACACACCGTGGCCCTTCCTCCAGAGACCCTTACCTTCCCTAATACTTTTGTCTACTTGCACGTTTGAAACGTGAGTCTCACTAATCAAGGCTATATATGCTCATTGTCACAGTGTCTTTCAACACCAAAGATCTTTTTCTATGTGACAATCTCATATTATGACAAGGAATTACCCCAAATGCTAGGAGTCTAACCTAGATTATCTCAGAGTTGCTGGGACCAGTAAATACATTTAGATAAATCAGGATTTCAGATACTCAAGGACAGTTTCAGCACAGTTAATAGATGGGTGCTTGGTAAACAAAGTCTGACATAATTAACATTCAAATAAATCTGAATTACTCTATAATACACAACATCAACATTATTTCTTCTTTACAGACCCTGTGATAATCCTGAAATTAAAGCCTTTTGCTTTCCACAGTTCTGTATTAATGTTAGGAAGCGGTTTTTCAAAGAGAGAGTGATTGCACATTGGAATGGACTGCCCAGGGAGGTGGTGGAGTCACCGTCCCTGGAGGTGTTTAAGAAAAGACTCGATGAGGAGCTTAGTGACATGGTCTAGCTCGGGGGTGTGGGGCTGGATGGCCCTGGGTCCCTTCCGGCTCAGAGTGGTCTGCTAGACTGTGAGGGAACTAGGTTGTGTTACCGCTCTGAGATGGGCTTTCAGTCTCTGCACGGGTATTAGATGGTGAGTTGGACTAGATGATCCTTGTGGGTCCCTTTCAACTCATAATATTCTGTGATTCTGTGAAAAGTTGCACTTACAGAGCTACAAATAGGTTGAGTTACTATGATTGTGGGACAGTTTATTTCTAACAGAATACTTACGCATTTTAGCTCTTGCACTAGTTTGGCTTGGAATGTCTTGCATGGGTTTTCCTGCAAATTTGGCTCCAAAATTCCACACAGACTAATAAGCCAATAAAACAGATTATTTTTTCTTCAGTCTACAATTATTCATTCAGTATTATCACTACTGGGGAAAGCCTGGTGTTTTGGTTCTCCAGCACTCTGTTGTCTACCCCAGCACAGATACCAGCCTGTTTTGCTTACGGTGCAACCAATGAAGAACCAAACATACACAAAAACAAAGTATGTTTTCATCTTAGAACATTAAGCAATGATTTACAGAAGTGTGGCATGTGTTAATCTTTGCTATATTATCTCACTCGAGTTTGTAGCTATGTCTCTTTATATGCTAGTTTGAGAGTTGAAAAGCAAAATAGCAACAGGCTTCCTGGAGGAAAAATTTTTCTGCATCATTGCATCAGGGCAAAAAGGCCACATGAACAAATAATTTTAACTTATTAAGTTTCTTGCATCCATGCGTGTGTATCATGTGGGCTTTTCCAAATCCTGTTATGGTAAACCATCTGTATTCCTGACCAAGGAAAGCAAAGCTCACTATCACTTCACTGTTTGTGAATTCTCTCAAGGAGAAAAATGGTACTGGCTTTTGATAAATTTCATAATGGCAACTCTTGCCACTTGAAACTTAGTTGATATTAAGATGACACAGTACCATTTTTGGTTTTAAGAAAACACGTTAAGGAAACACCATTTCTTTTCCCCCTAGAACGACTACTGCTTTTTCCCCCCTCCCCTCAAAAGTGCTTTAAAGTGGAAAAGTGTATGCAAATAAAAAAGGAATAGAGAGGAGGAAAAGTCAAGTCAGACTTCCAGTACCATATTCTTTTCAAAACTGAATGGAAAATATCCAGTGCTGATGTGACACAACCATCAACATTTAATACCTTACGATTTTGGTCAAATATAACTAAGGTTACTGAGCTCAACAGCTCTTGGAGGCAAGGATGGAGGGGAGGTAAAATGAACTGAAGTTATCATAGTAACCAGAAGAAACGCTGACACCGTCTCATCCAAACAAGGAATCCATTTTCTACCTGGTAAGAATACCGTTATTGGGCAGGCAGACAGACTAATTGGGGTGTGGATCACTAACATCTAACATCTACTTTCTCTTTGCTATGGGTCTAGAAAAGTAAACACCTTCTCTATATTCTCTAGTTTTCTGACCACCAGAAAATACGTAGTCCTTAGAGAAACCACAGCGTTCCACCTAAGGTAAAATTACCCAATCACCAGTTAAACAACATCATCCAAGCTTTTCATTTTGATCACGCTGAAGGAGATGATGAAAAAAAAAAAAAATCAGGATGTAGCACAGATCCTTCCATTTGAATAAGCAGGCCAGCAAACAGGCAGATGGCAGAAGCCAAACATAGGAAAATTAATGAACCATTAAACAATGCTTTTCATCCAAACTTGTACAACTGGTTCAAGAAAAAATTCATAGTCACTATTCTCACTTTAAAGGTTAAGGAACACAACTCACACAGAAACAAGAACACTTATCTCAAGAGATCAGAGACAGAACTGAGAATAGAGGCAGCAGGAAAATAAAAATCCCCAGTCCCCCCTTCCCTGTTCCATTCCAAAAGATTCAGTTCATCCTTCGAAAGAAACATGAAGTACTTGCTTGTTTCCTGCTCTGGCTAGATATAAAGTTATTTAAGGCCATATTTTAAGGCCAGGCTTATCAGTCCAGCCCTTGATAAACAAAGTATAAATATTTAGTCAAAACATGAGGAATTATTTCTTCCCAGAATTGATTGTAGCATCATCACTAGCTTGTATGTTATATCATTTAAATATATTTTCCAGTCATACAGATATACTTGCATAGGGTTTCTAAGCCACAAAACATGCATGTAATTCATAAGAGCACGACACTCCGCAAGAGGATGCAAATGAGAGCAAACAGAGCAACCCAGATAGAGAAGCCTCATCCACCCACGAAGATGGGTTATGCATGTCGCATTTTCCAGCCTATTTCTCTTAAACATGTTTTGCACTTTCTAGTGCTAAAAATAACTGTTACACTAGAAAGAGCAGCAGCAGAAGCCAGTGCTTGCTGGCAAACTGCTTCCTCTTCCCAACACACAGTTTTTATTTTTGAGAGAAACAATTTATCTGTAGCATTTCAGATCTGTGGAAAAAAGCTTTTAATAAGCCATGCTTAATATGAAGTAAGCTGAAAATTGTATTTATTTTTATGTGTATAGGTCTAATCAGCTCAATTGTGCTTTTACTGACACCCATATTAACTAAGTGATTCAAAGATAGGTCTCAAATGCAAAACTAATAGAGGTAGACTGACTTAAAAAATGGAAATATGGACACATCAAGACATGTTCTTAACCTGAGTTTTTAATAGAATATACATTTATTGTGTAAGTTACCACACCGGAAAAAAATTGCAATAACTACTCTGCCCTTCATCCTAAACAGAAGTATCATCTCAGCAAGACCAGGTTTTGCTTTGCCTGTCATGACCTGATGACAAAATTAGAAGTGACATGAAAGTAAAGCTATATGTTCAGAAAAGGATCCCTTTCATGTTTTTCTGTAGAGACCACTAAGCCCTTTAAAAACATTTAACCCTTGCTACATAGACATTAAATACTCCTACACATCCAAAACGCTTCATAGCAATCAGTCACATCTAACGCAAGCCTAAATCCAAAAATTAGTGATACATGTCTTGCTCATTATTAATAATACAGAACAACCATTAACAGACATTTGGTCCACTTAGCAAAGTCCACTGGACTTGTTACTATTCCCTAGGACAAAGGGCTATGTACCTACTTCTTCAGACTAGCTGTCTTATTTAGTGCTTCCATAAAAACCCAGCAGAAACAATCATATATCAACATATTCACGTGTACTGAAATAATGAAGTGTTAAGCAAAAGTCACCAAATAGTGCCACCTGCTGTAACCTGCCCAACAGTGCCAGCCAACAGCCCTGCTCTCCATCACCTGCAATGTACAGGATCCCTGTTACACAGCCAAACCCATTCATTCAAATGAGACTAAAGAGCTATAGAGAGAAGAACGGAACAAAGAAACAAACAAACATCACCCAACAGAGCTCCGCTGGAATCAGAGGGATATAAATACTCTGTTGTTCCAGTGTCTGTTTCTGTAGTGCCACCAGATCAGTGAATAGGCAGCAATCTGCATAAGAAAATCCTCGTACAAACACTGATACATATGCTTACATGTAAATGCCTTTAGGAGTTTAATGTACAAACAGCTCCTTAATAAGGGTGATATGTTACCACTGAGATTCTAACAAGAACCTCCTACAGGTTCCAGATTATAAGTACTGCAGTTGAAGAAACAGAACAAATTGCACTGCCGCAACCTGTGTGTCACAGAAATCAACGACAAAATCACCAGGATGCCTCTACAGTACTTTAAAAACAATTAAGCTAAAACTCCACTGTCAACTAAAATGGTCAGGGTGATAAGGAACCTTAACTTGGGCACTTAGATTTTGCGGTGATGAGAATCAGACAAATAATTAGCTGAAATACTTAAAATACCTGCAGGAAGTACATACAGTGTGCCTAGAAGGCAATATGATTAATTTCTCAAGTAGTCAATTCAGATGCGAGACAGCAGGATATTTAAGGTGGTCTTCCTCGTATTTTCACAGGATCCTGAGCAATAGTCATAATAGTCCACTCACCAAAACGTGAACCAGTGAAGTTGAATTCCCACAGTCATAAACAGAGATAGGTTTCTTCACAACCACTCTGACATAAGTCAAAGGAGCTAAATATATTGAAACTAGATGTTCATCTCATATGAACACATGGAACTCGATAGAACTCTTTCTACCCTTTCATATAGTGTCTTCAACTCTAAGTTGACCAAATGGATCAGGATGATGTGCAGTCTAATCACAACTGAATAGCTCTCAGCACTCTTTCACCATTTGGATCCTTTCCCTGGGGCCGAAAATTTCATCTCCACCATGCTTTGCAATTGCTGCACATCACTTGATCACCACTTGTACCTCAAAAGTGACTGAAGTTCCTCAACACAAGAACAACAACCTGGCTGTTTACAAAATGCATTGTAAAATAAACGAGTGAAAATGAATGAAAACTGCTACATAAACGTAGCTTGTTATTAGCAGAACCGAGGATATTTCTCTGCTGCTTTGACCACTGACTTCTTAATTACATTTCTACACATCTTTTAGTTTTCTAAAAATACATTAAGTGCTGATTAATTTATATTTTCCAAATCATGATGAAATTACTGTTTAAAGTGTCACATCACAAGTAAAATTGCTAAAAGCCACAGGATTAATGACAGTAATGAAAATGTAACCACATTAGTTACTTTTACATTTATCATATAATTTTTTCCTTTGTTTTGTTAAAGACACTGTTTCTCTGTATTGTCAATTGACTTGACTCAAAAAGATAGATTAGCTGAAAGTACAGGAGGCCAGATTCTCATATATCCCTCAGGAGCCCTTCTCACTGCCTAGCTGTGCAAAGGAACTCTAAATCAGGTAGATACTGAACTGATAGCTGTTACAATATCCCCTGCACAGTTATTCATTTTCTGAATAACTAAGCTCTAAGCTCTCGTATCTTTTCACTAGGTTGGATCTAAGCCTTCAGGCTTTCCATGTCTTTGCACTCTTTCAAGCCCTACTCCTGTGACTGAGTACAAAGCTTCATGCTGTTATGATACAAAAGTTAGAGTTTGCACAGAAATTAGTCTGTCTGCTAACACTAAAAAATCCCAACATGCTACATTCCAAATAAACTACCTTCTTAGGAACTCATGTGATGAAAAAGGTGAATTGCTCATACTTGGAGTTCAGTACTAAGCAGTTTCAGAGAACTTGTGCCTGTTAACACTTGGTACTGATTAGCTCCTTGCATTTAGGATCATACGACTATTGTAGACATTACAGGAATTAAAATTGAAAATAATCTTGTCAAATTAGAGAGTTTTAATACCTTATGACAGGGAGATGAACTAAGGCACTGAAACATTGATATCAGCATCCTTTACCTTACATGGGTAAGGTGAAGAGTAAAAATCCTAATACATGCACTTGAGACAATAGCTGCCGTTAAAGGAGGACTGAGAATATGGCCTTACAGTTCAAAGAGTAATCAAAGTTTCTAAATCCAATGCTATTAGGAATCCTCAATTAAAAAAATAACATTTGAACCTTCTAGCTGAAGCATCCATGAAGTGAAAAAAGTTATAAGAAATACTCAAAGAAAAAAATTCAAAAATTCTATTTTTCAGGTATTTTGAATGGACAAACCAAGCTTTGTTTTTACTTTGACTACATTAATGACCCAGGAATCACAGTGCTGTAACCGAGGAGGATGCATTTGGCAACTACACAGACTACTATATTCTGAGGAGCACGGAAAGGTAATCTAATGCAAAAAATAAAATTGCCCATGACAGACCAGTTGCACGAGTGTATATTTACATTTACATATACAAACGTGTGGTGTCTACACACCTAACAGAAACCTACTGTGCATTCCTCCTGTTTAGTGGGCATGCCAACAGAACTGAAATGGGTAAGGATACTTAAATCCTTCCGTACCTCTAAAGTTCATCAAGCAGATAAAGAATTCAACTTCTTATAACATTTGTTCAGTTTCTCACTCTCTGGGTAAAAGCTGATCACTACCTTCATGGACACAGTGGTATCACCTCCACCCACCCACCCCGGGAAACAAGACTAGCAAAAAATGAAAAGGATTTACAGAAAAAGCTCCTTTCTATAGAAAGTTGCAAATGCTTCCAAAAATATCCATTTATATTCAACAATTAAATATAACAGACTCTTAGATATTACCTAGGATCAGCCTTAAAATCTTTCTTACCTCATACATTCATCTGCAGTCTAAGGTTTAAAGGTGGCTCTGAGATACACAGGTTGATGCCCTGACTTTAGGATGCATCTACTGAGTACTATTTTACCCATCTTCAGGAACATGTCACTTAAATATTACATATGGGTTATATCATGTTTATGCAAGAATAAAGACTTGAAATTGGAAAAAATTCAGAGGACCTAGTACAGTCATTAGAAAAAAGGGAGTGTCAGCAAAGAGATATTAAGAGGGAACAGCATTATTTTGCTAGGAAAACAAATGCTGAGAAAGAATATCTGACTTCATAGTATAAATATCGGTGAGGGATAAAATCCACTTAATCATCAAATAGATATACTTTGGTCATGACCATTATTCCCACTAATCCTGTAAGAGTATATCTTCAGAACAGCTAGTACAAGAAACCTAACACTGCTTTTAAGACAAACTTCACCTTGATATTTGAATTCATACATCACTGATGTGGCCTCTTACAGAGAGCACTGAAAACACTACTAGGTCACTGCTTATTTTCATTATAATTCTATCTTGTGAATCCTCAACATCTGGACAACAATGGCTCCCTATAGAAACCTGGAAAGGATACACTTTTCCCAGTCAGCACAGTTCAAATTCTGTGTAAAAGAAGGAAGAACACCACTTCCTCTGAGCAAATGGAGAGTGCATGCAGCTCAAAAAATTATTTGGGTGCCAATGCTTTTAATGACAGTAATACTGCAGATGCATATTCTTCTTACAGCTACAATTTAACTTACCTAGATTATTCTCTCTATAAATTTTTTTGTTAAAATTAGATTTGCACTTACAGCTGCAGAGCCCATTTGCATTTGGGGTGTTTGGTGTTGCAGATTTTAAAGGGGTCTTTTGGGCTTTTGTGGGTTGGAATTTTTTTGTTGTTGTTGAGGGGGCTTGTGTTTTTTGTTTGGGGGTTCTTGTTTGTTTGGGGGCTTTCTGCTTGTTGTTACTTTTACAGTGCTACAATCCAAAGAATCTTCTAGCTTAAGAAGCCCATTCTCACTGCAGGATCACTGATGAGTGTGTGCTCCTGGCCTTCTATGTTTTATCTACACAGGCTCCTCTCAACTAACTGTCCACTAGAAAACTGCTTGAAATGTTTTGGTAGTTAGTTGGTAAGACTATCAGAAAGTTTCCCAAAACTCTTGACTCATGCAATAGTGAGCTTACAATAAAACAGTGATTATGGAACCCTCTTCTTTTTGAACACTCCTTTCGACCAAATATCCATGGTCTTGCAGAGAAATCACCTTGCAGGTAACACCAAAGGCAACTAGGAGGCTGAAGTAATTCTGGCCTTCAGTTAGTGAACTACCTCCAGATTTCTCACAGCAAAACATACACAGTAATTGTCCAATATCTGCCTCTTTGAATTGTGACTGAGCTTCCTTCTTTCAGTGCTGAGGTGCTAGATAAGAAGTAAATTTGAAATCCTATAAACTTAAAGATGGGTAACTGGCAGCAAAGGACCACCATTGACTGCAATAAACTTATCACTTAAGCCACAAATCAGTTATGATTCGCATTGTAATTATTAACTGTGGTCATCTTGACTGTAAATAACAGTGCAAAGGAATCAATTTAATGACAAATACAAATGTATATTTCAGACAAAAACATAGTGTTAGATTAGTTGATTTTAATTAGAAACACATATTCAGTTTCTACAGATGAATATCTTGTAATGTAGTCTTAAAACAACAAATCAACTGTCAGTTTTTACTGTCCTGTTACACCAGTGTCACTTACTGAACCCTCATGAGAATTCATGTCTACAGGAGCTAGTTTGAGTCCCGACTCTTTACAAAGCAACGTAAGAACACACTCAAGCAGCTGCTTCTCTGAAAAGCAGCAGTAAAAAGAAGAATGAAGCAGGAAATGAGAATTCTAAGAGGAAAAAACCAGAAAACTATGAAGATCCATGTATAGTTTGGATGGCTTTAAGCTTCTCCAAACTATACCCAGGAAAAAACAACACTCCGAAGTGAATTCCCAAAAGCATGTTCTCTCTGCTTAATATATTAAGACTATCAGCATGCAAAACACAAGAAACAGCCTATGAGGCAATCAGTTCCTGTACTAGAGAAGTGTAAGGCTCAATTCACATCACCACACTGCTGCCCTGCTCTCTGTCCACTGCTGAGACAAGTAGTGCTAAGCACACCATGGTGTTTTGGTCTGTTAGCTGTTACTCCACCACACTTGGTCAATCCTTCTTGTCTCTTTGATACCCTTATCTCCATTTTTTCTCTCTTCGCTCTTTTCTCATTCCAATTTATTTTCCTCACCCTTCATCTTTCCCTATACAAAGTTCTCATTTAACACCTTTATCTCAACTTGTACTGCAATGCTCCTCCTTCCAACCATGCCAAGTCCTTTTTCTTCCTATTTTCACTTAGGAAGGTCTGTACAGCCTCTGAAAGTAATGATCCACAAAGATCACCCTCCTCTGTTCAGCAGAATGACCCAGAAAATATGTAGGGATGTCAGAAGGCTCAAATGCAATACATCAGCCAACAGGCAGATGCTACTCACCATTTTGCCATCTATGGACATTGACAAAAAAAATATCACACCCAGTTCGTGAAAATAATGGTGGCACATGCTTAAGTTGGAGGTATACAGATACACAGAAGTTATGACTGCAATAATAGTCATAACTGTATTATAACATAGCACCTACACTAGCTATGAACAACTGGGACTTGATGATCTCTAAGGTCTCTTCCAACCTTATTAATACTATGATACTAACCACGCTGTTTGGTATTCTCCCTCTCAGTCCAATAGTTAGCAACAAGGAAAGTTATCTTGACCCTGCGTACAATACAGAATAAGAAGTGAAAATTAGCATAACATTATGTTTCTATGTTTGGCTAAGTGGTTTACTCCAACAGATCAATAAATCTAAGGACTCACTGTTTTTGCAGTAGGAAGTAGTTGGAGTAAATGCCCAGAAGTGGAATTCAGCTATTGGCAGCTAGTATTAGAGACAGCCAGAGAGGTGGCAAATATAAATTTGGCTGCTATGGTAAAGCTAGGGGCAGTTTTTACAATTTTTCCTCCCTACTGCTAAAAATCCTGACAACTGGCCATTAACTTGATATGAATATGTCTAAACCAGCAAAAACATTTGGGGGTTGGGGGACATGGGGAGGGTGTTTGGCTGATTTTAGTTTGGGGATGTGGCATGTGTT
>WEKX01020764.1:1105-12426 GCA_013390025.1 Pitta sordida | reverse complement strand
TCCAGCCTCAGTGATCCTGGGATTCTGTGGGGGGGCTATAAAAGATTGTCTGCAGCAGTCGGTTGGTGCTGGGCAAGGAATTCACGTGTCAGATTGGTGTGGTCACTGTGGGGCTGCACTCTGCAGCTCTGACTGGTTTTGTGTGAGGTGCCCAGTACAGACAGGGCCTGCAAGTCATCAACCCTTGAGGACTCAAGACTCTTCATTCTGCATCTATCAACTCCCTGAGTTGCTTGGGTTTGGCTGCTGAGTGGAATGACATCCAAATGCATCCATCACTCACGTGTTCATCGGGGGCCGTGAGGAAGTGAAGCCCCTCTGAGAACCCCCTGGTAGGAATAACGTGGAGAAACAACGCAGGCACCACAGACTTTGCCATGGAAAACTCAGTGGATTGATTCCTGTGCCTGTGTGGTGAGGAAGATTTGGCAGAACAGGGAAAGTAAACACACCAGACAGTGGGAATGACCAGCCCCGTGGTGCTGCAGTTTCCCCTTTGAATAATTTCTCTCCTTCTCTTTCCATTGACCAACCTGTTAATGCACACAGAGGGTTAACAGGGAGGCCGGAGTGTGTTTGGAGATGGAGGTGCTGCTGTGGTGGAAAAGTTGCTCATCCACCTGCTCTGGACAAACCTTCCCTCACCAAACACCTTCTGCCAAAAAAGCTTCTGGAGGAAACAGAGGCGCCAGCACAACCAGCAGGCCTGACTTACTTCTCTGCGGGTAAAGCTGAGCAGGACAGGCCTCGCCCACAAACATCTCCCAGCAATCATCTCAAAAACGAGATTAAAACCCCTCGGGATGTTCACAGTCGCTCTGTGATGGGTGGGGTGTCTGTGACAGAGGAGGCACCCACGGGCACAGCCGGAGCGTGCGGTGGGACTGATGGCAGCACCGCTCCTGCTCCGTGTCCCTGTGCTGTGTGACTGTGAGCGGTGACAGCTCGGGCCCGGCAGATGTTGTGTGTCAGTCCCGGGGCACAGGGGGCTGTGAGAGGCTCCTTGGCTGTGAAGGAGCCCCGGCTGCCCTGGTGCGGTGTCGGGCAGCAGGCGGGAGCTGGCGGGATGCTCCCACAGCCCTCCCTTCCCAGATGGTTGGCGTGCCCAGAGAACAACAGCCAGGACGGTGTGGAGTGGGCACGGCGAGGCCTGCCCTGCATACAGAGCAGAGAGGGGCCCTCAGCCACCCCGAGACCGCTCCCGTCGGGATGAATTCCCTCCCCGTTGCTCCGGGGGGATGCTCAGCCAAGGCTGGTCCCTGGCTGGATTCACTCTGGGCCTGGCTCGCCTGTGTCGGGATAAACAGAGCGGTTTTGTTGCCCGAAAGAGCAAACCTGGGAGAAGCGTGTCCTGGCCTCTCCACAGAGGTGTCTGGAGTGTCAGGGATTCCATGGGTGGGAGCAGGGGACAAAACACCCGGATAAAAAACCTGCTGCCTTCCCTCTGCTCACGCACACAGCGCCCAGAGCAGAGGTTTGCTTGTGCTGCCCGTCACAAGAGACATTCAGGGTGCTGAAACTCTTGAAAATACGTAACACAAAGTATTATTTTATATGGTAGACCTGTTAAGTATTAAAGTCCCGCCACAAACTCGCCTGAACAACATCCACCTTGGGAAGTATTCCTAAGACAGCCATTGCCAGCGGGGTTTTCCTCCATCTCTCATTGCCCATCCACTGGTGGGATAGCAAAGATCCAAGCTGCTGCCCGCAGCCAGGCTGGGAACTGTCCTTTAGCTGGCCTGTGGTGGCTCCTGTGTGGCTCAGCTGTGCCCCTGGGGTGGGCAGAGGGGCCCAACTGCCATTCCTCCGTGCCAGTAAAGAGCAGCCAAGAGCTGGGCAGCAGCGCTGGGAATCTTCCAGGAACACCCTGGGTTTGTTTCTGCCTGCTCTGAGCTGTCGTATCCGGGCTCGGACTCTGCCGCAGGTCGTTAATCCCACTAATTATCCCGGCCTGTTTCCCAGGCACACACCTGGTGCCAGGTAGGGCTGCCATCCCTGCCCACCTCCCAGGCCTGGCTCTGGGCTCCTGTGAAGGCACGGTGGGAACGGCTTGGCGTGAGCTGCTTTCAGCTGGAGCTCCCAACATACGGTGCCACAGGGAATGAAGCTGCTGAGGTGCTGGAAGGGCTGGAGTTTCACACACTTGTGCCCAAATTGGCTGTGCCATGTGGATGTTTTGGTGTGGTTGTCTGTCTGTACGGACCACATAAAAGACTCTTTCTCCTGAAGTGTTTAATGGCATCTGCAGATGTTCAGGTGCCTGGGCAGTACATGGGGAAATGCCATTTCCATAGGAGCACAGGCTGGTTTGGGTTGGGAGGGACCTTAAAGCCCATCCAGTGCCACCCCTGCCATGGGCAGGGACACCTGCCACTGTCCCAGGGGGCTCCAGCCTGGCCTGGGACACTCCCAGGGATCCAGGGGCAGCCACAGCTTCTCTGGGCACACCTTAGTCTGTCCTCAAAGCCCGTCTCTGGCCCTCCACGGCTGCCTCCAGCCAGGAATCCTGCCCTGACTGATCTCACTGTCCCAGATCTCACAGAAAGGACCCACGAGGACCATCAAGCCCAGCTCTCCAGTGACAGGGACCAAACCCACAGCCTGGGTGTTCTCAGCCCCAGGCTCTGACCAGCCGAGCCAAATCCCTTCATTTGGCCCGAGTTAGTCCTTGGCTTCTTTACTGAGGGACAACCCGGGCAAGAGGCGTGTGCTGAGCACACCTTCCAGGCTGGCATTTGGAAAGCTGAGCACCCCAGCCTGTCACTGGAGGCTCGTGGTGCTCCCAGCACCCAGCTTTTAACCCTGGTTTCCCTCCATCCCACCTCACCCGGGCTGGGGAGGGGACAGGGAGCAGAGCCCCTTGCACATCTACAGGGCTGGGGAGGGGACAGGGAGCAGAGTCCCTTGCACATCTACAGGACTGGGGAGGGGACAGGGAGCAGCGCCAGTTGCACATCTACAGGGCAGGGGAGGGGACAGGGAACAGAGCGACCCTGGCGCTGTCGGCGGCCGCAGGTGACATCCCCAGCGAGCGCCCGGGAGCAGATGAGGAGTTTATGGGCTGTTAATAAACTGTAACCAATCGGTGAATGCCGGCGGGTTGTGCTCAAGCTGTTTGGGGCCACAGGTCCTTGGGAGAGCTTGCACTTGCTCCTGCCTTTATTTCGACGTAGCAGGGACATGAAAGCGTGTGGCAGCCTCTTGATGTGTGTTACAGTGAATAGACATATGTCCCTCACACTAGCACGGGGAATATCTAATTAACTTACACAATGATGGCTTATACCCAGGGGCAGTGGCAAACAAGACGCTGTCACACTCTTAAGAACACAAACAAAATGAAAATTGCCTCTTTATACGTTATAATGAATATGTTTCCAATGCATTAAAAGTTCATTTGCTCACAGGCTCTACAAAAGGGGGTGGATTCCGGCTAATACATCTAATTTTGGGTTTTTTCCAGAAGGATTGGTTTGGGTGGGATTAGGGACAGGTTTGTTAATGAGGCTACAGAGCGTTTTCCCCATAGACCTGAGAGAAGAAACAAAATCTTAATTGTGTGTTCCTGGTGTCGTCTCAGGCAGATCCTGCTCTTCAGGCCCCGCCTCAGAGGTCGCTTCTCCCTTTACAGGAGAAGGATTTGCTGTGGATTTGTGTCTCCCTTTCCCTCATCCCCCCTCTTCCTCACTGGCTTTTCCCATCTCTGTGGGCAAGAGGTGGTGACCCTGAGGCTGGATGCCTTTGGGGATTATGTGAGCTCGTCTGGCGCTCCAGGAGCACCCAGGGGTGAGGCCTGGTCTGGTGCAGCTTTTCCTGGGAGCATCTCAGGTGGCTGATGCCCCCTTTCAGCATCTCAGGTGGCTGATGCCCCCTTTCAGCATCTCAGGTGGCTGATACCCCCTTTCAGCATCTCAGGTGGCTGATGCCCCCTTTCAGCATCTCAGGTGGCTGATGCCCCCTTTCAGCATCTCAGGTGCCTCCTTTCTCCCTTCCCCATCCCTCACAGCACTTCAAGCAGTGCCAAAGCTGCCTGGGGCACTCCAGCCCGTTCCTCTTCCCACCAGAGCTCCCGTTCCCATTAAGGCGTTTTGGCAGCTTTTCTACATTTCCGCAACTTCATTTCTAATTAAATTGTGCAATGATTTCATGAGCTACGTCCGCAGGTGGGGGGAGCTGTGAGATCTGGGGATTCCCACAGATCCCCCCCAGGCCTGGGTTAGGGAGCTGGTCATGGAATCCTGGAATCAGGGACCCCCGAGGATCAGCCAGTCCAGCTCCTGGCCCTGCACAGGACGATCCCACCCTGTCCCATTCCCATCACTCTGGTGATGTGGGACAGCTCAGGGAGAGCTCAGCACTTCCAGCTCTGCCTTCAGCACAGCCGAAAACCAGCACAGACCCAATCCCTGGGGGCTGCTTCCCTATTTTAACTCTCATTTTCCCCCCTTCTTTCATCCCTTGGAGAGCCCTGGGGGATGGATGAGCAGCCACATGTTGGAGCTCCCTGTTTTCTGGTCCCCAGGTCACACCAGGCTGTCCCTCCACTGCACAGAGCACATCACCCCGTGGTGTTCCCAGGAGATTTTATAGGGAACACCGGCATTCCCTGGCCTTGGGATGGGGAGAGGGTTTGGGACAGGAGTGTTCTCAGCCCCCTGTGCTGAGGGGAGGGGGGATCTCCTTTCTCTGTCCCTTGGGCAGCAGAGGAGAGTGGGATGATCCCAGCCGGGGGACAGGAGCAGGGGGTGTGGGGACAGGCTGTTGAGCACAGCTCCGGGTGAGGGCTGAGCACACGGAGAGGGGCTGAATTCCCACCTTGGAAGGTTTTCTCTCCCACAGAACACGCTCAGGGCTTCTGCTGCCCCAGTTCTGCTCTTTGGGAAGAGTCTGGAGTCTTCTTATCCCTCTGGACTCGCATCTCCAGGCTCCTTTCCTCGGGCACAGGCAGCCAGACCGTGCTCAGGTCCCTCAGGATGAACAAAACAATCTCCCCCTTTCCCAAAACTCTGCTGATTTCCTACTCAAAGGGATTTTTCTTATCAAAGTGACAAACGCTGGGAGTGCTTTTGCAAAAAAACCCAAAATCCACACACCAAAGAAAAAACCCCACAACCACACGTGTTTTTCTATTCCCCCCCCCCTTTTTTTTTTTAAGCAGACAAAGAGGTGTAAAACTGTCTCTTATCCATCTATGTATACGCCTTCCTGAAAACAGCGTTTAACAAACGCCTCCCGCCTCTGCGGGATCCTCCAACAGCCCCGACACGCCGCCATCAGTCTGCCCATGTTTGCTGACAGTGATTGATTGATTCTCCCCGCTAACAGGATCAACATCGGGGGAATATATGCAAGGAAAAGGCACACTCGTGGCTCGCCGGGAAGGCCCGTGGGCCGGCCCGGGGCCGATTGTGTGCGGGATGCGATGATTGATGAGAGCGGCCCGGTCCCCTCGGGGCTCTGCCCGGGGTGACAGCGGTGCAGCGGGAGGGACAATGAAGCGGGGTGGCCCCATCCTCATCCCCCCCCTGCTCACGCATATGCTGAGGGGTGAGCTGCCAGCCAGGGGGGCAGCGCGAAAAGCTGATGGGAAATTAATTCGCAGGAGTTTGTCAGGACATCTCCAACAAGTGAAGATAAATGGCGGAACAAAACTTCTAAAGCTAATCCCGAGAATGGGGATGAATGGGGAAGGGAAACACTCTTTTGCATTTACATCCGTCTTTTTTGGGTTTTTTTTTAGGGTGGGAGGCGTGGGGTGATTCGGGCTTTCGGAGGCAGGGAGTGGAATCAAGGAAACATGGAATGTCCTGAGCTGCAAAGGAGCCACTGGGACCATCAAACTCCAGCTCCTGGCCCTGCACGGGACACCCCCAAAAATCCCACCACGTCTGGCACTTTTTCAAAAAGGAGAATATTTTACTGGTGCTCATTAAAGCCCCGGCTGAGCTCCCGGTTTCCAGGATGAATAAAACATTCCCGGCATCAATTAATGATCCATATTTGTAACCGGTTTATCTCTGCTGTGTTGACTAGCACGGGCATTCATGTGCTTATTTTCTTGTCAAGAGACAGGGCTGGAATGAATGATCTGCTAAAGATTCTCCTTATTTTAATGGATTTTGCAAGGAAATGTTTCTCCGGACAGAAGCCAAGACATTTTTATGTATATACTTTTCCATAATGAGCTGCATTTTTTTTCCTCATCAGAACTTAGGATAATAATTAACCTAATTATAACTTAGTCTTCTGAGGACTCTGTGAAATTTCATGGAAGATTTTCCTCACTTCTGGATCCTGAAGAGAAGTTGTCCTTATATTCTGGCTTGGGGAGGGGGTTGGTATTTATATTTTGTTTTGCCTGATGATATAAACACCACATCTCTGCAAGCTTAAAAAGTGGGGGGAATTATAATCTGCAACTTCTTTTTGAAAGTATTTAGACCTTGTTCCCTGTGAGGATTTTAGATGTGTTCCATTTATCTACTAAAAACAATTATCCATTGTGCATCCCAGGGTTGTGCATCCCAGAGTTGTGCATCCCAGGGTTGTGGATCCCAGGGTTGTCCATCCCAGGGTTGTGCATCCCAGGGTTGTGCATCCCAGGGTTGTGCATCCTAGGGTTGTGCATCCCAGGGTTGTGCATCCCAGGGTTGTGCATCCCAGGGTTGTCCATCCCAGGATTGTGCATCCCAGGGTTGTCCATCCCAGGGTTGTCCATCCCAGGGTTGTGCCACAGCTCTTGTCTCTGGAACGTGACCCCATCCAGCCCCCGGAGTCATGGGGACTTCCCAGGGATGTCCACTCAGAGTTTGCCCAAGAATATCAATCTGATGAGGCTTTCATGGGGAAAAAATAGTGTTTTCTGTCACCAGTTTATGCAGATGTGTGCAGCCTGTGCTGGTGAACCTCCCCCTGCCTGTGGCTCCTGCCCAAGCCTGCCCTGGTTTGTATTTGGGGAGAGGTTTGTAGCCGAAAAAATCCGTGTTTTCCTGTGAGAGCCTGGTGTTAGAAAGCATTTGAGGGGGATTTGGATGCTTATTCTGAACATCCATCCAAATTAAAAGAAAGGGAGGCTGCAGCCCCACATCTCCCACTGTCCCAGGTGGCTCCAGCCTGGCCTGGGACACTCCCAGGGATTCAGGGGCAGCCACAGCTTCTCTGGGCACCCTGTGCCAGGGCCTGCCCACCCTCACGGGGAAGAATTTCTTTCGTATATTGAACTCAAATTTCCCCTTTTTCAGTCTGAACTCGTTTCTCCTTGTCCTATCCCCGCAGTGACCTCTGGCTGCCCCTCCCTCCACATTCTGTGCCTGGGGAAGATAAAAAGGAAAATGGAAGAGGGAAAGGAGGGAAAGAGAAGGGAGAGTGGGGAGGATGTTGGGAAAGGGGAGCGGGAAGGAATGAGAGGGCGAGTGGGGCCATAGGGAGGAACCGGCTCAGGTACCGGGATGTGAGGACAGGGACATCCTCCTCCCGTCGGGACAGGTCGTGATAGACCCGAGACAGCCTAAAAAAAAGCAGGAGGAGGATTAAGGGAGGGGTCTGAGCGTTCTGCATGACGAACAAGGTTAAATTCCGAGAAACGGGGATCCGCGGGGCGCTGAGAAGTGAAGGGTGCCCAGCCCAGCTCAGAGGGGCTGCAGGAGGGGCTGGGGGCTGCCTGCGGGAGCAGTGAGGGTCCCTGGCCGGGCTGAGGTGCAGGTGACCCCCCCGGTGTGCCCTGAGCATATGGGCTGCCCCCCCCCGCCCGTAACCCGAGCCTGCCCGGCCGCGGCTCCGGCACCGGCGCTGCCGTCGGGGGAGCCCCGCGGGCGCTGCCGGGTGCGGGGCAGCAGATGGGCAGCCCGGCGGGACGGCTGATTCCATTTGCAGGGAGCCCACGGACAGGGACGGGCACCGGCCCCGGGGGAGGATGCGCAGCTTCCACCGGACGGGGGAGGGGGGGATGCCCTCTCTGCTTTTGCCGCCCGAAATGCCCCCGCAGAGAAACCGGGACCCCCATAACCCCCCCTCCGCCTCCCGGGGCCGTGCTGCCCGTCGGGGCTCCCCGGGACCACCTGTTAGCGGAGGGAAAGACCCTCCGGGTGCGAGGCGGGCAGGCAGACGAGCAGGATTTACCAGCTCCTGGCCACTGCCGACTTTTGCATCTGTCAGGGCGCTAATTATTGCCTTTAATAGAGACAAAGAACAGCTCCTAATGATGCTCCCTCTAATTCTCACCTGCTCCTGCCCTTCCTCGGCAGCAGCGCTCCCTCGCCGGAGCCCCGTTAATTGGGAAAGCTGCTCTGCTTATTGCGGCCTCCCCGCGCATGGGGGGGGGGAGTGGGGGGTGTAGGACCCCGGTAACGGGGCTCCAGGAGCCAAACCGGGGCAGGGGGGGCACATCCCTCCGGCTCTGGCCTGACGGGAGCTCCCCATTCTGCTCCCCATCCCGCTCCCGGAGCTGCGGGGCTCAGCACCCCCGGGCTGCCGGGGACTGGGAGAGGAGCGGAGTGGCCTTGTCCCCCTCTCCGGCCCTGCCCGGCCTCTGGGTCGGGGACTGTCCCACGGCTCTGGCAGACACCTGGCTGTCGGTGCCAGGCTTTGCCCGGCTCTTCACCCTCCCCACCGTCGGGGGGGCTTGTGCCGCAAGGATCCCCTTCAAAGCCGCCAACCAGCCCCGAGCCGGCAGCCCGAGCGGCCGGGAGAAGGCACGTTGGTCCCAAGGACTCCGTCCCTCCGGTGGCCGGGCGGGTGTTGTTGGCCAGAACTGGGGGGTGCTGGGAAGGGGGGATTGTCCCCGGGGCCGGGGCAGGTTGGGCTGGCTGTCGGTGTGGGAGAAGAGGGGGGTGTTTCTGTGATTCTCTTTCTCATAATCGCTGGCCCGTTTCCCTCTCCCGAAGGAGCAGAGATGGAGCAAACCCGGCCAGGCAGGAGCTGCAGGGGCGGTGGGGCCGGGACCCTTGGCGGGGACCCCAACCCGGCCCTGCCGCCCGGCACCGCTTCGTTTTACACAGAAAAAACCCCAAAATCCTCGGGGTCCGGGCTCGCCCTCGTTCCCCGCGGGGTCTGTGCGCTCAAAACCCTTCCGCGAGCCGCTAGAATACTGAAATAATTCTGTATTTACGCGCAAGTAGCCAGCGGGTTATTTTAAACAGCCGGTTTGGCATCTGCTGGTCTAGAGAGAGAAGGGCTGGGAAAGTGGGAGAGGCTGTGCCCGGGTTGGATGTGCCGGGGCTGGATGTGCCCGGGTTGGATGTGCCCGGGTTGGATGTGCCCTGGTTGGATGTGCCCGGGCTGGATGTGCCGGAGCTGGATGTGCCCTGGTTGGATGTGCCCTGGTTGGATGTGCCCGGGCTGGATGTGCCCTGGTTGGATGTGCCCGGGATGGATGTGCCGGGGCTGGATGTGCCCGGGCTGGATGTGCCCGGGTTGGATGTGCCCAGGTTGGATGTGCCCGGGTTGGATGTGCCCGGGATGGATGTGCCCGGGTTGGATGTGCCCGGGCTGGATGTGCCCTGGTTGGATGTGCCCGGGATGGATGTGCCCGGGTTGGATGTGCCCGGGCTGGATGTGCCGGGGCTGGATGTGCCCGGGTTGGATGTGCCGGGGCTGGATGTGCCCGGGTTGGATGTGCCCGGGTTTGCGGTCTCCTGCCCACCCACAGCCCGGGAGCGGCTCCGTGGGAACCTCTGCCCATCCCGGACCCCTCGGGCTCTGCCCACCCCCTTTTCCCTCAAAAGGGGGGGGTTCCCTTGGGTTCCCTCCCTGCTCCTCACTCCCGGAACGGGGGACCCCCAGGCCGCCCCTCACCCTCCCTCCCTGGGCTGGGAGAAACAGATTTCCTGCCCAAATACCCGCCCAGAAACTGCTAAAATACACTCGGGCGAGAGACACCATCGGCTTCAGGAGGGATAA
Source organism: Pitta sordida (assembly GCA_013390025.1). Lineage (NCBI taxonomy): Eukaryota > Metazoa > Chordata > Aves > Passeriformes > Pittidae > Pitta > Pitta sordida. The sequence goes on along the minus strand of WEKX01020764.1, from coordinate 2,526 downwards.
AACCCCCAAATAATTTCTCTTTCCGTGGAGTCTCGTTTGGAGGCGTTTCGTTTGAGGGTCAAGTGCGCAGGAGCCACAACAGGGAGAGAACTCCCGGCCGCCAGCGTTAACGTTTCCTCTCCCCGAATTCAGATTTAATTAATATTTAGCCTCTGGATTCGCCGGACAAAAAGTTTCGTTACAAACGCGGTATCCGTCGGGGTTTTTTCCTTTGCTGCCCTTTCTCCGAAAAGAACGAACGGGGAAGGAAGAAAAACCCAACAAAACCCCCCGAACCCAACCCCCAAACCGCTTCGATTAACCGGCGAAGGAAACTAGGAAAAAACTCGAGGAAAAGGCAAGGAAGCTCCGAGAACGTTCCCATCCCTTCCCCTCCTACCTCCGCCTCCCCGGAACAGCAAGGAAGAGGAAAAGGACATTTATTTTAAATGGTTTTGTTGTGGGTTTTTTTTTATTTATTTAAAATCTCAACAGTGGATCACTTTTTTTTTTTTTTTTGCAACCAAACAAGTAATAAATATTATTTAGCAACTTTTTTTCCTTTTTTCTTAATTTTTTTTTTTACAAAAATAAACACATGATAAAATCTCTGCGAGGGGCAGCGATAAGAAAAGTTGTTATTTCAGAAACAAGCCCAAGTTCTCAGTATTGCAACACAAGACAGGCTGAAAAGTTCCTACACAGAAAGAGCATTAAAGAGTTCAAACTTCGTTAAAGGTGGCAGGAAAAAATAAAAATCCGAACGAACGTGTTATACGCTGAAAAGAAAAAAACAAACCAACAAACCCCAAGAACCCAAAGCAAGGAAATGAAGGCAGAGCGACCCCTTTTCACTCATGAGGCTGACACAGGACAAGTGCACGGACGGAAAGCTCAGGCAGAGCGGACTCGCGTCGTTATCGGCGTATTTACACATCCCGAACCGGAAAAAAACCACCCAAAAAACAAACAAACGACAAAAGGAAAAAAAAACCCCAACCCTCCAACCCAGCGGGCGAGGGAAGGGGGAACGTGAGGGATAAACGGCTTTTGCCGGCCGCACTCCCGGCCGGAGCCCCGCCGCTGCCGGCCGGCCCCGGGAGATGCGCTGCCCGGGCAGGAATGCGGCTCCGGAGCGGCTCCGAAGGCTCCACGTGTAGAAACGAGAGCGGGGCAGAGGAGGGAACAACCGAGCGAATAAACGAGCCAAAGCCCCTCCGCAGTTTTGGTTCCTCCGCTCCCTGCCCTCCTGGCCGGGTCCCCGGCGCTCCGGGACGAGGAGGATGCTCGGGGCGTTCCCGGCGCCGGGTCTCCCCGCCGCCTGTGGAGCAGGGCAGAGCCGGGCCGGGCTCCGGCCCCTCCGACGGCCCCGGCAGCGGAGCGGGGAGGGTCCCGCAGCCCCGGGGGAGAGGGGGGCCCGTTTTGTAGGTCCTGGTGGTGCC
>WEKX01020759.1:93590-106842 GCA_013390025.1 Pitta sordida | reverse complement strand
CATCAGTAAAGATATTAAACAGTGCTGATAAAATGGGTTTTGTATTTCAGTAATGGTTTTGATACTGTCTCTCATAGAATCCTACAAAATGAACAGGACACAGCTGGATAAACACATCAGTGGGTGAGTGAGGAATTGGTTCACAGGTCGAGGATAGAGGATGATAGTGAATGGGGTAATATCTGACTGGTGATGTGTCACTAGTGGGGTTCCACAGGGATTCATCTTAAGCCCTGTGCTCTCCAGCATGTTCATAAATGACTTGGACACAGGATTGGAAGGGATACAAAGCAAGTTTGCAGATGACACAAATCCGAGAGGAGCTGTTGACTCTCTCAAAGGTAGGAAAGCCCTGCAGAGAGACCTCAGCAAACTAGAGGACTGGGCAATCACCAACCGTATGAAGTTCAACAAGGGGAAGTGACAGATTCTGCACCTGGGATGGAGCAACGTTGGATAAGTATACAGACTGGAGAATGAGAGGCGGGAAAACAGTGCTGTGAAAAGGGACCTGAAAGTTTGACAGAAAGTTGAATATGAGTCAGCAGTGCCCTGGCAACCAGGAGGGCCACCTTTGTCCTGCAGGGCATCAGGCAAAGCATCACCAGCCAGTTAAGGGAGGGAATTGTCCTGCTCTGCTTTGCACTGGTGCAGCCTCACCTTTAATATTGGAGCAGATTTGGGTGCCACAATATAAGAAAGATATTAAGCTCTTAGAGAGTGTCCAAAAGAGGGTAACAAAGATGGTGAAGGGTCTTGAGGCTAAGACGTAGGAGGAGCAGCTGAGATCACTTGGTCTGTTCATCCTGAAGAAGAGGAGACTAAAAGGAGACCTCATTGCAGTTACAACTTCCTTGTGAGGGGAATAGGAGGGACAGGCATTGATCTCTTCTCTGTGGTGACCAGTGACACAGCCCAAGGGAATGGCCTGAAGTTGTGCCAGGGGAGGTTTATGCTTGATATCAGGAAAAGGTTAGTCACTCAGAGTGTGGCTGGGCACTGTAACAGACTCCCCAGGGAAGGGGTCACAGCACCAAGCCTGACAGAGTTCAGGAAGCATTTGGATGATACTCTCAGGCACATGATGTGACTCTCAGGAATGGTGCTGTGCAGGGCCAAGGGTTGGACTCAATGATCCTTGTTGGTCCCTTCCAACTCAGCATATTCTGTGACTTTGTGACTATGGGGACATCAACTTCTCCCTTTATCACTGGTGGAAAATACAAAGTAGCTCTTGCCATTTCTCCAGAAGTAGCATGCCTGCAGCTGTGAAATGCATTTAACACATCTCTTAATTGTTATGTGAGCAAAACCTTGCTGGAATCTTCATACAAAGGTATCACAGATGATAAATAAAGTAAGATATGATGTAATACATCGTAGCTGACATTCTTCAGGAAATTCTGGGATTAGTTACGGAACACATTTATTTTTCCTGGAATGCAAAACATGTAAGCAGCAGTCTTTTCTTTCAAGACTCAGCTCCACCTCCTCTTTCTGTTTCTGACAGTATTACATCTGGTTTTGGTGATGTAAAGTTGTATGCCTTACACCACAATCCCAAACTAAATGCAAATTGATATGAAAAGAAAACAGACTAGCTATGTCTCAATCTCTTTCGAATAAGGAGAAATATTTTTTTTATATTGTTTAATAGGAGCAAAGCCTGACAGGAATTTTCTCGGTTATACATTTAATATGTTGAGATTTCAGATACAATGCTACAGCACCCAAATAAGTTCCCACTTTGCAACATCTCATCTATGGAAAGCTAAGCCTCATTTATTTTTGATTCAATAGCCACACAATTTTCTGCATCTTCTTGTAGGAAAGCTCTGTGTGTATGTGTATGTATGCATGCATAGGGTAACATCCTGCATCCGATCGCTTTCTTTTCTTTACATTTTGCTTTCTTTTATGGGATTTAACAGGTGAAAACCAAGAAGCAGAATCAGTACATATATTAGCAAAGTAGAACTAGATATAACTGGTAAACCTCTAGGTCAAGAAAAAAACACAGGGTCAATTCTGTGGTTGGTGTAAAACTCTGCAGTCAAGAGGAATCAAAAGACACATATTGAGCTAGATAAGAAGCTTACAGTGGTATGGTTTGGCAATTCCATGTTATCCTTTAAAGAGACAAATTTATTGTCCTTTTAACAGTGACAAACTCAAGTCACTACGTAAGGAAGTACCTTTATTTAGAAACAAAACATCACTGGCACCTCCATGTAATTTTTAAGCAAAACCCCCTGGAACTTCAAAAAAATGCCCCATTCTCTATCTTGATATCAGGTACTTTACTACATACATATGGTTCAGTTAGCAGTCCATGCAACTTTCCAGGCATCTAGGAAATAAGTGTTTTTCCCAAAACATGATTTCACTTTTTCCTAAAACTGGTCCCACCACAACAAACTCTGTAATTTCCCTGCAAAGTTTCCCCATAAAAGGAAGCCATCCCATATCTGATTAAGTGTACCCTTATGTAAAAGGAAGCAGCAAAGGCGCTAGTGGGAACGAGGTAGGGCAAAGGCTTGCAGAAATCCTTGTACAGCCCCAGCAAATCTCCAGGGTCTGCACTTACTGGCTGTTCCAGAGAACAGAAGAGGAAAAGGGAGGAAGGGCAGGGGAAGAGGTGGGACGAAATCTCTTCTCCTAAATGAGAGAGAGACCCTCCTGGGCTTAAGAAACCTTTGTCAGTGAGGATTTAATAAAGTAGTATGTAAAGTCTAAGTTTCTTCAGAAAATTCCCACCCAGTGTAGGAGATTTGGTGAAGGCTTTCTGTAAGATACAGGATAAAACATCCAGGGTTGAAATATTTCTGAACAAACTGACGTCCAGGAATGTTGCATAAGAAATATGAAATTGTTAAAATATTTCAAAAGCATTACAATAGCTGTAAACAAACAAATAAAAAGCATCATCTACAGTCACACTTTCAGAGCATGCTTGGATAGAGGTACCTTTTTTAAAGTAACAGCAATGTTTGGTGCTGTGACTCTGCATGGGATGATCATTTCTCTTCCTACAGTCATGTGTATTATTTTAGGTATATCACTGTGCATCTCTACAAATGGATTGCCTGTATCTGCAAGAGAATGAAAGAAAAGGGTTACTATATGAAATATTAAGTCAGTGTATGGAAATCATAACAGCACATCAGCCTTGAAAGAAGAGACTAGCCTTGTCCATACTGAGAGTTAAACAAAGTCCTGAAATCCATCTTCTCTTTACCTTTGTCTAAATATGTTCAGCAAACTATCATTAAATATTTGAAAATACATTTATCATTCAATATCAATAGCAATACTTTGAAATCTTTAAATTCAGGACAGCTGAGGCCCATTTTTCCAATTTACAGCAACATCTCTACTGCTATATGCTTATTTCATGTCATTTCTGTTTTACTATTACCAGGAAAACTAACTATATGGGAAGTGAACTGAAATTCACTTATCAGGAAACGTCTACAAAGTACATATTCCTGCTGCCAGCAAGGAAATGGATAGGAAAAAGTCACACTGGCTGCACCAGGTGAAAATCTACTGTGAATATCCAGCCATATTTTCAACCCTGAGAATACACACTAGCAAGAGTTAATTCTTCTCCTCCTTCCCACTATCACAATACCTATGTGTCCCTTTTTTAAGTGACAAGGTAAACGAAAATGCCAGGAAAACATTCATTCCTCTTAACTCAATATTCAAAGTTTGACAGAGTAATTTACCATCCCTTGAACAATCCCTTTAACAAAGGGCATTGTCATAAATAGCTTGTGCTGGGAACAGGGAACATTGCTGCTGCTATTGTTTGAACCACTTAACAAAGAGGGGCTCAAGCCACAGTCTCTGGCTCCAAATCTTCTTTGCAGGTGTTCAGAACTGAAGTTTCAGTTTGACTCACAGCACAGACAGACTACCCTCAAATTCACATAAGGTTTGGTTTTTAACTCCTAAAAAAGTGGAACATTCAGATCTTAATTCCCTGGAAGTGTTTAAGAGAAGACTGGATAAGGAGCTTAGTGACATGGTCTAGCTGGGGGGTGTAGGGCTGGATGATTCTGGGCCCCTTCCGGCTCGGAGTGGCCTGCTAGACTGTGAGGGATCTAGGTTGGTGTTACGCTCTGGGATGTGCTCTCGGTCTCTGCACGGGTGTTAGATGGTGAGTTAGACTAGATGATCCTTGTGGGTCCCTTCCAACTCATAATATTCTGTGATTCTGTGTGTGTGATTTATCTACAGCTCCAATGTCTTTTCAGGCAAATCCCATTATTTTTCACTCAGTCAAAAATCTTACAAATAACAGTGGAAATCTTTCCTGGATAAGGAATTAATAAAGCTAGCAAGAACCAATTCCTTATAAATCCTCAAATTGTAATACTTTATTCAAGTGTTCTGGCCTCAGGCTTCTGTATGCTGACCTATGTTCACTCAAGCACTTTTTCAAATATGTTACTTTTGCTTCTCTTTCAAACATATGCTATAGACTGAGAAGTGATATCTTGATCACTTGATCTTGATATTATGATCCTTTATGATTACTATATGCAATAATAACTTTGTTTGAGACATCAAACAGGAAGAGAAACAAATTCTAATCTAATTTATACTGGTGAGAATCCTAAGGCAGAGTATCTCCTGTGTCCTCCAGGATATAGAAAAAAGTTTTCCTAAAGAGGTTTAATAAAGCTATTACACAAATTTTCTGAACTGAAAGCTACACAGCACTTTTTAATAATAGGTGTTAAATGTCCACTGAGATAGCGAAAGGAACTTATGAGTAATAGAGGATGCATATGTAATAAAAAATGCCCTAAGGACTTGTTAGGCTGACGTTTCCTCTGCAGTATGATTCAAGGAAAGACCAAGAATGAACCTGTTTGTAGCATGGGGAAAAGAATCTTTTTTGTTTCAGGGGTTGCTGCCACAGAAGAGGTCACCTGCCCCTTAATGTCACCAGACAAACTGATTTACTCCCCAAAGACTCATTTGTCTTTGTCACAAAATTAAGAGCTCCTACCGAAAACCAGCAAGCTTTGCAAAGTAGTTTCCTGTATCATAATCTCCAGATCATTTTAAGTGTGAGGAAGAGCTGTTCTGGGGACTACCGGTGTTGTCTGCAGACAGAGTGTCCCTGCTGACTGATGCCAATATGAAAGCAGTGGGGGTTGTGCAGCTCAGACCTCACAAGATCCCTGCCCATCTGAAGGCAGGGACAGGAAATAAGCATAAAACACCATGTTTGGCTTTTCTTTCTTCTTCTTCAATGGAAATGCACCTTCATGCCTGGCTAAGTCAATAAAGTGCTCTATAAAAGTCAGCTAAGCACCCTGGTTGCTTGCTCTTGGTAGGCTCAGTCACAGCCTGTCTTGGTACACTCCCTGAAGTGGTACACCAAGGCGTCTCTGTGCCCCTGCTATTCGCGTGCAGAGCTCCCATTGACATCACCGGGGACTTCCGCCATGGGCTGGAGGGCAATCGATGGCCCCAACTGCTCCAAATGTCTTCCTGCTTTTGATTAAAAGAAATACGCATCGTGTTTCCTAACACAGTTTTGTTTTCATAATGAGTATGGAGTCTTTTCCTGATTCCCTTTGATTTTATTCTCCTTCCAATTAAAGGCCATAAGGGGATACTCTCGGTGCCTCAAGATCAGAATCTGGTGGGGGATTTACCAGCCTGGATCAGGCAAAGCTGAACACACAGCAGCACCAGGGAAGGTTATGCCACATTGGCACGGCATGCCAAAAACATGGAATCCTTCAGTCCCCCAAGCAATAGCTCTCCTTGCTTCTTTTTACCTCTTTCCTTCCCATCACAACCCCAGCTATTGCCACTAGCTTCTGCTACGTTTCCTCTCAATTTCTTCCTGGGCGGAGGAAAATGCCATCCTTCTTTGAACAGCTGGCTGACAGCACATCTGAGATGACCTAACCTTCCACCAGCAGTCCTTTGGGCCAGCTTCACTCACTTTTATGTTCAGAAAGCTCTAGACATAAAAGGAACATCACAGATTGATCTGTCTTCAAGGCCATATCCAAGTTACACATTCAGCTTCACTGGGATTTGGAATGGGAGCTCTAAGAGGGTTGAACTTGGTATTGAATTATTGATTGGTTTTGTTGGGTTTTAGAGTTCTTTTCTTCAGAGCTGCCTGTAAGGGTAACAAAATGAAGCTCAACAGCCAGAACATTTCCATACATTAAGGATTACTTTCAAAGCCAGTTTAACGTACTTGAAAATTCTGCCTGGAATGAATGACTGTGCTGGGTTGGCTGTGTTCCATGTAATATCTCTCAGTTACAATCAACATAAAACCACAAAGAGCATTAATGAAATCACCAAATATTGTAAAAGAACATAAATAGCAGATTTTACTAAGCTGGTTGGCAGCCACATAAAAACTTGATAAGAGACTTAACACAAGCAATATTATGTCTGGTATCAGTAACCTGTCTAGTCTATTTATGGGGTTTGCACAAACAACTAAATTAGCCAACACTGAAATGCCACATTCAGAGAAGCAGTGAGGTCCTTTATCTTCACAAGCTTCAGCTACTGTTCCTCAGTTTGTTTTGTTTTGTTTTTAATAATCTGAGCTATGTAAATCAGAGGACTCACATATACACTTGCATGAAGAAAACCCTCTGCAGGAAAATCTAAGCTCCTTGAAATCTCTGAAAGGTTGTCCTCTGAAGTTCTTCCAAAATACCTACTTACACTTGGCTCATCAATAAGATTCTCTTCAGGCTAAACGAGATAAAATATTTTCAACATATTCACATAACGCAAAAAGGACCAAAGTCTTTAGTAAAGAACAGACATTTAGCCTCCATTGAAGTTAATGGGCCAATTGCCAAATTCTCTTTCAGTTGTAGGGTTTCACCCTTTATTTATCCCAGATAAATTATTGGGGCTGTTCAGAATTAATTCCAGAAGAACTTTGCACTCTAAGAGTGGTTCAAGCCTTGCACATCTAAAATACAGACATTTCTCACTGATCCAGGAGCCAAACTGTTTGTGTTGTCCCTGGGGAGAGTGGGGGAATTTTGCAATGGGACTTATCTGATCTGTTTCATACATCTGCTTTACCATGAGATGAATCACGCCCTAGGAAATATTCTATCTACTCACACGTAGATGCCTAGGTTCCTAAAAAAAAAAATAAAAAAAAATTAAAATCCCATTTTGTATGTCCTATTCTGGAATGAATGTCGTTCCACCCTTGCCTCTTCTTAGCTTGTAAAATAATGCTCTTCAAAGACAAAGCATGTCTAAAACTTGAAGGAAGTCTTGAGATATTAAGCATGCCTTTCCTTTTTTCTTTTTGTTTTTTACCTTGACTTCTGTGATTATTAATTCAGACACAAAGCACTGCTAGTATAATTGCACAATAATTGTTCAGCAAGACTGGTTTGTTTTGGGCCCTTCAGACGGACCTTGGCAGGCTAGAGAGACAGGCAGNTCGCCATCCCCAGAGGTGTTTAAGAAAAACCCAATGAGGAACTCAGTGGCATGGCCTAGATAATGGGATGATGGGACAGGGAGTAAGGTCATTATATTTAAAAAAAAAAAAAAAAGATGATGACATGACTGTGAGATTAGCACCAGGGTTGTGGGTTCAGTCCCTGGATGGGCATTCATTTAAGATTTGGACTCCATGATCCTAGTGGTTCCCTTCCAACTCAGAATATTCTGTGATTCTCTATTCTGTGGTTCTGTTTTCCTTTGTGATGCTATCATCAATGTAAGTCCATAACATAAATAAAACATAGTTCAATATCTTAAGGAATAATAGTCATATTAGCCAGGAATCCACGCTAGATCAATTACTATGTTCAGCAAGCAATCGCTAGAAAGGCTAAAAGATATCCAGGAATGCTCTTTCAGATGTATCCCTCAATTACGACAGTTCATCTTGGAAATATTTTTGTTTCCATAGGAGCTATGAGCCTTGGTGAGGGAGGTGGTCTTTAGAGGGGTTGGTGGTCCTTAGAGGGGTTAATGACAGCCCTTGATGCTGTCAAGGTGTTCACACATGCTCCGCTCAACACAGTGTCCGACTATATGAAGTCCATGTATATGCAACAACAAAAGCACGGCAATTACAGGCAATTGACGTCAGCAAGTCCTAGAGGTCTCTGTTTTGTAACAGGAACCTCATTAGACTCTAAAAATGTGTCCACATACTTGATACAGCTGCAACATAGTTTAATTCCAACTAGTTTCCTCTTCATAACAGAAGCACTATCATATTATTGACTCTGACAGTGTAAGCCAAAATCGTACTGCTCATATGTTAAAACAATGCCAAAATCAAAGGCAAAAAAAAGGCACAAGGCAGGAAGAGTTTCTCAGGCCTTGTCAGGTTCTTCTATCAGTACATTATTTGCAAATAAGAAAAAAAAGAAAAAATAGAAAAAAAATCTTCCTTTCTGTTAGCTTTCAGTGTGTTTTGTCTCACTGGATTTTTGTCTGTTAAATTATTTTTACTTTGATGTTTCTGGTCTTAAGAGATCCCTTTGGAGAACTCTTTGGATGCCCTCCATGTTCTGCAACACTAGTATCTTTAGGATTACAGGAGTCAATCCACTCAAGCTAAATCCTAAATGCGTGTCAGTTCTGGGGCTGGGTCCAGCTACTTGTCAGCAAGTAGACCTCCCAAGGAGATGCCATGCACTCAGAACTTGAAAAGTACAACTTTATAGAGTTTGAAAATTAGTTCAAAACCCCAGATGTTTTGAGATTTCAAAGGCTTACATTTTGAACAATTCCTTATTGCTAGAGCCCTTCATTTTGGACTGCCGAGCCCAAGACACATCTCAAGCCAAACACTCATGGACTTGTTTGACATTTCAGGCATTGCTGTGTGGAATGCCTGAAATGGAGGTACAGGCAGATTAAAGGTACAGGACCTGTACCTTTAATCTGCCTGCTCTGACTTGTCTCACCTGACTTAAATTGTCTCAAAGCAAGACATCTACTCTAAGCTTGTTCTCCAGATTTCTTGAAAAGCCAGTGATGGGAAATACATACCAGAAGGTCCTTTTGTTGTCTGTTAAGTGTATAGCGAGAATAGACAACTGAGAGCCTAGAGGTCTGATTTTAAAACATCTCATTTTGCAAGGAAAATAAGTCGCTAGAAGACATACACAGCAGGATCATGAGGACAGACAAGGAAAGAGGAGGACATTGACTAAGAGATAGGATAATGCCCTAAAGTCAAATACAACTTCACTTAGGGAAGAATTCTATTCTCTGTTGCAGAAGAGCTAAGACCTTACTCTTGTATATTACAAACTGAAAACCGTCTTCATCACAGAAAACAGCAACACTTCAACTTGAATTACAGTTTGTTTAAAGTCTTGTAAAAATCTAACTTTAATATATCAATGTAATTGAACTTACAGGCTTCTCCTCTGTCATACCATGGGAACAATTGTTCAAAGACAAATTATGACAGTAGAGAAGGAAGAAAAAAATTTCAAGAGAGTGAATGAGCTCCAGTGACAGAAAAGCGTCTTGGAGATATTGAGACAAAGCAGATACAAAGAAAAGCCTTTAGTACCATCCCCAGGGAAACCTATATAGGTTTCAAAACAGCCTCCTGACAATATGGTATTTCTTAAATGTCTTTATTCTATCATCATCTCTTTTCAAGCAGAAAATTCCTCATGCCTTACTGCCATGTATGCAGTGAGTGCTAATTGCAAGGGTTTTTTACTACTAGGCTGCAGTTCCCTTACAAAAAAGAAAAAAAAAAAAAGGTCTGAACAGTTTTGGGTCCAAGACAGAGAAGAAATTGGCAAAGAGGCTTTTGCTTCATTTTCCCATGGCTTGTGGGGGAAGTCAGGCCATGGCTTTTCTTGAAACAAAGTTGAAGGCTCTTAAGAGAATTAATTTCCCTTGCTTAATGTCTCAATTCCTGAACTGTGTGGGGTCAAGAGCTGCCAAGACACTCTGTGCACTCACTCCCCTCTGCACCTCAGTAGCGATCTCTCCAGCTGAAAGAAGGGTGGTGTCAAGACTAGCTCCTGGAAGAAAAGTCATCATCCTGCCTCTTCTTGACCCCCAAAATCAAGACTTCAGAAATGCTCCAAGTCATCGTGGGGCATGTGGGACTTGCAGTCCTCTTCTTATCATCTTGCATCTTGTTTTTGTCTATGGAAGCTCATTTGCTGTTGAAGCATACACTCATTACTGAACCAAAGGACTTACTGGGTTTATTGTGGTTTGGTCTTTGGGCTCCTTTTTTTTTTTTTTTTTTTTTTTTTTAAATCCTAAATCCAGTTCATATTCAGTATCACTCTAATTATGGAAATGAACAACATTTTAAAAACAATAAGTGATGACTTCCTTACAAACAATGTCAACTTTCCTGATTCGGATTCTGTGTTTGTAAATAGCAACTATTTGTTCTCATCTACAGCATGCTAAGACATGGGAAACAGGCCCCTCAGTGATCCACATGGAGCTAATATGGGAAATGGACTGACACAATGTCCTGCCATAGGAAATAATACAAAACTAGGAGGGACACAAATTTTACAAATGTTTATTTCTTAAACACCCACAAATTGATGCAAAATGAAACTAAACTCAGGAAAGGTAGTCTTCACAGAGGACTTTGTTACTCTCATCTCAACTCCCCTTGAGCCCGATAATTGAATTCCACATTGGTTCACAGAAACAATGACTTACAGGAAGAGACAGATAGAAAAGAGAGAGACAGCAAGATAGAAGTATTTTCTTTCCACATTACACTTATCTGAAAGGGTGAGTTTGGGTATCTGTTTTCTTTCCAACTTACTCAACAATTTGTCTTGAACTTGTAAATTTTTGGTGGACTAAGATATCTTTCTCCACCTTAGGGCAGCGTGACACTTCCAATGGTCCTCAAAGCCTCCCTCACTATTCATAGTTTGCCCTAGCTCTCATTTGTGTTTCCTAAGATACAATCAACACTTAAATGTTAAGAAATTTGTTTTCAATCAAAAGGATTGTCAGACTCAGAAAATTAACATTCCAAAGAGATCTAAGCTTGATACAGGTTTGTTCCTTACACATTTTACTATTTTTTCTGCAAGTAAGGTAGAAGGAGAAATATAATCTAACCATCTCTTCAACAGTGGCATCAACATTTTATGACTGAAGATCCTTGGGAAAAAAAAAAATCAATAAACCCAGACACTCAGGAGTCTTCCTGTCTTCCTTAACTGATTATAGGGGGTAGTTGTGCAGAGGTGAGTGGTGGTAGGTTGTCCTAAAACTATTTCTGCAATGATACATTTCTCTTCCATTACCACATGAATTCTGCACATAACTTTTGTTCACAATCATCTGATTGAGAATCTCTTCCAGATGCAGGCAAAAAACACACAACTTGAATAGCAGTGAAGAGTTAGAAAGACTGGTTATGTCTTCCATTTGTAAAAATTCAGGATCCAGAAAACTTAACACTTCAAATAGGTGAAACACCAAGAGAATGTAAAGGCATCTTTTTAATCATAAAATGGGTTTATCAAAGAAGTCCTTCTCATGTGGTGAATGGAGAGGATTGTGGGTAGATCTCAGAGAGATATGATATCCAAGGTGGAAGGTTCAAGAAGGTCTCATGACGGGAAACTTGTAAAAGTATCTAAAAAAAATTGTAAGTTTTCCTAGGCTGCAAGAAATGTTGGTCACTAAATTAATATCCTACGTTGACTATGTGTCGTTATTGGATAAACAGGGAATTTTATGAAAATAACTTGGTGAGAACAACGTTCCTCAGTATATTTCAGATGAAGGAAAGCAAGATGAACAGCATGAAAGAGTCAATAATTCTCAATAAAGCAACACACAATAAGGGAGGGGGGCCATATTATTTTCTACCACTGTAGTGAGAGGTCCACATCATTCTGCTTTTTCTAAGCACCAGTCCCACTCTTCATGTCACAAAATGAAAACAAATGCTAATTCACTCTGATGTGAACTCATTAGATGCAGGAGACTCATAATTTGGAAAACTTCCAGTTGCACATTCTCTGTAATATGGTCTTTCAAAATCTGTGAATCTGGATATCTTACAGTAATCTATTACTTTTATTCTGTAAAAATCAAGAAAAACCAAAATATTCATTAACTCCTTACAGTGTTCCTAATATCTTCTTTTATTGTTGTGACTATTAAATTCAACTATTCCAAGAAATGTCTGATTGATATCCTGGAAGAAAACAAGATCAGAAGGTAACATCTTTTACAGCCTAAATGACCTAATTCCAGCACTTCCCATACACTATACAGTACTCCTTTCCTGAACAAATTGTGTATTTAATTAGGTTCCATTTATTCTGGATTTTTACAATCTGCGTAACAAGGAGGGCCGAGCACATTTTTGAACATGACTTAACATGCAAATAGTAATTTTCTGAAACAGGAGATAATTTAGTGTCCTGAATTGACAACTTTAGTATCCTTCAGCTGCCTAGAAATCATGTCACATCTAATAATGCTAGGTAAGATTTCTCCGCTATTTCACATATTCACTTTTATTCCACTTCCATAGAGACTCCAATTTACTGGTTGGATTGGGTCTTTTTCTTTTTTTAATTTTCCATAACATATAAAACATTAACATTTGTATTTGCGAGCTCTGAGAAAGCAGATTTTATACATTAATTGGTAAATTATCATGACATTTTGCAAGGCTGAAAAGCTATGTATTTATCCACAGCTGAACTACCTTATTTATCCATTTCGCTCTATCCAATTGCAAGTACCAAGAAGTGTTAAAAAAACCCTTAATCTTACCATTAATAAATACATAGACTGTAGATTCCTTCTTCTTTTTCGCTGGACTTGTTGGGTATTTGCAGCTATAGTTTCCAGTGTCACTTGCTTGAGCTCTGCTCAAGGCCAGACTGCTGCAGTACTGCTTCCCATTCCTTCCACAGGCATATTTAATTACCTTAAGCCTTTTGCTGTCCTTGCTTAGAGTTTCAGGCAAAGACCATGAATGAACCATTTCCCCCCTGCAAATACAGATAAGGAAGCAAAAACAATTATGCTGGGCTGCAATTATATAGCTCAGTTCCCAAGCTTTCTTTTTTATTATATCAGGCTATTTCTGGGGTTCTCTTTTATCTTGTTTTCCAAAAACAACAACAGAAACAACAAAGAACTATTAAACAATTGCCATTGAAGTTCACTCCCCACCTTTCCAACAGCATAAGTTTTCATTTTTTTCTAATTTCAATTACCAAAAAAA
>WEKX01020759.1:17763-93559 GCA_013390025.1 Pitta sordida | reverse complement strand
TAAAAAAAAAAAAATTAAAAAAAAATATATATATAGCGTCAGGTGTATGAACTCCCTGCCAAATTATCAGAATCCAAGTCAGTCGGTTACCTGCAGGTGAGATTTAAAGTCTGTCCTACTTGAACAACATGCTGTGCGCCATTTATACTCAGCTCAGGAACTTTTAATTTTGATCCCAAACTAGATCCTAAAAAAACAAAGAAAAAAACAAGGCATTAACAATGAAGGAAAGGAAAAGAAAAAGGAAAAAGGGAAAAGGAAAAAGGAAAAAGGAAAAAGGAAAAAGGAAAAAGGAAAAAGGAAAAAGGAAAAAGGAAAAAGGAAAAAGGAAAAAGGAAAGGGTGTGCCCCTGTCACTACACATACTCTTCCTCTAAGCAAAGTCCTGTTGTCTTGACTCGGGGCTCACATAATCTGCCAACAGAATTTCTCAGGAAAGAAAATAGAAATGAAAGCTATTGGTCAGAGACTTTGCTCTCAGATTTATCACTGAGCATACCATGAAGAAATCTCATGATCTTCTGACTACATACAAGGAAGAGGAGGCTCAGAGGTGACCTAATTGCTGTTTACAACTACCTGAGGGGAGATTGCCGCCAGGTGGATGAGAATCTCTTCTCTCAGGCTGAGGACACCAGAACGAGAGGACATGGCCTTAAGCTATGCCAGGGGAGGTTTAGACTGAATGTTAGGAAGAACTTTTTCACAGAGAGATTGATCCCTCAGTGAAATGGTCTGCCCAGGGAGGTGGTGGAGTCACCATCCCTGGAAGTGTTTAAGAGAAGACTCGATGAGGAGCTCAGTGACATGGTCTAGTTGGTGGTGAGTTAGACTAGATGACCCTGTGGGTCCCTTCCACCTCGGAGTAACCTGTGAGCCTGTGAACCTGTGAAGCGTGCCCTTAAGCACCACTGGCTGTATTTCCTTAGGAAACACTACCATGGCAGCCCCTTCCAAGTAAAGGGCAAAAGCCAGCCAATTCCATGGCAAGAGCCACATACTGACTTTTAATATACCAAAATCCCACTCAACCAGTTTGCTGCAAAGATGGAAACGATGTGGAAGGAGTGAAAGAGGATTAAGGCTCTTCCTTTCCTGACTTTTACCTATGGTCATCTGCGAGCTGCAGGCTTCCTACCCGTGAAGTGGTGCCAAAACATAGCTGGAGAGCTTTACAATAAACTGTGAGAATAAAATCAAGGCACCCTTCAGGCCAGATTTGCTCCTTATTTGAGAAAGCAAGCATGATTTCATGGCCAGATCATTCTGATATGGGGGAAACCCTGAGTGTCAGTGTAACATGAGGCAGACTATGACACTTGAAAAAGGCCATGTGAAGGCAATTTTTAGGAAAACCATGAAAAAAGCCCCATGTTCAGACGTGTTCAGAAGACCAGAGGAACCT
Source organism: Pitta sordida (assembly GCA_013390025.1). NCBI lineage: Eukaryota > Metazoa > Chordata > Aves > Passeriformes > Pittidae > Pitta > Pitta sordida. Next base: position 92,155 of record WEKX01020759.1, on the reverse strand, counting down.
TCCTTCTCATGAAGTTATCAAGTCAGGAGGTATTGGCTGAAAGACATTGTGTTTCATCTTTACCTAATAATAGGCTACAAGCTTTTGTGGCAAGCTGACAGAAGTGCATGCCTTTGGGAAGAAACAGTCCATTCCATTGCCCTCACACTGACAGCAAAATGTTCCAGAAGCTAGAAACATAACATAAAAATATTTTGAAACATTTGAAGACTAATTTTAGTCTAATATGGATTCAAGTGCAATTTGTGAATAATTCAGTGTTGTGAGAGAGTAGGAGTGAGTATCCCAGATCACTTTACCCCAAGAGGAAGTATTATTTTGTCAACATACAAGAGAAGCAGCATCAAATAAACAAGGGTAATGCAGATTTTTCTGCCAGAACTCAAAGTATAGTCTGAGTTTAGCTCACTTTAAGTCCTTCCAAGAGGTCCCTAACACAGCCAAACAGCCGAAGCAGGGAACTTTATTTGGCATATATGGACCTCGCAACAGAAACACCTCACCCTTCTGTTGACTAGAGAAGCTACTTTTGGAAAGCAATTCTGGCTGAGATTAGTGACTACGTTTTGGCTGTATAAATTCTCCAAAGTCAGTTGCTGCTCCAAATTCAGCAGCTTTCACCCAGCAGCAGATGTAGCCTCAGATTAAAGGTTGAATATCAAAACTTTTTGCTGAGATATGGATATTCCTTCAATCTCGTAACAGCCTAGAAGCCAAGTCCTCACATTTGGAGAGAGATACTAAAAGTACAAACATTTTGTACAGAAGTAAAGAGGCATTGTCATTATCTGCCAGTTTTGGGGGTTTGGGTTTTTAGTGGAGTCAGCTGTGCTCCATTTATCAGTGAGTATTTCCTACTGATTCTCTAAAACATTGGTGGAGTCAAAAGGTCTAAATCACCTCCTGGGACTATCAAGCACAGTCCATGGAAACGAGTAAGTCTGTAAAACTGTTTGTTACAGGTGTTTAGTGACCTATTTCTCTTCCTTAGCAATTTAGAAAATGTACACTGTAGGAGTTAACAAACTTCTAACTATCCTTTGGTGTCTAAGTTAATGATATTTATCAACATTTTTCTTTTTAGGCCTGTATATCTCACTTAAACTGTGGCTCCAGCAGTTTACCTACATGTACTACCACCCATGCCTATTTAAATCAAGATTTAAACAGTACACTTCAACATAGGCGTGAATTAAATTATAGCTTACTTGAACAAACTTCAAGCAAGGGCAAAACAAATGTTCAGAATAAAGATATCCTCTTGGACTGCACCACAAATACAGTGACACCAGAAATGTAAATGGTGAGACTGTACAAATACACAGACTTACCCCACGATTTATCCACGCAATCAGATGTCTAACTAGAAATTAATATATTCTGCTAGCTGTTAAGAGGGGATAAAATGGATGCAGCAAATATTTGAAGAAGCAATGTGTTACGCAAAACATTTTTCTCGTCGACGATTTATGGATCTCAACTCTGAAGCGCTGGTTCTCTCAAAGTGTACACTGTGCTTTTTTGGGATAGTCTCCCACAGATGCTTACAGACTAAGGGTCTGCTCATTTGCCATTCTGAAATAATGTCTCTGAAGCCAATCACTGAGAAACTGAGGTACAATGTTACAACAGCTTAGGCAGCTTCTTGGAGAGCAACATAGGTACTCTGGTTGAGAAGGTTTGTCAAAGTCCTCCAACTAAAAAAATCTGACCATTTGGTGAAACCACTGTCCTCATTTGTATTCCTCTTGTCATCCCAGAACTGGATGCTCAGATGCTCTCCCAAGAAGGCAGCGTTTATATCCAACTCTAAGAATCTTGTTCATTACTTCAGGGGAAATTTGGCCTTAAGCTTTCCTGAACTGCTCCTTATTTTGGGCTCTCAAAAAACCGAAAGCATGAAACAGTGTTTACAAACAGTTCAATATGCATTAAAAAACCATCAGTAATGGTCTGCCAGAGGAAACCATTGGGATCAAAGCCCAGCTGCTAGAGCTGTAGCACTCAAACCAGTTGCTAAAGAGCAACATGTAAATTGCTTCTGGCGCAAAACTTATGGGAAAGTAGAAAAATCCATGCGAGTGGCAGGTGCTGATAGCAAACAAGAGAGCAAGTCTGCAGAGCCTGGTCATGCCTGTGGCGCTGAGTTTTGCCTTTCCTCAGCACTGGCACTGCCACCATGCCCAGGAGCAAAGCCAGCCACACAGCACCATGCCCACATGAAACTCATGCTGAGACCTGGAGAGCAGTGCTGGGAATGTGGACTGCCATTGTTTTCAAAGTCTGTCAAAGGTGACAGGCAAGAAACCATTATAAATGTTACAAGTTTTTCTCTTCATAACTCTACAGTGATATCAGCAAAGGCACGAAAATTTTAAGATCTACCTTAAATTAAACACATTAGACAAGGCAGACTGGAAGCCTGTATGTTTGAAAATCTGCCTCAGAGTTACTAAAAAAAAAAACAAAATCAAAGCAAAACCACCTATCTTTTCACCACATCTTGTAGGCAAAAAAACCCCCCAAATATACTGGACAGATATTCAAGCCTTTGCCCTGTTACACATATTACTTATATCTAAAAGACAGTGCAGTGTTTGTAAATATTGTGGGTAAGACCTTCAGTAGTGTTTAATATTTGTCTCTCTGCTGCCATTGATACAACCCAACATTTCATCACTGATTTCAAGTACATTTTAGACACTTAACTCCAGTAGTTAACCATATTAACATCCAAGACTTAATGATAGTGTATTTGGCATGGCGTACCAGGTTCATTATATATTCATTTACTTAGCTTTTCACTGGCAAAAAGATGAAGCCTTATTTCAAGTCAATATTGACGCTTTTACCAGCAGGATGCTAAGTCTTAAGGAAAAATAGCTTTATTTGACATCCTATCTATTCATGGGTCATTAGCTTCCTTACGATTTTAAACGCTTCAAAACTGATGCAGAGTACAAATGTAATAGAGCGTGACGTGTTTACCAGAAAAGAAAAAGGAAGGGAAATAGCAGGGAAATTCCTACTGTCAATATTTAGAAGCAGATTATGCCTTCTGAGTACCTTCTGTGGGCATTTTACTTGACACTGTCTTTTCTGAAGGGTCATGGCTCAACAGGACACATTCACTTATCATTGTGCCTGTCACTAAGCGACCATCAACAGCCTACCCTCATACTGACCTATACTGGGGGGGTGCAACCTCATTTCATGTGGCAACAAGAGAACTAATTAATCCTGATAACTGAGGAATCTCCTCTCATGGAGAAAGAGGTGGGATTTTTGGACATATTTTATCTGTTTCAGAATGCTTATTAGATACATGTGAAAGTCGGCCAACGGGGTTGCTTAATTAATGTACAAACATTAATTTAGGACGCAAAAGTTAGCCATTCTAAGTAAAGTAAGGGAAGTAAACTAATGGTAAGTTAGAGAAGGACAGTTTTTCTTTTTAATAAACCAGAGAGCAATCTGTAATTTGAAAGGAAAAAAAAGAATAAGATTTTTCAATTATTTTCTGCCCTGCAAAAAACCCTGATTGTCTTCTGAATTAAGTAAATAAAAAATTGAATTATCTGTTAAACAAAAGCACTGATCACAAGTCATGAAAAAAAAGACAAAATAAATTAACATCCATATATTTTTCCAATATGATATATGTGTCCAGTTCTACAGACAAATGACTAACCATGCACATATGATCAGCTTTCCACTGATTTCTCCTAAATCTTAGTTTCTTTTAAAAAGGATAGTCCTGCTGAACTCAAAATTGGAGTTCATAATCCATGTTTTGGATTATTATTCCCATTCACACTTTTCCAGCTTCTACTTTTTTATTTTATTTCATACACTGTGAATTTGTGCTCCCTTTGACTAAAGTAAGTAAACCTAAAAGTCAGCTTTAAGGCTTAGTTTAAAAATGCACTATTAGGATTTAGTATTATAAATTTCCTTGGAATTAACAGGTTTTATGTCTTTCTAACATATTTATTTGTAACTTGAGGCTGTGACTGTCTTACAGCCACTTCAGTTATTCCCAAGATGTTGACTTATCTTTTTTTCACCTGTACAATGGGAGGATAAGGAAAATGATCAGTATATCTTTCCAGCTTCAGTGTATACAAATAATCTGATCTTCTGGGTTTAAACTGCCATCTGTGGGCAATAAAGTTATCCATCATGAAGTAATTGTTTCAGTAATTGTTTTAAGATTTGTTAAACATCCTTTGCTGTTTTTATCATCAGATATAATCTCCTCTCGACTCAAACATATCCAGAAAAAAAAAATCAAATTTGTAGAGGACACTCTGCATAGGAAAGAAAGTGCACATGATCTCTTAATAGGGTCTTCACTCTCTGTGTTCCTTAATTTGGGTCATTCAGTCTAAATGAGCAATTTCTTATGAGTCATCCCATTGAAGGGAATGGGAATACTCACATGTGTGCAACAAGCAATTGGGGAATTTGCACAAAATATTAAGGAACCTGGTACATAGTACCCAATGGGATGACCTTCAGTGCATCTCCAGTGCAAATGAGCTGCCTCTGATCTGCAGCAGAACATTTACAAGAACATGGTCACCAGCTAATCTCATGTGGGATATACTGCTTTACTCCATTTTCTAAGGAAACCTGGGACATCAGTGATTTTCTTCATTTCAAAGCTATTCTTGAAAAACTACTGTATTACCATCTCTTTTGAAGGTACTTCAGACCATTCTGTAAGTAAATATAACTATTTTTTGGTCAAACAGTTGTACCTATCCATAATAAATTCAATTATGTCATTACATCAAATCATTATTAAAAAAAAAGAGAGAGAGAGAGAGAAACAAACCTGTGGTCAACTCTCACTTAAAGTTTTGATTTACGTCTGACCATAGGAAGGAATATGGACCAAGAAGTCCTTCCAGCTTAATCAACCAGTGATGATTATTATCATCAGCATCAATAATTTCTTTTATAAATACAGAACTTTTAACCAGAGTTGTCTCAAAATTCGGGTGTTGATTGCAAAAAAAAATCCTTTTTCTCTCCTGCTCAGCTGTGACTGGCTGGCCTGGTCCTGGCACAGTACTAGAGGGATAAGTGATTGCCTCAGATAATGAAGCTTTCTACTTCTTTGACAGCTGGTGGCTGGGAAGAAATGCCACTTAAAGGAGGCACTCTTCTATCTCACCTAAATCACCTGGGTTTCTGGTGCTCAGGCACAGGTAAAGCTGGCAATTCAGTCTGGCTCCTGCTCCCAGGGGTAAAAGCACCATCCCCACTCCCTGTACCTGGAAACAACCTCCAGAAGAGACCTACACTGCCAAACCATGAGNAAATTTGTAGAGGACACTCTGCATAGGAAAGAAAGTGCACATGATCTCTTAATAGGGTCTTCACTCTCTGTGTTCCTTAATTTGGGTCATTCAGTCTAAATGAGCAATTTCTTATGAGTCATCCCATTGAAGGGAATGGGAATACTCACATGTGTGCAACAAGCAATTGGGGAATTTGCACAAAATATTAAGGAACCTGGTACATAGTACCCAATGGGATGACCTTCAGTGCATCTCCAGTGCAAATGAGCTGCCTCTGATCTGCAGCAGAACATTTACAAGAACATGGTCACCAGCTAATCTCATGTGGGATATACTGCTTTACTCCATTTTCTAAGGAAACCTGGGACATCAGTGATTTTCTTCATTTCAAAGCTATTCTTGAAAAACTATTGTATTACCATCTCTTTTGAAGGTACTTCAGACCATTCTGTAAGTAAATATAACTATTTTTTGGTCAAACAGTTGTACCTATCCATAATAAATTCAATTATGTCATTACATCAAATCATTATTAAAAAAAAAGAGAGAGAGAGAGAGAAACAAACCTGTGGTCAACTCTCACTTAAAGTTTTGATTTACGTCTGACCATAGGAAGGAATATGGACCAAGAAGTCCTTCCAGCTTAATCAACCAGTGATGATTATTATCATCAGCATCAATAATTTCTTTTATAAATACAGAACTTTTAACCAGAGTTGTCTCAAAATTTGGGTGTTGATTGCAAAAAAAACCCCTTTTTCTCTCCTGCTCAGCTGTGACTGGCTGGCCTGGTCCTGGCACAGTACTAGAGGGATAAGTGATTGCCTCAGATAATGAAGCTTTCTACTTCTTTGACAGCTGGTGGCTGGGAAGAAATGCCACTTAAAGGAGGCACTCTTCTATCTCACCTAAATCACCTGGGTTTCTGGTGCTCAGGCACAGGTAAAGCTGGCAATTCAGTCTGGCTCCTGCTCCCAGGGGTAAAAGCACCATCCCCACTCCCTGTACCTGGAAACAACCTCCAGAAGAGACCTACACTGCCAAACCATGAGCCACCCTGAGACTCAAAGCAGTATCTCCAGGTCTTTCAGATGTCATCTAGCCCCTAGTCTAAAAGAAACCTCAGAGTCCTTCATACATCTAATTTCACACCCCTTCTCTGAAGCAAATCCAGACATCACACCTGAAGTCTGCAGAGCAGAAACTAGGGCACCTTAACTGTGAGAAAGCAAGGAGGCATGCCTTCCTCCCTGATGTTGACAATTGTCCAGATGGGCAAACTCATGGTCTGAAGCATCAAAATGTAACCACTACAGTTATACCTCCTCCATTGCGAGGAAAGGGACAAGCCAAGGCCATCGCAAAACATTAATCTCGCAAAGAACTGCAGGTGGTTAATATGCATGCAGGCCACGCCCATTGTCCCCCCCACCCGGAACTCCGAAGCGCTGCGGACAATTCTTTGCTCCTTCCTGTAGTCTGTCTCGGCACAAGCGAGCAAAGGGAACCGTTTCTGAGCGGCTGCTGTGACCGTGTGTGCTCGCAGCCCAAACCCCGCGTCGCTCCCCACCCCCAGGCCCCGGCCCAGCCCAGCCCCGGTGCTCGCACCGGCCTGCACGTGCTCACCCTGCCTCCGCGGCAGAGCGGGGTGTCCCTGAGCTCTGGTCAGCATTCTTGGAGCCTGGAAAAACCTTAATTTTGCAACACTGCAACACCCCGTGCACTTATGGCAGGGGGGAGGCGTTGGTATGGGAGTTTCTTTCCCTTTAACATCCACCAGTCCTGGCAGAGGCAGCCCGCACCGCGCCGTGCACTCCAGCTTGCGTCGCAAGGCTGCCGGCACGGGTGCAATCACCGGCGTCAGGGGGAGAAGCAGCGCGGGATTTAGGCTGTGAGAGCAACTGCAGCAGCCCCAAGAAGCCCACAGGGTGGCAGGGGTGGGGAGGTCGGGTTTCTTTCCCTTTAATATCCACCGGTCCCGTGAGAGAGGGGCAGCGCTGCATGTACAGTCCCAGACAGAAACCTCCTCCTGGCGCAGTGACAGCTGCACATTCCCAGCACACAGCTTGCCTCACTTTCGTGGGGCAAGATTCCCCGTTCAGGGACAGGGGGAACGGTGCCGCCATTGTAAGTCCCTTCCCCGCAGGGCAAGGTCCCACCCCACAGGCACCGTGGCACCGCCCCTCGGCAGAGCAGAGTCAACTGCGCATGTCTCAGCCAGCTGAGCTTGCAGACCACGGAATCATAATTGCAAAAAATTTGCTTCGCAAATGGGCGGGGTCGTAATTTAGAGGTCACGATACAGAGGGGATTCACTGTATTTCTACTAAGTAGAACTTTGCAGGGCAATTAAATGCCATTGAGATTATACGTGTTAACAGACATAGGTCTTTGGACTGCAAGGTAGTTTTGTCCCTCTTTACAGTTGTTTCCTGTGCAAAGAGAGGCACCATGTGTGCTTATACATAGCTGGCAAAGAGAAACACTCTTGTGGTAGAAGCAGCAGCTCAAGGTGCGTCACTCCTTTAACAGATCCATCACTTGCACCTACCTCTGTTGTGATTGAAGTATCTTCTTGTTTGCATTCTAGATCAAGGAAATTATTGGATGCTATTTATTTACAAAGTGCACATTGATGCACAAAAATCATCAATTAATTGGTTCATCCCTTTCAGATCCAGAAGGGACATTCCAATAATCCAGTCTGATGTTCTGCAATGCATGCCAAGTGGTTTCTGGATCAAATGCTTAAGTCTGATCAATGTTGATTATAGTTTAAGAATTGAAACTATCATTAGGACATAACAGTCAGACCAAAAAAAGGATAGGTTAATGGATAAAAAGGCTGAGCTGCTGTATGCTACACATCGTAATACAGTCTGAACAGCATATAGTTTACCACAGTAGATTGGGTGAGTACTGGGCAGACTGAAAGCCTTGACCCTGATTCCATGGTTTGGAAATAAAAATCAATCAGCAGGGTAAATGGATGTGCTACTGCTCAAGAAAGGCCTTCACAGGCATAGAAAGGTATTTTAACAAGTGCGTCCTCCTTTCAGTTCTAGATCTCAAAGCAAGTGATATTGTATTCACTGTATTCATTTGCTGTTCCTAGATGTATATATGCACTGGTACAGGATCAAACGATACAGCAGCAAAGCAAAACACTCAGTTACTAAAAATGGTGCAAGTCCAACTCTGATAACACTTCATTAATACTTCTGAGCAGTACACACCATCATGTCAATATGGTCAATAGCTGCAAATGTAAACAAATATGTATTTCTCTAATAACTGCCAAACATTTTTCCAGTATTTGTCCTAGCTAAGTCAGGTTGCGTTTAGAGAAGCCTGTGGCAAAGCTACTTTACTGAAGAGCAGGGGAAGTTGTTCACTTAAAAATTTAGAGGTAGAAATTAAACAAACTGAAATCCCAATTGGTTATTTGAAATAAATCTCATTCCAGTTACTACCAATTAAAATTAACTTTTTCCATCATACTTGGGCAGTCACGGCCATGCAGTTCAGTGTGCTATGCCCTGCAAAACTTGCTTGACGGCAATTGATCTGCCAGCTCATGAGATTATGTCCTGTCTGGCCCAAAGTCACCAGGAGAATTCCATGCATGACCATAGGCACTTTGTATAAAGCCAAATGAAATTAAATTCCAAAATTTAACAGCCAGAGGACCTGAGAGAAAAATAATCTTGGTGTACTGTTTTACCCACCAAGTTTAACATCTCTAGAAACTTAAGATCTGAAACTAGTGTCTTTGCCACTCTCCACCTTGATGGTGGTATTTATTTCATTGACTATTTAAGGAGAACATACTGACAGAGAAGAAATAAGACCAGGCATAACCACAAACTTTTTTATTTCCCATGGAGCATATGGAATTGAAAATGGAAATCCAAATGTATAGTCTGACACGTCTATCATGAACCCCTTGTGGGATTGTCACTCTGGTAAACCACACCAAAGAGGCCAAACATAGATATACAGTATATGTATGTGGTGTACATTGAGAAAAGAAGATAAATACTACCACAGTTGTGTCCACCTTAGTCTGGTCTTCACTCCAACTTCCATCTTAAAAAAATCCCAAACAGGTCCACTAAGGCTGCTCCCAGCAAGAGCTGGTAATAGCAGAGTTAGGTTGTAGTGTCACTTTCACAGCCACATTCAGCACAAATCCCCTTCACCCTGATGTGCCAGTCCTGCCCCTACATAGAGACCTTGATCAGGCCACTCAGATGAGAAGTGGCTGTGACTTCATCACCTGCCCAACCAAAAGGGATGCCATGGGATCAGACTCTGGCATTCATCCAGGAGTATCATTTCATGTCTCCACACATAATTCAGCCTGTGTTACATACAGGAGTATAGATAGCCCCATCCAGATTATGCCTGTGAGTCATCAGATCTACCCCATCACTTACTGACGTGTCAGCAAGCACTGCGCCTCTGCTCTAATTCCACCATAACACATTCCAGCATATAATTATCAATATTTTTGAAAAAAGCTTATTCCATTAATATGTAATAGCATATTAAGAAAGTATTGACATGGTATAAAGACAAAGCAAGGACACTAAAATTGACACAAAAATAATTTATAATTCCTATATAGAGTAAGGGTGTACTTGACAAAATTGAATTTCTTTACCAGCTTGATACTTAAAACTGGTTACAGATTAACTGCCAGGACAACTAAAGCAATATAATAGAATTGAATTGGAAGAGTTCCACATAGGTAGACAAACTGCCTACCTGCAAGTAACCCACCTGCTCAGCCAGCAATGCAGGCCTGTCAAATTCATCTGGGGCTGTACTAATCATTAAGCTGTAAGCACAGAAACAAAATTAGGAACTATGTAAAAGAAAACTTAAAGCAAATTTGAAGGATTTCCACTTTGCCGAAGGCTACCAGTTATAACTACCAAAGCTCCATCACTTTGGCTGAACTGTCCTGTAATGTTCCAAGACAAAAAGGTAGGAACTGACTTTCCACCCACCACACTTAAACCGATAAAACGCAGCTATAAGCAAAGGCTCTTAAGTCTGAAACAAGAGCAAGTAAATAATAAGACACAACAACATCAAACAGAGAGGTGATAAGAGCCATAACAGTCCACACAGAATAGATCTTTGCAATGGCTCAAAAGGCCAAAACCCATCCAGGCAGCTAAATGAAATCTAAACCACATTGCCTAAGGCAGATGCACATGCAGAAATCTTCTGGCAAGCTTGCCTATGGCTCAATTACATTAGGAAATTATAATTACTAATGCTTATAAAATATATTGGGATGAGCATTAATTGTAGCACTGCATGAAAAATAGAAAGGTGAGATTTCATCCAGCACTACAGAAGAAAAAAATTCTCTGTATTATACAATATAATGAAATTTAATTCCACTATGTAATATCCATTTGCCATAAACCTAGACAACAACTATATTTTAGTTTCCTTGACCCTTAATCCCACGGTTTCTTAGTAAATAATACTGGATTTTAGATCATACTTCAAAAAAAATTTCCTCTCTGGAGAATTTTATCAGATAACTGTTTCCTGCAAGGTTCCTTGAACCTCCCCTGAAGATCAGATGTTGGACACCACCAAAGACATGACACAAAGCTAAACAGAGCTCTTGTCTGATTCAGGATAGCAACTCTCCAGCTTCTGTTAACATTATTCTAAGGTGATCCTGATGAAAGGTTATTCCACATAGGAACAACGGTGGGAACAAAATGGGTGAATTCTTTCACTCTGAGTCAAGGAAGAATCCCACAGGAAGAACTCTTAAGTGAACTATGTGAAATTGTGAAATTCCTCTCATGAAATGCCCTCACACTCATCCCTTGTTGCTCCCCACGCACTAAGCAGGGGGTCTGTTCCCAGAGCGCAGGCTTCCTGAGAGAACATCTGAGGAGTGAAGACATCTGCTCACAGGTCCCCAGCTCTGTAAGGACCACTTTGTCCTGCCTGCTTCACCCTTGCTTCCAGGCATGATGTGGAAACAATGTCATCACATTGCCACAGCATCTTCAACGCACTGATATTCGAAAAACAGCTTCCTTGCAGCCACTTGCCCATCCTCCAAAAGAAAAGAGAACCTTGTTTCAAGACCATAGATCTGAAAGAAGGAATATGACTTACAAAGCACTACACAAGTGCTTAGTGCCATTACCAGTGAATGCTGGAAGAGTAGTCCCACCATCCAGAAAAGTCATGCCAAGAGAAATCTGTATCAACCATATCATACTGGATTGTGTTCTAAATATGTTACAGGGGTGACCTAATATTGTGGATATGGATTTTGGTAATGAAAATCAACTGGGATTTGAGGGAAAAATAACAGAGAGAGTAAAATCATTCCCCCGTGAACCTTTTGCTTTTGCATTAACACAAGACAAACAAAAGTCTGAGGAAGATGATTGATGAATCAGTTAACTATTTCACAAGCATCTGTATCAGTCTTGAATATGCAGATGCATCCCAAGCTAAATCATCCTCCTCTGCATCTTTAGGCTGGTACATTTCCACTCACCGTACCATAAAAAACACCCCAAACAGAAACATGACTTGATGCAAAAGAAACAGTCATCCACACTAAGTTCAAGTTTCTCCATATATCTCAATGGCTCAAGACTTAAGTGTCAGGAAAAAGTACCTCTAAAATGCATAGTTTCAATTTTTTTTTTGTCCCCACCCTTGGTGTTTCTCAATCTCTTACCACTTTGCTTAGTTCCACCATGAATTCATTCTGCTAGTCACAAGGGCAAGGTATTGTGCCAGGCTTGGCTTTGGAGAGAGCACTGGTGCCCGTATATTCGCTTTTCCAACTTCTGCTTGCTGCATAGCTTTTTCTTTCAACCACCAGGATTTATGCATTACTTATCTCCAGCCATAGGGAAATGAAATTGAGCTTCTACAGCTCAATAGGAGAGATATGTGTCATTGCCAGGCACTTTCCTGACAGTCACTGGACCAGTATTAGGATAAGCAGTTCCCCCTGGTGCATCAAGAAGTCAGGTCACTCTCAGCTGAGAACTCTTGGGAAAGGTTGTCAGTTGCAGCAATATGTGCAGTAAGGATGTGTCACAAGGGGAAAGAAAGAAGAGTCTGGTTCTGTGCACAGGTAGAATTCATGCTGAAATATAAATGGAAATGTTTCCCTACATTCTTACCAATAATAATATAGTGAAAAAAAGATACTATTGGGAGTAGAGATGAGATATGAAGACAAAGCATGTCTTTGGAGGGAGACGTTTGCTTCTGGAAGGCTTCACACCAGTAGAAGAGACTTGTCTCCAAGGGTAGAGGTGACTGTGATTGGGCATTCTGCACTTCATGGCACAGCTACTTCTGCAGTGGTCTTTCTTCCCATTCCCTCTGTGGATGCAGCAGGAAGTCCCAACTCCTGACTTTGGGGGATTCAAAGGAATAATTTTGCTGATAAAATCCTACCACAGCCCGACTGCACACAGAACTTCGGAAATGCCGAACCTTAACTTCTATCTGCTAAGCTTCTTCCTTTCCCAATCTCAGTCAGACATGAAAACTAGCAAGCTGATAAACACTGTGCTTGAAGTTTCCAAACCACATTAAAGTGTACGGACTCATCAACTGTCCTGAAAATCTGGACAATTTCCTTTTGTCCTATACACCCACACAATGTGAAGGTCTACTGGGTTCAATTTTTGAAGCATCTGACAAAAAAATCGACTCAGTTTGTTTGTTATTGTTCCAATGTAGTAAAACACCAACACCACAAAAAACCCTCAAATCTCCCTAGTGGCAATTTTTTAGGAGTCTAAATGTATTGGGTTCTTTGGATATGAAGATCTTTACTAGAGCACAGGTCAAGTCCTGTTTTACTCCAGCAAATACGGTAAATCTAGAAGATGCCAGCCTAGCCCAAAGGAATTGCTCCAGGTATGTACCAGCTGTAAGAAAATGAAATCTAGCTTTGTGTAGAGCATATGAGCAAAACACCTGCCTGGTAAAACATCAGTAAATGGTGTGATTTATTTTCTCTATAGCAATGCCAGAAAGTTTGATACTTTAACCACATACACACATTTTTAAAAAATCTGTTACATAGCATTGTTTAACTCTTCTGCCTTATGTGAATATAATTTGGATTCTTTTAGTGAACCTAGTTTCCACGAAGGCCCAGAAGAAGTGGGACAGAGAGTTTTTCTGGACTTCATGAACATCTCCATCACTAATCCCAAATTAGACCACTCTATCTCTGCAGGTGTTTCAGCAAGTACTCAAATCAAATTGAAACCTTAACATATGAACTTCCAACTTAACAGCATTTTCAAAGCAGTCAGGTTAGTTACTGCAAGAAATTACCCTTAGCACTGATTAGATCTGACCTGGAATTTCATCCTTCATTTTTTTCCAACTGACCATAAAATTGGAAAGTCCACTGGGGATTTTGATGTTCTAGTTCCAACTGAAATAACTGAGATTCATATAGTACTGTTGACAGGTAAGACTGTAATAAAGTCTATTTACCTTCTAGTGCTAATTATGAGGTACTGCTTCTGTATGGAAAGCTGGAAATACAGCCAAATCATCAGGTTATGTTTCTGAAAATGTGGAGCATAAACCTCAGTCCAGGATCAAGAATTTGATATTTTTAGTCCTTCACAATCCCAAATGTTATTGATTAAAATTATAGTTATGCAAAGTCTATGATTGGGAGATTGAACTTAACATGGCAACCACGTTTTCCTGTTGACCATTATGTGTACAGCCATTAGCAGAAATGTATGCAACACAATTTGTGGAATAAATACATATAAGCTATAACGAAAACATATGTGAAAAAAGTATTACTTTTTCCCAAGTTAATCAAAACATGCATATGCATAAAAATACAAGAGACCTGAAGTGCCCAACACTCACCTGTCAAATAAATTTATTTTCTTAAATATCACTTTTCAAATGGGGACTCTCACAGCTTGTAGCTTGCGTGTTGCTTTAGGGAAAATTTAAATTATTAAATAGACATATATAGGCTAAGACTTCCTTCTGTCCCCTCCTTACAAAGCTCTCTCTTAAAACTTCTGAACACTGACTTTTTATGAGAATGACCTCTAGTACCTATCAGTAAATGGAAGCTCAGCAGACACCTGCAGAGACTGAATTACACGAGCGGACCCTACGGCAGTGGTGAATTGAATTTCATCAATAACACTGGCAATGGGAGGTGCTGGACAGACTGAGTAAGAATTGTAGGTAAACAGACAATGAAGAAGGGTGAAATGGGAAGAAAAGCATAGAGAGGTGCACAGTACAAAGCATCCCACCACTTCACTGATAACTCTGAAACCCTCTGTGTAAATGCAAGTATGGAGAGTTCTGCCAATGACCCAGAAGAAGCATGATCAACCTGTTTGGGATGTCCAAACAAATCTGTGCAAGGACGATTGTCTTGAAAGGGAAAAAAAGAAAAAGGATAAAAAGAAAATGCAACAAAATCAATAAATCAATGCATTTGAAAAAGTCTAGATTCTGATTTTATGCACAATGTCTTGTACATTGGAGGCATATGGATTTTCAGCTAAACAGTACTAAGGGCACTCAGACAAACTACAGAAAAGCATCTTGCCAGTGTCTACAGCACCTGAGCCAACCCCAGGATGTATATTCCCCTAAACAAGCCGGTTTTCCCACCGAAATTAGTCTAAGGCGCCCACGTCCCTGACAGTTCCTGGAACAGGAAGGTGAGCCAAGGTATTTTACAGCCCCTGGCTCATAAAGTCCACCTTCTCCCTGGGCAGCGGGTTGGCCATGATCTGCACAATGGAAAACCTTTCCGACAGGAAAGAGGAAGCCAGTCCCCCAGCATAGCTGGTCACTGCAGGAGCCCATGGGGGAGCAGGACGCCGAAGTTCAAACTCAAGCTGTGAAGGAAGCCTGGCAAGGATCTTAACCCACATTTCCTGTACCCAGGGGTGGGTGTCCCATGCCCGTGCCTATTTCATCCTGGGCATAAGAACCTCCTTGGCGGAGACAAATATTGTGGGGAAAATAGCACTTTCCTGGGGAAAATAAAGGGAAGAAAAAATAAAAGAAGAATACTCATATATCTGTATCAAAGCTGATGAATCAGCACTTCCCGAGCAGGAAAACGTCTCGTCGGAGCGGCCCCGCCAGCTCCTCCCGGGCAGCCTCGGGAAGCAGTTGCCGCCGGCCGGCAGCTCGGGCATAGCCCGCGCCGGGGCCGCTCCCGTGGGACCAGCGGTGAGGAGCACACCCAGCCCCGGACACTCGCGGGGGACAGCGCGGCTGACCGCAGGAACGCTGGCCTCGACGGCTCTCCCACGGGGACCTAGGGTTTTTCCTTCCCCACCTGAGGTTTCTTCTCGCTCCTAGCCGGTCGCCAGCCGCTTTGTGCTGCGCGCCGCCCCCGCGGGAGCTGCTCCGGAGCGCACATGGGAGCCCCGTGCGGGACACGGGGAGTCCGTGCGCGGAAAGGCCGTGAGGCCGCCGATCCGCTACGTGGGGCATCTCCACATGTCAGCGACCCCGCGATGCGATGATCCCACGCGGGACCGGCCCGGCCCCCACGCACCTCTATTCACAGGTGAGCAGCCACGCGACGCTGTGATGGACTGCCCACCACGGCCCTCCGGCCAACTGGGGCCGGCTCCTCGCTCAAAGTAAAATAGAACACAATCAAGAACAGCAAATCTGCACTGATCCATCCTGGCACACGCAGCATTGCGGGATGCAAGCACCGGATGCAGCTCCATCCCACTCCCAGGAAAGACCAACGCCTGGTACTTCATGGCCAGCCCCGCAGGCAGCCCCACCGATGCTCCACAGACCTGCCCGGCGGGCGGCAGCAGGCCCTGAATTTTTGCTAAGGAAACAGGCACTTTTTCCTCTTCATGGGCAGATCTGAGACACTTGGAAACAAAGTGCGGAGGAAAAGCCTGCTCTGCAGCCAAGACATGGTTTCTTTCCGTGATGCTTCAATTCGGACATTTCCCAGTGATGTACCCGGCTGTCCGCCGTACCCGGGGGAGGCTTTCCCGCACTCCACAGCCGCCTTGCTCGGAGGAGGAGAGGCACCGAAGCTCCGCACCGCCGGAGTCCCCGGGGCACTGCTCCCGGAGCACGCCGCCGGGGATCCGGAGGATAACAATCGCTCGAGATGCGGCTTTTCGCCGCGCTCTAAAACGTGGGGATGGCTTCCACGCCCGTGCCCAGAGGAGAGGGATGGAGGGGAGGCAGGTGCCCGCCGGCTCCAGCCGACAAGCAGGGAGCGGCGGGGTCGGGCAGGGGCGCGGGAGGCACATCGCCAAGGGCCCGTCGCGGAGAGCTCGGCGAAGAACGGAGGCAGACTGGGGCGGCGGGTCCCGGCGTACCCTTACCTGTGAGCAGGAGGACGGCTCCCAGCAGCACGATCCGAGAGAGCAGCATGGTCCTGCCCGCAGGAGCGCAGGGCTTTTTCTCTGCCGACAGCGGCGACGCAGGGACAGAGACGCTGGCTGGGCTCCGACGGGCTCTCCTCGGTCCCGGGCTCTTCCCGCGGTGGCAGAGATAACGGCGCAGCGCAGCGCGAAATCCGCATCCAGCAGCCCCCAGACCCTACCCGCTCTCCCCGGCCCGGCCCGGCCCGACCCGACCTGCGGAAAGGGAGTGTCCGCCGCGGGCAGCCCTGCCAGCTTCACCTCCCGCGGGCATCAATTACCCGCCAGACCCAGCCTCGCTGATTTATAACTTCTCCACCCCTCTCAGGCACCCCTCCGCCCCCCCGCCCACATCCTCCGCCGGGAGCACGCCCTCCCCGGGACGCGCTCTCCTACCGCTCGCACGGCCGCCCGTCGACGGGCACGGGGTCGCTCCCCGCACGGGTCTTCCAGCTCCGGTCTCTCGCGGCCCACAAGGAACCCGGCCGTGCCCTCCCGCCGGAGCCCGTGGCCGGGGCGCTCCAGCCGCCGAGGCTGCCGGGGGAGGCAGCGGCACTCACCGCCCGTACGTCGTCGGGCTCCTCCGGACAGAGCGCGCAGCGCTCTGGCGATTCCCGGACCAAACGCTGAGCGGTGGGGTCCCCGTCCCGAAGAGGCACTCTCCGGCTCCGCAGGAAGACCCCGACAGAGCTGCGTCCTGTCATCGGTGCCAGGTCGGGCTCGGGCCACACAGACATTACCCGGCTGCCGAGTACGATGCTCGGAGTGCCCAAAAGCCCTGCTCGCTCCCGGTGGCCCGCGGCTCCTCTCCTCGCCTTCCCTGAGAAGTGAGAGCGGCGGGGCAGACCGCTCTGTGCGGCGCCTGACTCGGACCAGCACGGGTCCCAAACCGACACCGAGCGCTCTGAGCAGGGAAGCCAGGAAGGGGCAGCAGTGGCTAAGGATGCTCCGGGAGTCTACCCTGCCAGCGCGGCTGCTGGCTTTCACACTGTAACATACAGGGCTGTCCTAGAAATGTATTTCTCCTTCCTATGCGCACATTTCATGTTTTCCAAATGCGCTTTATTTTGTGAAAATAAAACAGCAGAGAGCTTTTGACAGCAAAAAATCAAGCTGTATGTTTCCACTTCTTCCCTGTGTAGCCAGAGAAAGGCTATTGGGTAAGTCAGGTCCTTGGTTTGATCAAGTATGGTCCTTCCTATATTTTTACGCTGTGAAATAAATCGTAGGACTGTCTGCATGGAGCAGGTAAATGTGATCATCCCTATTTTACAGAGAAGGAAGTGGAGACAGATGAAGAGGCTAGGCAGCTAGTCCAAGGTCATAGGAAGCTGGTGGCAGGAGATACAAATAAAACTTGGATCTCCTGTCTCCGACCAGACCAGTCTGTGAAAGAAAAAGAAAAAAAAAAAGAAAAAGGAAAAAAAGTTGGTGTTGTTTTCAGTTTGAGAACTGTTTAGCTTTAAAATCTCTGAAAATATTTCCTGCATGCGTCTGTCCAACTCCTTTTCATAAGTGACACTCTAAGTTATGAATTTACGTCTGCATTTTCCAATCTTCCTGCCCCCAGCTGAGACCTTGAAAATAAAATAACTTTAGATACCTTCCCCCTCATCTGCTCACACCATGGGGGAAGAACCCAGAGGGTTCTTTCCTGAAGAGGGTGACTCACATGAGATCACCTCCTCCAATGGAGGGGACAGCAGCTGGGACGACAGGCAGACAGAGTACAGCCCAACTAGAACTAGGGCATCCTGACAGCTCAGGTCCCCTAGGAGCAAGGGCTCTATGGAAGGAGCTAAGAGGACCTTTTATGTCTGCCTTTGGCCAACCCAGTGCTGAGTCTGAGATGATGTAGGCCCCATTACAAGCTCAGCAGCCATACCACACCAGTTCCTCACCACTCTTTTCACACCTCCTACATCGCAGCTGCATTCAGTCATGGCCCTTCAAAGACCACATGTCTTTGGCAAGACATAGCTCCTTCCTTCTGCAACAGATGTCATCAGCTCCTGATCCACTCAAGTCTATGAAGACCAGAGAAGGCACACCAGAAGGTCTGCTCAAACCCTTCATCACTCTTTTATTTGCCAAATTTAGGGAGAGATGAGATGTGGATCTTGTAGACTGAAAAGACCCCAGTAGTGAGACGGGGAGGAAAGAAGTAGCAGAAATTCCTATTAAGCAGAATGAAGTTACAGTAGGAAGCCTGTGTCTGAAACTGGAGGCAACAGTCCTAAACAACTAGGTTGAAGCATCTGGAGGCCTGCATGGAACTTATGCAATATTATTGTTTGTGTATTATTATTCAACTTGTAGGGTGCGAACTAACTCTGAGGAGTAGTTTAGGTGTTATGGCGGGAGAAACACTAAGGAGGGAGTCAAAGACCTGTCCCAGGCAAAAGTCTGCCCTGCCGGCAATGTCACCTCTTCATACCAGAATCTGAGGCCTTGGTCTGATGCTAAGTAGTTAGAGGCAATGTAAGGACAATTTTTATCCCTGGAATTCAACCATCTCTTGCTGAGATGAACAGCTCTGGTACAAGCACATCTCGCAGTGGGGCAGGGGATTGTGGAGAATAGGAAGAGTTTCTAGAGCCAGGGAAATCCCAGGAAAGCACTAAGGCCACATGGAGCTGGGAGCTTGCACAAGAGCAGCTGGCTCAGTGTGAGCGGAGCCCGGAGAGACAGCAGCTGCCCCTACTCTCTCATCAGGAGTCCCTGAGGAGCACAAGCACAAACCTGGAGAGGTTTCATTTGACTGGAAGCCGGCAAATGTTGTCCTAGTTTTCAAGAAGGGCAAGACCATGTTACAGGTAACTACAGGTCTGACAGGTTTCACTGGAGATTGGTGCCACAGGAAAGGTCGATGGCAAGTTGAATGTAAGTCAGCAGTGTGATTCATTTCAGTGTGCCCTGGCAGCCAGGAGAGCCAACTGTGTCCTGCAGGGCATCAGGTAAAGCATTGCCAGCTTGGGCAAGGGAGGGGATTGTCCCGCTCTGCTCTGCACTGGTGTGTCCTCATCTCAAGTACTGTGTGCAGTTTTGAGTGTTTCAGTATAAGAAAGAGATCAGACTGAGTGTGTCCAGAGGACGTGACCAAGACAGTAAATGATCTACAACGCAAGACTTAGAATGAGCTGCTGAGGTCACTTGATTTGTTCAGCCTAGAGTAGAGGAGACTGAGGGGAGACTTCATAGTGGCTTACAGCTTCCTTACGAGGTGAAGTGGAGTGGCAGGAGCTGATTTCTTCTCTCTGGTGACTAGTAATAGAGCCCATGGGAACAGCATGAAACTGGGTGAGGAGAGGTTTAGGTTAGGTATTAAGAAAAGACTCTTCATCCAGAGGGTGGTTGTGCACTGGAACAGGCTCCCCAGGGAAGTGGTCACATCATCAAGCCTGACAGAGTTCAAAAAGTGTTTGAATACTGCCCTCAGGCATATGGTGTGACACTTGGGCAGTCCTGTGTAGGGTCAGAAGTTGGACTCAATGATTCTTGTGGGTCCCTTCCAACTCAACATATTCTGATTTTATATTTATATGAATAACAGATACATAACAGTTGTTATGTTGCCTTCATCTCTGAAATGTGGGAATTTTCCTTTTTCTAGCATTTATTAATAAGAGTATTGCTAAATAATAGAAAGTAATTCAGAAGTATTTAGCAGCTGAGAGTAAGCCCTCTTGAAAACATATTGGACAAATATTCTTGCTTCAGGGCTGCTCATCTGCTCAATCTCCAGCACTACAGAAACTGCAAAAGAGTGAGGAGAAACCACCTTCACAAGAGGCAACATTTGTTTTTAGCATTCACTTGCAACCCAGCAGAACCTTGAATTTTAGAAGAATGTTACTCTTCTCTGAAGGAAGATGACTTCTACCAAGGTTTTTGCTTGAACAACCCACACATCTGACACTAAGATCATCAAGCTGTGAAACAGGAAAGGCACCAACTCCCAGATATGCATCCCTTGCCCCTTCCTGGCCAACAAGACTCATTGGAACAACACAGAAAATGTGCAATAGAAAATCTGATGAAAAGGCAAGTAATCAGGACATTCATATCCTGGGTCCACCTTGAGCAGCAGAATACCATGCTGCAAAGAAAAACAGATACCACCCTGAGCATGTACAACTTTTCATAGCTGAGTGCTCAGCTAGGGCATTGTCTCTTGTCTGCTCTCTGACTCTTGCATGTCTGGCTTCAAAGTGGAGTGGCAACTCCTTTCAGTCTGGATATGACTTAGTCAAGTCACTGGGACACATCCTGAGGTTGTGGTTTCTACTCCCCAATGGAAATAGCACACTCAGAACATCCCGAGTTAAGGCTTTAGCCAAGTCTCCTGGGAGACATTACATGGACGGTTCCTATGGACCTGGGAAAACTAAAGAGCCCGGAAAATCCCACACACACCAGCAGCTGGTACCCTCCCAGTCTGACCTGACTCCTCCTAGTCAGGGAAATTTTTATTTGCACTGGTGCTCAAAATAACTCCTTGTGGCACTGGTTCCAATGTTCAGAGCACTACACAAAAGGCCACCACCAGCACCTGCAACAGCAGGTGCCTGCCCGTAGAGGACTACATGGGTCAGAGTTACAGCTGAGGAACCTCATGGTATCTATTGATCTCTGTACTCACAGCAGAGAGGCAGACACGTCACAGGAACAGACTAGACTATCTTTGATGTGGTCCCAAGCTCTAGCTTTTGGGAAAGAAGGATCTTCCTCTGCAGATTTTCAGAATCTGCATCTAACCACTGATCTCATATAAGATGGCTGGGTGCTCCCGGGTTCGAAAATTTAATCAAAGCAATAATTCTGTTGATCACCTGAAAACATTGCAAATTTTGTAGACCTACTGGGAAAGGTTTCAATGCTCCCTGTCTACCAGTGGAAGCCTCCTCAATCCCCATAGTCCCTTGTCAGTTCCACGGGCACAACTATTTCTTGGTTTTGGGGCTCAGTGTCCAACAGTTCAGTGTAATAATCTTGGATGTAACTTGCCTGCTTTCTATGAAGGATCACTTATAACTAATATATCTTTTACATATACATTTTCTAAAACATTTTATGCCACACCCATTCAGTAGGAGACCCAATGACCTGGAAGAACTGGAAGAATATTGGAGCTTTCTATACTGATGATATAGCTACTGGGGAGACTAACATGGAGCAAGATACGAGGTGAGATGAAGTGGGTCTCTTCTATCCAAGGTCTTTTTCCAGCTTTCTTTTCCTCCCTGTTTTCAATGAGGTATTTACAATCACCATTATTTTAACGTCCTCTGGCAGGAATGGAGTTTAAGAAGCACAGTATTGAAAAATCCCATTTACTATAATTTATTATAAGTTTAGCTGCTACTATTTAGATTTGCCATTACATGGAAAGTTGCATGTAAACTGATGTAAAGTTCCTCCCTTTTCTCCAGGACTGTGAGAAGAAAAAGCTGAGACTTTTTCCTCTGTATTGCAGTATTTATTGGGACAGCTACTTATACCTGCTCACCAGGTACACATACAGAGGTAAGTGTATGCAGAGACACATACCACAGATGTAGTTGCACTTTTCCTGGGAAAGTCTGAGCTTTACCTTACATTATGTAGACTCTTGACACAGTACTCAGGGAGTGTTTTTGGCAATGACAGTCAAAATCTGTAGCAAAGAATGAGTTTGTGGAGGACAACCTTGCAACACTGCTGCCCATCCTTCACTGAAGGGTATGACAGCTCAGAACAGTGGTTGTGTCACCTCTCATCCAAATTTCCCACCTGCCTCAAACCTAGGTCCATTTCTAAGTGGCAAAGCAGGCAGATGTCTTATGATAACAAGGAAGTAGAGGCAACGGGAGCGCATAATTTGCTGGTGATAATTTTTTATTATAAATAGTCAACTATCATGAGCAGTTAATCAGATTATCAGGTATTTTATTGGGAAGTCTGGCAGCTAATGAAGTCAAGTTCTTGCAATACTTGGGCCTGGAGAGTACCCCCTTCCATGACTTGCAGTGGCTGAGTTAAGGAGCATGGCACAATACAAGGTCACTCTGTTCACTGGCAGCAACTGTTGCGAAGGAAGATAGAGGAGAGGGTCTGCCATCCTGTCCTTTGGAAGCTGCTTTTAAACTAAAGATGTAAAGCTGGTCCTTGCTTATGCTACATCATATTTCACAGCCAATGTAACTGTGCCCAGTCTTGCACCACCCTTGTGGCCCTGCTGGGCAATCACCAGGCAGTGTCTGACCCTGACCACTTTCTCCGGACCTGATCCTGACCAAAACTTACCATTCTACGTTCTGTCTCCTTGCTGGTTTGGGAACTGCTACCACCTGCCTTTTTGCTGTCCTTGGTTCCCTTGGGAATCAGTTGTCCCTCACTGGTGCCAGGCACATCCAGCATGATTTTGGCTCTGCCCACATCTCCTCTTCCTGTCAGGACCATGCAGCAGAATGCAAATGATTTCACCACCCTTTCTAAGAGCAAAATCTATTACAGTACACATTTTCTTTCCAAATACTACACTATTGGTTTTATATGTGCATTCAGCAATATCTTACTGAACAGGGAAAAAAAGAGTGGAACAGGAATTTTTTTGTCCCTGAGAAACATGGGTACAATAGAAAAATGCTAGTAAGCATTTCCACTGTATGCTGGACCCCATTCGCGCACACACGCATCTGCATCAATATGGAAATTACCTACTTTCAGCATAGCTGGGTTAGTGTGGTAGTGACAGTACTCTTGGCTGCATCTCCCAGGCATCTGTAATCCAGTTCCCAAAGATTTCTTCTCCTCTTTATCTGGAAGGATATACATATATATGCTTTTCCTGGAGCCGTAAGTATGTGAATGTACCAGGATAAGTGTTTAGAGAGAGGCAAGACCACATGAAAAGATGGGATACATCTCTTCCCTGTGGAATTGGGCTGAGGTCACTCAATTTCAGTGGGAAAGACAACCAGAAGGTCAGCAAAAGAACCACAAAACCAAACCAAAACATGTCAAAAAGGGAAAACTACCCACGAAAATACTGGATCATGAAAAGAAAACCAGCTTTACAGTGAAGAGCTCTTTTCCTCTTACCACCCCAAACACTAGCTCCCAGAGGCTTAGTGTTTCCCTCACCATAACACAAACCAGGCATTCAGGCTGAGAGCCCACGCAGCTGCTGCTCACAGAGAAGCTGGTGACTCAGTGATGTGCACGAATGCCTATGTCCTGATTGTTTTGGAACTAATCAGATACAAAATGTGAACAAAAGCAAACAGTTATCTGAGCAGAGAAATTATGTTCACAGGAGTGTCTTGGGAGCTTTACTGAGAAACGTGGGATACAAACTGCCCTGTCGAAGTCCTGCAGCACTAGGAAAATGGTCTGGTTACACCCCACGTGTCCCAGATAGTAGGATCAGTACCCTGATCCACATGCCGTTTCACTTAACTGCAAGCAGAGCCATTTCAGGAGAAAGGATTCAGGGCACAAGCCTGGAGCTTTGGGTCCTATGTTAAATCAGTAGGAATGCAAGTCCAGTGGACAGGTGAAAAGAAAGAAGGCCCACTGCAGTGTTTGCCCAAAACTGTGTCAGATCTATCTCCAGCTCCATCTGCAAGAAGCAAGGATGATGTTGGACACGGGAAGACTAAGGAGAGCATTACTGGTCCAGAGGGAATAAAAGGGCTTCTTCCAAAATGCACTGAGATTGTCTTTTCTTTCATTCTCCAGCCATGACTGAGATTTTGAAGACACTAGTTTTAAGATAGTTCTTTTTTAAGATAGTTCTTTTCCACAGAACACTTCCTTGAAAATAAGCCAAAAAGTGAAGCATGAAAGTGTTAAAAAACCTTAAACTAGTTGACGGAATTAGTTAAAAGACTCTTTTGCTTCTAGTTCCATTAGATACACGTGGTGGGTAGTCGTCACTTCAATGATGCAACAGTGTCATTTCCATGCTGTGAAATTGGTATTTTTGTTTCCTTTGGTGCAGAAAGATCATAACTGACAGATCAGCATGATGAAGGACCCCGAAAACGGTTGTCTGTTGCCTCAGCAATCCTCAGAGCTCCCCATCTGGCTCTTACAAATCCCACCTGGGAATGCTCCTTTGTCACTAGGTCCAGCACAGCTCTAGGAGGGAGAATGATCTGTGCATAAACTAACCTCACAAGTACCGGGAGCTACGCGCAGAGTTCAAGTGTGTTCTCACCTTGCACGGCTACCAACTCATCCCCTGAAGGAGAGATTTAGGTTGCTGTTGGCAAAAGGAGAAAGGCAAGAAAAGAAAACCAGACTAGATTTTGGTGACAGAAGTTTTCATGAGATCCTCAGAGTTTGCACCAACTTATCCTCAGTACCAGTAAAGGTCAGAGGGAAGATGGAGAAGCCAGAACTGGGCTGCAGTCACTGAATCCAAACCTACGTTTGCCTGAACACCACAAGGCAATGAAGACCAAAACATCATTTCAGGGACAACTGTGGAACGTGTGTTATACTTTGCACACACAGTCTTTTTGTAGTAAAATTTGTCCCAAAGGTTTTATGACTACAAAACCACGTACATAAAGGTGCTATGCCTACATGTGCTCAGTACTGAATAAACGGTGTGTTTTACTACACTATGTGTACTGTGTTTTAAATCATACTGCAATCTCTTGTGGGGAGAACTTGATTACAAGGACAATTTAATGTTTTATTTAAGTGAGTGACTTTCCCGGGACAACCATCGTGCAAAGGCTAACATCCTTAGAAAAAACTGGTTAAAAGTTATTCTGTGTAATCGGATTTTACAGGTAGCATGAGCTGCAAAAGGGCAGAGCTCTTTGGTGTTTTCCGCTCTCTCAACTCGAATCAGACCTTTCCCACCCCACCCGCTCTCAAAAGTAGATAAGCAGGCTGCCTTCCCACTCGCAGGAGACGCTGTGCCTCTCCATGCCACCCTCAGCCCCACGCAGACGGGGGAACAGCCGGAGCTCAGAGCGCAGTGGCGTGGCCCGGTGCGCGCTCCCACCGTGGGCAGCGGAGCCGCGCTCGGTTCTCCCCCTGCGCAGGGGAGGATGCGGAGACGAGGCTGCTGCCGTTTCCCTTCCCTAGAGCCAGAGAGCCGAATTTCCCGGGGTTTGTACGGTCAGCAATAAAACGAGAAACGCATGGTCCAAGTTAATTTTCCACCCCCGAAAGGAAATGTTGCTTCCTGTATTATGCAAGGCTGGTGCCAATGGCACCACACGGCTACACTGACACAGGAGTCTATTGTCCTCTTCATAAAGTCGTCGTGGGGAAGGACGCCCTGAGAAAACAGGCATTTTGCATCAGCAAGGAGCTTTTGATGTTGTTGGGGTGGGGGTGGTGGGAGAGAAAAGTGGGTGCGGTCTGGCGGCTGGGAGGGATGCGGCGGTGGAGCGGAGCCCTGGAGTGTCTGTCCCTCCTCGTACCCGCAGCTCTGCTCAGGAGGTCAGGATACGCAAAAGTGCCTGCAAATGTCTTTGCGGTGAAAAGCGATCACACGGCTTCGGCCCCGCTTCCGATGTGTGCAAATCGGAACAAACCCACCAGGGATTAGGAGCCCTGTCCTCCTCCCGCCGATCTCTCTCCCCCCTCATCCCCCAGTCTAATTCTTAAAGAGCTGGTCTTTCCTTAAGAGTGATCGGAAAAGAACAATTCGTATTCTTAAAATAGTTATTATAAACTTTCGTATTAGCTCTTATTAAAGGCCAGTTCCTGCCTTTCTTAATGGGATACAAAACCCATTTCCAAGGGAAGTGTACGTCCAGCAAGAGCAGCAGGGTCAGGCTTTTGCTTTGGTTGTTTTCTGGCAGTTCACTGTCTGCAGGATGGAATCACTTTGGCAGACTAATGACTGATAGTGGCTCCTCATGAGAAAACGCAAACCATTTTCTTTAAATGTGCCTCCTTGCAGTCAAAAAGAAAACCTAATGTTCCTCTTAGCACACAGAGATAGGTTGATTTAAAAGAATTTTAGGGAAAGAGGATATGAGGAACCTTCGAGAATGATGTAGAATATTTTCTGTATAAAAATAGAATGAGATTTCCCATGTCCAAGAGCAGGGTTCTTAAAAAAATCCTGAATTTTGTCCATTTTTTGGTGTCCTCTTTGCCATAAAAAACCCAGAATAAAAATCCCAAAGTAAAACAGGTCATCCTGGTTTCCAGGAGCTTGCAAGGTGCTCACTGCTGTGCAGTGAAGAGTTTGGAATGTCACCGGTGGCCTTGCAGCCCTACAGCTGTATCCAGGCACACCCTTGCCTCCCTCCCCAGAGACACAGGCTTGGACATGTAATTCGCAACAGCGCGCTCAACACTGGTCCGTGGTCTTTAGCTCCGATAGAGTAATTTTTAACGTAGCCTGCATGCTAGCTCTTCAGCGTCCTTACAGAATTTCTATAGAGGCCAGGCATGCTGCAGGCAGGAAAAGCTGCGCTTGTTCCGCCGGTGGTACTGCCTGCCCTTCCCCCAGCCCTTAGATGTGGGCAATTCAAGTTTATCTCCCACCGACTCTGCCATAGACTTCTGTTATCTGGAAAAAGCCCCAGAGGCAGAAATCCTTAAAGGCATTGAAGTGCCTAACTCCCATCAGAATGAGGGATGTAGTTGTCTAAATACCGCTGATAATCTACAAAGTTGCTCACGATTTGTAAAACAGAGATCACGTAAGTACCCACAGTCCGGCACAGGCAAAACGCTAAAGTTTCCTTTATTGTTGCTGGTGCTGTCGCTACTGCTGTTATTCTCTCTCTTTCTGTACATCTGTATACTCAAAAGTCCAAGTCGGGAGTTCGGAGTCCACTGGGAGAAGGAGCACAGGGAGAAAAGTTTCTGCTTATGAGATTTCATAAGAAAAGAAACAGCTGAGAAACAGCAAGTACGTCTGACACAGCAGTGGGAACAGAGGGTAGACTGCCAAGAGCACAAGAGCACAGGAGCACATTCACTACCCCAGCCGCCCTCAGCTTTATGGGTTTTTCAGGCTTAACAACAGAAGTAAATTAATTATTAATCATAATAAATAAAAGTATGTTTCTCCTGCCTCTCTGATGACGGCTGATCACTGGGTATCAGACAATGCCTGCTTGTACATCTATCACTAAACCATGGAAAAACAAGTTAGCCCAGCTTCTTGGGTTCCTGTTGTTAGAAGTGGGAGATATCTCTTCTTTGCACCCACCTATGTCTGTACAGGTAGGATCTCCTTATGGCAAAACACAAAGTGTACTTGTGAATTCAGAACCTTGGGAAATGGCTAGTCATCTGCTTTACACTGGATTCAGTCAACAATGAAGTTATGATGTCCATCATTTTGGTGAGAAGGATGAGCCTTATTACGAGAGGAAATAGGCACAGCCCTAAGGAATAGGATATACCAAATGAACACCTAAAAATAAACACTTTTTCCTGTTGCATGAAAGCTATTGTTGAAGTTGCCACAGAAATATTTCATAATTGCAAAACAAAAAACCCAACCAAGAGGTCATCTCCCTTTTATCTGCAATTTCTCAGAATGATACAAACAAAAAAATTTCAGTGCATCTGAAATAATCAGTGCCCCCTGATGGGGGCAAATTTGTATCTATTCATCATTCATATGACTCAAAAAAAAGGCAACTGTTAGTAGCAGATCTAATTCAAACACCTTAAAATATTAAGTTGAAGGTGTCAGTCTGGTTACTTTATGAAGGGTAAATGTAAGAAGTTCATGTAAGAATTAAATGCTGTTTCATGCAGCATGAGCAACAGGGCCAGAAAATATGTTCTCTTGGTCAGGTCATCAAAACCAGACCTCTGCAGACAGATACATTATTCAAATCCTTTCACTGTGTAACAGGCTCCAGGGTTGGAAATGCGCTACACGTGACCAGAGGAGCTAGAGAAACCTATTTTCCTATGTAGCATGAGGTTCTGGTGTTTGAGAAAGCGTGGGCCCTGCTTGATGCCTTTTCCATGTCATTTAAATGCTCTAACGTGCTCAGGGACACACCGATGATTAATAAGGCCACGAGTTTGTACTAAAGCCTTTCCTTTAGTTGCTTTTCATATGAGTTCTCTCTACCTAGCTCCTATTCTCATGAAAACTGTAGCAGTATAATCACCTGTAAAGCCTATTCCTTTGTATCCATTTTATTTCAAACCGGCCAACAGATTCCAAAGGGCAGAGAAACCATTTTGTTGAAGTAGGAACCAGGCAGGTACATATGTTGCTCATACAACTCTCATTTCTTCACAAGATAATGCTAATTGCTTAGACGGTTTGTTTTCACAGAACTTTATCCCCCTACTTTGGAGAATTTCTTCCAATTTCCAGCCTAAATTAATCCTGTTGAGAATACGTTTTCCCATTTTTATGGTGACTTCGTGTTTCAAGCTTAAATATTGTCTATTTACAGGTATTTCTTCCTGACAAATACGTAAGTCAGACACAGAATCAATTTTTTAACCAGAATTGCATCTTCTCACAGGGCAAATGCCTCAGTAGATATTCCCTATTTGCTAAAACAACTATTACTCTTTTAATTCCATTTTGTTGAGAGTGCAAAGTTACTGTGCCTTTTCATGGCAGTTTCACACTGATGGATCATGACCATTCTGAGATTCTGAATACACTTTTGTTGTATTTCCCTTCATGATTCACAATGTATGATTGCCAAACATACAGCAGATATTTTTGAGGAATTTACTAAGAACATAATTCAATGAACTGTTCTGCTTCCTGATTTCATGTAGTTCTGAGTTAGATTGACTCACAGAGTTTCGTAAGTTATTTTAAGCATTATGTACAAAAATACTCAATTTTGAAAGTTGGTTTTATTGGGGATTTTCTTTTTCTCATATATATATATATATATACACACATACATTTTTAATGTGAGACTTGCAACTATAGGAAATGAAAACTAGTTCTGGTTCATCTTGCCAAGGAAAGAGCTGAGTGCTGCCTGCAGAAAAAAAAAAGCAGAATATTGTAAGAAAAACCAAAGCAAAAGTCACTGCTATTCCAGGAGATAAGCCTCTAAAAATGAAACTGAAATAGTTTTTAATCATCAAAATTGCCTACTGTTTCAGAAGACAGCTGCACAACTGAAACAAAAAGCAAGGTGCTTGAAAAAATCCAGTCTATTCAAAAACAAATGGGAGGATCTGCAGGTTAATGCTTTGTTTTGTGCTTCACAGGAAATGTACTTGTAGGATTTCTGTCCCTCCTACAAGGTAAGCATCCTGAGGCTATTTCAAAAAAGGATGAACGTGTGCAACATTTTGGAAATGAGAAATGTCCTCCTTTCCCTTTCTGAACCAGCCTGCTTCTCTGTGACTGCATGTATCAAGGGCATGAAAAGTCTTTGCCAGCCCTGTCTGACCAGGATGGAGTGCTCCTTGAAAATACAATGTGGAATATTTCTTCCTTCAGCCCTGCTGAGGAGAGAAATCTTTTAGTCAGGTACTTCCTCCTGTTCCTCCAGCAACCCCACCGTTTTGGCCCCCACACAGGCCTCAATCTTATTGCCAAACATAGGTGTCGAATCCTACCTGGGGCATGTGAGTCATCCATCCAGCAATGACATGGGTCCAGCAAGCCCAGGCTTCTCAGGAGAAATGACTGGAGTCCAGAAGGGATTCCCTGGGATGTGTGCAATGACCAGACACCAATGTTTGGACAACTAAATTGTCCCTCAGGCTTCCTTCTTAATGTGTCAAATATTTTCATCATCTTTTCTAGTTAAGACACTGCTGAATGCTTTTGAAATGTGTTGTATTTTAATACCACTTAATACCTGGTATTTTCTAAGGAATTTACTTTCAAAGGTATTTAGGCCTAGATTTAGACTAAGCCCTTGCAATTGATGTTTTCTACTGTCTGCACACCTTTGAAGCCCTGGAGTGAGCCAAGAGATATCGCAAGCCACACAGACCAAAGAGGGCACCCAACCACAACAGCACCAGGGGATGCAGACAGACTTCAGCTCATCCTGGTAGTATTGTTAACCTTTGAACTGGAATTACTGAGGAGATGAATGAGTTCAGTTGACTGAATAAAGTCAGTCTGGATCTAGAAACAATGCAGTCATTTTTGGTTGATGTTATTCCTGAGCTAAAACACCTTACTGCATAGCACTCCATGGACTTGGCCTGGTTTCCACAAGAAGTATCTACCTTCGGTTTTTTTGTTTTGTGGAAACATTTGTTTTTCTATACGTTCTCTAAGCAAAGCTGGAATAGCAGTTAAGTAGAAAGGCCTTTAGGCTGCCTGTTTCAGCAATCAAATCTCGTTGAAGATGGTAAATACAGTTTCTTCATCATCAACTAGAAACATTCCAAAAGGCATGAAAAATGTAACACTTCCTGAACTTTTTTTTCTTTCTGAGAAAATGAGTTTAAAAGCTCTGGTATTGGATGTCTTGGGCTTTTTTTTTTTTTGCTTAAACCACCTTCTACCAGTTTATCATGCTGTGTTGCCAGCACAGTCAAGCTTTTCTAGAAATATCCATTCTGTACACATCTATGCTTTTTCTCAGGGAAGTTAGCAACAATTCAAACCAGAAGTAGTAAGTGACATTAATTTCTATTCTTGCCGAATGCTAAATTTAATACAACTTCTACTTCCTTACATAAACCCATGATGCAGTTCCTTGTTGTAAGGGAATACCATAATACTGAAGGTATTCCCAAAGCTACTGGGATAGTGGTTGTCTGAATGATGTTTTTACACTTATAAACTGAATGAGAAACACTTCTTTTTTTCTTTTTTTTTCCATTTTCCCCCCTCTTGCCCACCCATTTAGCACTCTGTTGTAAGGCTTTTCAATATTTTCTAATGCAAAGAATAACTAACCTTTTAGCTGAAAAGACAATCGTTAGTGGAGTTGTTACAGAGCTTGTCACTCAATTCAGTGAAAACTACTTTTGTGTTTATTTTCCCCTGATTAATTTGACTTGCCTGCTTGAATGAAGAATGTGTGTGTTCTGGCTCAGATAAAGAAATTAAAATTACTCTGTGGTTTACTATTTCCAGGATCACAGAGAAAAGAGAACTCACCCCAGGTCTCCTGATGGCTTCTCTGGGATTGGTTGCATCACTGTACCGGCCACGCAAGGATCCCCGTTGAATTGGGCTGGAAGTTACGTGTAATTAAAATCCTGACCTTTACCTGTTACAACACGTAAGAGGTAAAGGTCCATATAGATTGATTCCATACAGATCAAAGGAGAGAATGATCATTTTCTTTTATTAAAGATGTTATTTTACCCCAAGGTACTGAAAATAGAAACCTAACCCTACAAACATCCTGGAGCACAGATTTTCCCCTCTGAATAAAGCACTTCTTAGGGTATGAACACCGATGCCTCCAGTGCTGCCTCCAGCCAAACCACATCAAACGGGTTCCCACTCAGGATATTTGCAATCCCTACAAAAATATAATTACATAATAAGGCAATCTGTCATCTAAAAATCATCCTTATTATATACAGTCGGGTCTCCTATACCATGCAACCACAGTCTTATTTGTGTTCCGTGAAGCCTTACTTCCGCGTTGATTGGCAGCTCATTAATATGCAAATTTGCCCCGCACCCTCGCACGGCCTCCCCGGCACTCTGGTGCTGTTTTGGCACTGCCTTGCTATGTATTGGTGTTTGTGTCAGCGCTTCTCAGTGCCTGCAGCTGGGAAAAAACCCTTTTCAGCTCGGCCCGGGACACTGGTTCAGGGGGAACTGCCCATGCTACTGTCCCAGCGGCCCCAAGCATCCCTGAGGGGAGTGGGGAGAGACGGCGCAACCCCAAGGGGAAGAGGAGGGGGCCGGCACAGCCCAAAGTGGAGGGAGGGGAAGCCGACGCAGCCTCAAGCAGAGCGGAGGGGGAGGGAGAGGTGGGCCAGGGAGGCCTGCAGTGGAGGGGCAGAGCAGGGCCAGCACAGCTCGCCATGGGCAGAGCAGTGCACCTGTGGTCCATGCAGCATGGCGTGGGGGTTCATTTGCATATTCATGACTGTTTAATTGAATATTCATGCCTGCCAGGTCACGCATGCACAGTTGCGAAATGGGCCTCCTTCATCACTGAGAAATCACGGCGCTACGACATGAAGCTGCAATATGGGTGGCATGAAGTGGAAGAGGGCTGATTGTACTATATAGCGTACTTCACAATCATTTAATAAATTGCTTTTAAAGCTGCAGTAGCCCTTCCCTTCTTTTCTTGGATCAGCGGGTATTCTAATGATACATATTTGAAACTACAGCAGTAGTTTCCCTAGTGCCCCTTAAAAAATGTCACATTTTTGTAGCTATTTTGGCAGTTGAAAGCAATTAGGTTAGAAACGCCTAACCCATAAATTAATCCTCACCTGCACCTTTTTTTTTTCCTCACCACCCTCCCTCTCTTTTTGTACCCTTCACTTCTGTTGTGTTGGGAAGTGTGTACTGTGTTTCCCCACCCACCTGGCCCTTTTTTTAAGGGCGAAATTTTATAGCTGCTTTGACAGTTGAAAGTGATTAGGTTAGAAAAGCCCAATGCATTTTCCCATGAATCTACTCAAGGATTTACTGTCTAGAGGTCATTTAGGAAAGCTATGAGCTGCCCCACTCGTAAATAACTAGCTGTACAATAAGCGTCTTGATGTATTACAGAAAATATTACAAAAATAATAAAGGCAGTACCTTGAGGAGTTGTAGATGAAATTTCCTTTTAGAAAAAGCAATCTGTCCTTCCCTTATTTGTAAACCGTTGTTTCCCTTATTCTACATTGGACAGTACGTACTATAGAAGGTTTGTCTGCCTCTGAACATCATATGGACAGAGTCAGAAGCCACAGTCACTTTGGTCACATTTTTGTCTTGTATTTACAACTTCCTTTTATTTCAGAGCATAGAAACTTAATGATGTTTCCTCATTGCAACCATCAGGACCTTTAAGCGTTCCCCAGTAAGTTAATCCCCTCCTGCACCTTTGTTTTTTGGGGTTTTTTTTTTGCATCTTTCGCTTCTATTGTGCTGGAAAATGTGACACTGCATAATACAGTGCTTCATTTTCACTTGGCATCCTCTAAGAGTTGTAGTTCATTCTGCTGAGTGTTTTTTTCCCCCAACTATTTCCAAGGTCTCTTGTATGGTGTGAATTTGCAAGTCAGAAGGCTGCTGATCTGAAGGACCATTTTACTTTTCTCTCCTTCACAACTGACCATTTCTTTTGTCAGATTTTCCATATATATATTTCTTCTGTTTTAATTCTTGTTAGTGGTTTTAGTTTTATTTAATAGAGACTTTTAATTGCTTCTTTTTCTAGAAAGAGTATTGTTTCCTTTTGTTTCTTCCCCTTCTTTCATACTGTCTTTATTTATCTAGACTTAAGTTAAACTTGCTGGGAAATCAATAATTATTACTGAAGTAACTGAAGGGGGCTTGACATCTTCCTATAATTTTTGAAAGTAATAGAAAAAAAAGGAAAATTTAAATGTTTTTCTGTGCAATTTAAAAAAAAAATCTGCCATGGAACAGAAAATAGAGTCCACGCCATCTGGCTTAAGTATCATAACCACACATTTATCGTTTTTTCAATCTCTTTCTAGTTGCTGCAGTCACAGAAGAAAAATGTCCAGATCATAAATCTCTTCATTCATTTAAATGTTAATGTTTTAAATATTTAAGACTTAAAAATGTTTTTAATAACTTTATAGAGTAGATGCTCAAAGCTATGCCATAGACACTTCTTCAGAAAACAGCAATACATCATTTTGTGTTTTTCTACTAGGCATTCCCAGCTACTCATTAAAAAAAGAGAACATTAAGCATGTTGACAGACTGAAGTGACTATGGGCACAATGAAATAAAAATAATAGCAACATGATTGCTACATAAATGGAAGCAGTCACTAACTAATCACTGGGAAAGAAAGATAAGACCAGCACCAGAATCATAGAATATGACAGGAACTAATGCTGTAAAAGAAGGAAAAATATTAAAAAATGTTCCACAAAAATCAACTGATTTGATGATTTGACAATTAATAGCAAGTAGATGGACCAATCCTTTGCTGGCATATTTTTCTAAGAAAAACTATAGAGTACCTAAAATTATTTTTCTTCTCTTCAGGCAACTGAAGTTGCTAGAAACAACTAAAAAGTCATATTTTTTTATTCCAAAATCCAAAATTTCATTTAGTCCACTGCAGTTAATTACACACCTCTGAGCACTGTGAATAGAACTTGCAGAGCACTTTACCAACAAAGACCAGAGAAAACTAAGAAAAATTATCAAAGTGTATATGAATGTGGTTTATTTTTTTTTTAAACTAAAATGTCAAGAACAAAAGCTATTTACCACTTTTCAGCCAAGCAAGATGGGAGACACCCACACAGATTCATGTTGCTGTTGAATCACTTTTCCTAACCTAGCCCAACTTTCTTATTCAACACAATTTTATTCAACTAGCAAGAACTATGGCTGTTCTTGAAAGACAAAACACAACTCCTGTGTCTTATAACTAAAACAAGTTGCAGTAAGTTCAGACTTCAGTAAAATCAAAAGTTTATAAAAAAATTATCTTATCCTCTCTGTTGCAATGACTTAAAGATTGACTGGAGTGCATCATAAAGTAATGGTGGATATCCCTCTGGGTCCATGGACTTCAGTGGAGGAGCTGAGAAAATCTTCAGAGAGCACAAGAAGTGGCTGTACAGAAAAGAAAACAATCATTACATTACAAGCTTCTCTACCCTTGCAGAATCTTGGCAATAACCAGCCTGTTCTATGTCAAATGCTTATTCAGGGATGAAACAAGTGCACTAGAGCTTTCTGTCAAACACATAATTTGCAACAAGGTGTCTGAAAACATATTTACATGGAGATCAATGCCATTATTAAGTTTCACATGTTTCAAGAATAAAGAAGACAAAAACCAGGATGGATTCAAATCATCGCATGGTCTCCCTTGCATGAGGGAGAGAAAACATCACTAATGCAGTGATAGTGGTCAGTATCACGATCATACTTGAATAAGGGGAAAAGTGACGTCTCAAATCCAAGTCTCAGTCTGGAGTCTCTGAGAATTCAGAGAAAAGTGTCACCTTGCTACTCAGTGTTAATGTGGTGAGGGAATGGATATGGCTATCATAGCCAGAATTCCCACCAGTAGTATGATGAACTAGAAGTATATTAAGTGGGTCTGATTTTCAGAAAGCTGCAGGGCCTGAAATTCAGTATTTCTGGAGACTGGCATGTAAGTTGGCCACAAAGTTAGGCAACAAAATCATCTCTGAAGGTTGGTAAATGTATTAGTCACTTCGTCACTTCTTGGCTAGCAGTGACACAGGAGCCAGTAATCACTGTAATGTCAGGAGATAGGACTGCAATACTGGGAAAAACTGTAAACCACAGAGACACTGATGACAACAGGGAAACTGTTAAACTAATGAGGACGGAACTTGAGGAGAATTATAAAAATTCCTCAGTTCCAGCCCACACAGTAACTGTAGAACTGCCCTTCCCATTCCTGCTACTGAAAGCAGTAATTTCTTGATCTCAGACTTTCAGGCCATTAACAAAATAAATAAAAACAAAATACATACATATTACAAAAATGAAAATGGAGTGTTTATCAAGGGAGCTTAGATGGTTTTGTTTCCTTGGTCAGCTGTCAGGTACACCATATGTAGCCTCACTGCACTCAACCACTGACCCTGCAGTCAGTCCAGTGTCAGTGTGAGATATAATCCAGCTCACTGAGTGCAGAAGCTCCTTGCACCAAGCTCCATCTCCAGCTATTGCTCAGAACTAGTGAGATATGATCTTGTCTTCAACAACATGGGTGCAAAAGCACAATGTTTCTCTAACCCTATTGAAACCCTTTTTTCATTTTGATTTTTTTCCTCATGTACTGCTGATCTAAAGGCAGAGCAGAAACATTTCCATTAGATGCAAAAAGTATGTTTGAAAGAGGAAATTGAGAAAAGCATTCTTTAAAAGTTACAGTATCTCCTGGTAACCATTTTTGCAATTGAATTCCCTTTATTATTTACTATTCTGTATGACCTTACACTCTTTCCTTTTGCTCTAGATAATGCAACTTTCTGATCAAGGTCTATCTACCTATAATGATTATGCCCTTTCTATATGCTCTGTAATACTTGTAAAATTATGTGGCATGTCTGTGAAGATTTTGGGAAACCTTTAGCAAATTTATCTTTATATTTCTTCTTCCATTGAAATCCATCCATCCATCCAAAGCCTTCCAAAGCAGCAGTGCAATGAGTAGTAAAAATCATTATTTGAAACACAAAGTTACCATCAAAATGTATTTTTCTTCTGAACAGAAAGCAGAGGCATTGTCTACTTAGTAGCCTGATCAAGGAATTAATATGGAATATACATATTACTCTCTGCTTGTCTACTCTTCAGGTCTTGTGACAAAACATTATCAAAGTGACACAGGAAAAAGTCTGTACTGACGTTCTTGTCTTAGCATGAAAATACATTTCCTTCATTCTAAAGGTGTTAAGAATTTACACTGTTAAAGGAAGGTAATGGAAGATGCAAATGTTCTGCCTCTTTTGGAACAACAGGACACAGTTACCCATTGGGTTGTCTGGTTTTAGGTATCTATGGTTGAAGTAATTTTAAACAGTATATCTTTTGGGGTCAGAATGCAAAGAAGGTATGCCAAAAGGAAGTGGCGACTGAAGTAAGAGGTAAGGATATCACCTCAGAATAAAAGGAATCAGCACAGGATATTTGTAAATACTTGGGAATGGGGCCCAGAAAGAGTAAAACTGTGCAATCAAGTACACTGCTTCCTCTTCCCCTTAACATACACACTCTCTATATTGTATCTACTCACTTGCAGTTATGGAGTCATTTCCTTAGGAGTTCTGAGGGAATCACATTTGGATGCCAAAATGTGTAAGCGATGTATTAATTTTATACTTCACAAACTTGCATCAGAAGTCCTCAAACAAAATGCTGAGCACTGTGAATATGGTATCTTTCTTTCAGTCCCTTCACAATTTTCCACCTGGTATGTTTTTCAATGATGCATATTGGCTTAGAAAAGAAAGAGAATAGGTTCTAAATTATTCCTAAACTGACAATGAATCTTACCATGATTTCATTGTCACATTAAGGAATATATTTCAAGACAAATAAAAGGAATCTTGACTTATTTTATTGTTTCTGAGAAAACACCTGTAGAAAAAAGAGTGGGTGGCTGAATAAGATCCCACAAACCAGGATTTTTGGCATGAAGGTAAATGCATTGACAAGTGAAATGAAAACTCAGGGTGTTATCACTGAGTCACACACTGACAAGCACATCTGTTGACATAAAATATGGAAAATACCAAAAGAATATAATACAATGACAAGTGAGCCCTTACAGAAGCAGCAAAATGTAAAAGGATTTAAAATCATTACACATAAAGGGTAAAATCAAGTAACACCCACACAGTCTGACACTCATACTGACATTAGAACAGAGAGAAACAAAAAAAAAGCCTTTTAAAAGCAAACTGAAGCATAACAACCAGATATTGTTGCATTTTGTATTAGTATTAATATCTGAAACTTTACCCTGTTTGAAAAATCAGTATAGTTTTGAATGGCTGCCCTCTGTACGACTGATAATGCCAACTGAACATATGTTACAGCAATACAGGCACTACAGTAATATATATATATGGAGACGTGATGACTGTTATTTCTCTTTTAGAAGTCACTATGCCCTAGGGCACAATTAACAGGCAATAAATTCCTACATGCTACTGAAGTTTAGAGATTAGTGTTTGCCAGTCAAAGCATGGAAACACATTTACACCTCATAAAATAAGGCTAATTAGCTGTTTAAATAATAGGAAATGTCAGTCAGGAGTGACAAAAGGCTATGAACAATAACTAAACCAATCCCCAAAACCTGAACACGTGTGTTTAAAGCCAAATATTAAGCATCTAAAAAAGAGCCTTAATTGTTTGTCAAGTAACCTAAAAGACAAGGAACTTTCTTTAAATGGTGAAAACAACAGTTAGTGGTAGAAACTCACTGAAATACAGTTAGGGCATGTCAGTCCAATCAGTGCACTTCTTCATGGATCAATTTAGGAAAATCTTGTATATACTCTACAGAAATTCAATGAGCATTTGGAGCACAATACAGATCATTAAGACATGTTTTTGCCTTGTCCAGTTGTGAGATTGCAGGTGAATCAAAAAGTATGTCTGAAACCCTAGGCAGCTGTGCTTGGCGGTGTGCCCCATCTCCCAACCATCTAGACCTGTCGGAAGATGCTTGTGTGGCCACTGCCCACAACCCTCTCTGTCTTGCCTAGGGAATCAAGGGCACAGCAGGAGATTAGATGGCTATGAAATCTGGCTCTAACATGAAGTCACGATGCATCTATGCATGTTCCCAGACCCCTAAACTGGAAAAGCCCAGGCCTTTCATTCAAGTACAGCAATTAAAAAATCCCCAACTGCTTTGTATTTAGAACTATGTATATATGCTCAGTTGAAAGTTAGGTAATGCAAGAATGAGAGCAGAACCAGAACCTCTGTACATTAAAACAGGCCAGAAAGCTCTGTTTGGTAGTGGTCAGGGACCAAAAACTGTATCCTAGCCGCTGCTAATGTTTAATTTGTATACCCAGATATCTGATTATTTTTTAAAAACACTATAAATATTTTGTCTGTTCATTTTAACATCTTCTAGTGTTCCCATTCTGTTTTCTCTTATTTTTTCTACTTTTGAATTTCACAGGGGTTGAAATGATCATTATTCAGCACCTACACAAAGCAGCTAGTAGCAGTATTGCTGATAAATGTCATGTTTTGGTCTTCTACTCAGTGCTTAAAATCTGACAAAATTAAGCTGTATCACTCCAAATTGAAACTTCATCATTAAGACATGCTTTTTGCTGGTTTGAATCCCCAAATATAAACCAGGTTCAACAGAAGTTGATTTTTGCCTGAGATACTTGAGTTTGCCAAAATTCCACTGGGTACATTCCTCACCCAAAGCATTCAGTACTTTTCAAAAACATTAATGAGAAAAATTTGTTGCTCAGTTCGACATTTGGAAGACATGCATTAAAATAATACAATAATCCCTCACTACTTTGCGGCTCACCATTTGCAGCTTCAATACATCATGGGGTTTTTTTCCCCGGCTTTACTGGCTTCACCATATTTACTGGCTTTATTTACTGTATTTACCATATTCACCACTACTTTGCAGATTTTGCTTATTAGAGCATCTTTCTGGGACCCACCCCATGTGAAATTTGAGGGATTACTGTATAGTGCGTTAAGCAGTGAAGAACTAATGAATAAATCATCAAATGAAGTTTTGAAACTGAAAAGGTATTTGATCCAAAGTTCAGAGGCAGTCAGTGCTTGGTGAATATATGGATTTTTCCCATTCTGGATTTCTCCTTGTTCATGGCAGGAGTCAGCCCCCAGGCAATGGGCAGAAATTATCTGATATGGTTATAAATATAAGTAGGACCTGTTTAGTGCTTGTGATGTATGCCCACTCTTCTGTATTGCCTGGTCTGCATCGGTATTCCTGTGCAGCACCAAATTGTAACCATGCACTGCATCAATGAGCACAGCCAGCAGACCGAGGAGAGTGGTTTCCCACTCTCTTTAGCACTTATGAGATAAACCCAAACTACTGTGTCCAGTTTGGGGATCTTCAGTACAAAAAGACAGAGTAGAGCAACAGCAGTAGAGAAGCCCCCAAAATATTTAAGGGGATTGAGTAAACGATGCAGGAAGTGAGGGTGAAAGAAATGCGTTCAGTCAACTTGGAGAACAGAAGCCAAAGGAGGGGCCTGATTGTTGTTACAACTAATTAATGGGTGCTAATAGAAAACAGTTTCTTCCAAGAGAGGCAAGTTAAGCTGGGGAGCTGTATAAGGAAAAAATCTTTCCAATGAGATGCTCAGGTGGGAAAAGAGGCTGCTGTGGAATCTTGATCCACAGAGATGATCAAGGCCTTGAGCAACGCGGTGTAATTTCAAAGCCAACCCTATTTGGAGTTGCGGGGTGGGTTTAGACCAGCCCTTCAACTTAAATTATTATATATATGATTTACAGGGTCATGAAGGGAACACAATGTGGGAAAACACATGATGAAATCCAGCTCAGTTTAAGTAGCATTTAAGCATGTGTTTGAATTATTGCTGAAACACAATCAAGAAATAAATAAAGTTGTGTGATGCAGGGAGATGAAGTGCCTATACATAACATCCAAATTGTTTGAAAAGGTGAAGGACATTCTCTCTAGCCTGCCAGATTGGAACCAAGGGGATATCTGTCATTTGTCATTTCCAGCGTTTCTTACAGGCCCTTCTGTAATTTGGGGCAAATATCTTAATCTTACTATAAATCAGATGCTGACTTATTAAGTAACAGGATAAATCCATTATTGCTTAGATATTTGTAAATCCTGCAAATTGTACTAAAAGAAAGTTCACAAGTGGGTTCCAACAGGACAAAGGAGAGGATGCATACTTAAGTTC
This sequence comes from Pitta sordida, assembly GCA_013390025.1. Lineage (NCBI taxonomy): Eukaryota > Metazoa > Chordata > Aves > Passeriformes > Pittidae > Pitta > Pitta sordida. Next base: position 50,904 of record WEKX01020759.1, on the reverse strand, counting down.
TGAATACTTATTGCAAGACAAACTGTGTTGTAAGAGCATCATTGAGATCAAAGCTAGGAGGGTTTAGCGTAAGAATCTATCCTGTAGAAATCTGCATTTGGTTAGAAGAGCTGCTCCCAGGAAGATATGATGCAAAACTGCTTCCTCAAGCCTTCAGATGTGGCATTAATCGGAACAGAAAAAAAAATAGGATGGATGATACTTTTCCTCACTATGTTAATACGTATTGCACTTGGTGAGGGGTTTTTTTTGGCACTGTTGCTGATAATACATTGACAAAAACACATTGTAATCTCTGTAAAAAAAAGATTATTAGAATCATAATGCTATCCAATGACTTCCACAAAATAAACTTCTGTATGAAAAACAAATGGTTCATATTAAACTTGTGTTAAATATGAATAATGCTCGGCAAAAAACACCCTTGGAATTTTCCTAGGACTGCTCACAAACACAGACATCTTTGCTAGTTCTTTAAACAGCACAAATCCCTTGTATTCTTCCATTTTCACTGCACTCTTTGAATGCCAAAATCACTAGAAAAAGAAGACATGACTTCTTTCGTATGTCATTTAATAAGCACTATTCTAAGTGGTGGTCTGTCTGCCTGAGTTTAGCAAAAGAAAAAATACATGCCAGAGAGAAACTTCTCTCTCAAATACTTTATCATTAATATAAATGTAAGGAGTTGTTGCAAAAGTGAATTAATTTACTAGCTTATCTTCTGCCAAGATTATTTTCCTAACTAAGTTTCTAGAAAGCCCCATCTCAACTCTCTCTTCTGATATCTTACACTCTGACATTATTCCTGGAATTACAGTTAGCCTGACTTGATTAGTTAGCATAGAGATGATCATAGAATCATTCAGACTGTAAAGGACCTCTAACATCATTGAGTTTAATAGTTAACCTACTGCCAAATTCACCACTAAATCATCTCCCCAGGTGCCATCAGCATATTTTTCTAATATTTCCACAGATGGTGACTCAACCACTTCCCTGGCCAGGTTGTTCTCAAGTTTAACAACCCTTTCAGTGATGAAATTTATCCTAGTCTCCAATTTAAACCTCTCCTTGTGTTCAACTTGAGGCCACTTCCTCTCATCCTGTTGCCTGTTACCTGGGAGAAGACAGCATGCTCCACCTAGCCACACCCTTCTTTCTGGTAGTTGTAGGGAGTGATAACGTCCCATCCTGAGCCTTCTTTTCTCCAGACTAAACAACCCCAGCTGTCTCAGTAACTCCTTATAAGACTTGTGCTCCAGAATCTTTACCAACTTTGTTGCCCTTCCATGGAAATGCTTCAGCAACTCAATGTCTTTCCCGTTGGGAAAGAGGGAGTGAGGGGCCCAGAACTGAACACGGGATTTGAGGTGTGGCCTCACCAGTGTCAAGTACAGGAGGACAATCACCGCCCTGGTCTTACTGGCTGCACTCTTGATGATACAGACCAGGAGGCCATTGCTGGGACCTGTTCAGGCAGCTGTCAACCACCACCCCCAAGTCCTTTTCCACTGGGCATTTTCCAGCCACACTTCTCCAAGTCTGCAGCACTTCCTGGGGTTGTTGTGACTCAAATGCAAGACCTGGCACTCGGCCTTGTTGAACCTCAAACAGTTGGTCTTGGCCCATCAATCCAGCCAGTTTAGATCCTTGCTACCCATGATGGACATAACTTTTACCACAGACGTACATTCTTAGAAGCATGGGTCTGTATTCCTAAACGCATATTAAATCCACACCACTCAGCTATAATACAAAAATTTTAAAGGTTATGGGGCTGATCTATAACCTTCATCTCTTGACTTTTCTTAAGGTTGAACTATAAACATTACAATAAAATTCTTCTTTTCATTCTATGTACACCATTGTCACCTTTGTCCTATATTGCAATGACTGCATGTTTTACAGTAACAGAAATAACATTTAGTAGCATTTTTTTTAATAGCAGAAAACCTGCATAGGAAGAAAGTGGCTTCTAATTTAAGAAACCAGCAAAATCTATGTATTTGAGGATGAGTAAAGTCCAGGACACAAAATCCACTGTCATTGATGGGAGATCTTAATGACTAGATGTAATTCAAAATGCTTAAAACTCCTATAGTTTGGTTCTTAGGAAAATCATAGGATACATTCAAGCAGGTAAGAACAGCAAATATATCACTGAGGCTTTCCACCTGATTCTGGGCTGCTAAAAGTTCTTGGGCAATCCCACTGAACCAGTGTGTGTGTGAAGCATGTGGGCTTCCTTATGCTGCTGCCTGGCTTCCTCTCCTTGAAAACAATGCCATGAATGGGACTGGGAGGGCAGGAGAACATCCAGCCCTGCAGGATAGCTATTCCTGAAGCCTCTCAGCATTTCCACTCTTTCACACGAGTACCAACTTCAGACAGGGATGACATCATTTTAACCACTTTTCTCACATTTAAAGAAGTCAAAATTAGTCAAAACAAAAACAGCAACCATGTGTGCTCAGGGATGTGAGCGGAGAAATAAGGATAAACAAATCTGCTGTCTTGCATATCCTACCAGCAGTTCGTCTCAGCATGATCCTTAAAAACAGCAGGGTGCCTTAGCCTCAGCTTTTATCAAGTAACATTTATAGGACACCCAACATTCCCTACCAGTTGACCACAAAGAATCAACAGGGAACTAATAGGCTGTCCTTTATTTTTGAAATGTTAGGGTCCAAATTACTCAGCCCGACTCCCCCCTCCAAAAAAACCCAACTATGATGTATCTTATTTTGTTTTGTTGTGTTTTATAGCATGGGAAAGAATAGATGAGCAGTGACCCATACAGGCTTACTTATGAAAAATTACAGTTTATCTTACAGGCATATTTATGAAAACAATTTTGTGTAACGATAAATACAATTCAAAATCCAGTACTGTATCTGCATGGACACAAGGAGTTTGCTGTAAAGTCTGTTTTAAGGGGATGTCAGTTCTTCAGTATAGAAAGAGGGAAGGCATGCTCTAGTATGTCTAGACAGATGTGTTCAGGGGTGTTGTCCCTAGGCAGCAGAGGATATATGGCCTTTAAAGAGGACAAAGATTGGCTTTGCTATAAAAGAACAAGCCACTTCCTGTAGAGGAAGATACACTGATTTTTTAGGAAAACGCAGACACATTGTGAGCTCTAAGGAACAGTGATCTAGAGAGGAAGGAAGAGGCTACGGTGTGAGGACTAAACATTAGCCACCTATAAACTTTGTAATTAAGGTTCATAGCCTGTTATAAATTACTCCTTATACAATCTTCACCTAGATGACAAGAAGCAAATACAGTTTATTTTATGTTTTTATTGTTTTCCTCTTCTGCTTCTCTCCTGCTTAAGAAGAAGAAACAACTTGTGAAGTACACCTGTAATACGGATTTTGCTCCTGGTAAGGTGGAAAGTCAAAGTGGAATATGCATTGCTAGAGAAGAAAAAGGCTCTAAGATCAGGAAAAGATAAAGAGAATAAGAGACTATAGGGATAATCTGATAATGTAGAGTGATTTTCCAATGAGGTGCCATGACTCTGTGCTTAGACACTGACTTCCTGTACTCTCAAAGCTTCAAGGAAAAGCTGGCACTCTTATATTCACAGAATTTATACAGAAAATAAGAAATGTTTTCTAAAATTTGATATTTTGCAAAGTCAGCAAGTTATATTTTGCTACAGGAAAATTCAGAAAACTATATGAGAGGGAGACAATGGGAAACTCCTCTTTGGTTTTCTTATTTCAGTAAGTAAGCACATAACATCCTTCCTTTGGCTACAAGGCAGCTATGTTTTCTTAATACGTATTTTATTGTGAATAAGCACAGATGGAGGTTCAAGGAGTTCTCATCCATTATTCTCGCTTTGGCTTTTAACTTCTCAATAAATGTATTGAGCTGAGTTTCTTTCACCATAATTTTCCAAATGATAGAATTATTTTAGCAATATTATAAAGGCTAATGTACTATCACAATTCAGTAACTTGTGGTTTTAAAATGCTAGGAAAGGAAGTAGGGGGTAGAACAGATGTCAAATTCTTTGAACAGAGAAATAATCCTGAAATCTACTCTTCTCTTCCTAATCGCCTAACATTCACCTCTTATTATGTTCAAATATGCCAGACAGTGGTTAATAATAGATAAGTGTATCTAGAATGAAGGCCAAACCCATCATTTCATGCTCCTTATCTCTGTAATCTTCCTTCAGAGGAATTCTCTTCTTCTTCTGGAATCTGGGGCAACTTTTCGGGAAACCTCAGTGATAACCAAACACAGTAAGTTATCAGTCCCCACACCATGTGTGAGTTGCTGCTGGAAGCAGAGCAGATGAAGGCATCGACTAAGAGCAGATTTTTCCCGTAATGTCTTTCATTAGACTAAAGAAAGCATGAGCTCATGGCACATTGGGTGTGAAATGTCACATGAATAACCTCACAGGGTTTTAAGGAAAAGTGCCAGAAAAAACATAGGGAAATGTGTCACTGAAGCAGAATAGTAGATTAATGCATTAGCCTCTCATTCTCAGACTAGAAAGAAGCTAACCAAGATCATTAATGAATGAATTGGTGATCTCCAGTTATTAGACCTTCGGGAACATATCTCAAAGAATGAGTGCAATTTTCAGTCTGTCTTCGAAAACCACCCAGGAAAGTGAGGAAGCACATGTTTTAGGCTGGATCTGAGCACTGCTTCAAGGAATAAACAAAATGTGTTGGCAGGCAGGCTGAGCTAAATAAGAGTAATGTAAAATACTAAGAACACATGATATATACAATCTTTAAGTAAAGAGTGGAAAAATTATGATCTATAGAGCTTTAGAAACGCACTGGATATATTTTGTTTAAAGAATATTTGGGACCAACATTGGCATAGTGTAGTTATTGTGCCTGAATGGTGAGGCCTGGTGCCTTAGATAACTGGGGGTTGTTTCAGTCTATGTTATTTTGCAATTACCAAATTTTGACTAATTACACTCTTCTACAAATCTTACATTCATAAAAGGTGTGCAAAATAAGGCAGAATAGGAGCATATTCAAAAATATCTCCCATTCTTAGGGAGAGAACAGTGGAAACACTTTACCACCCAATCCCAATGTTACTTCTCAGCACATATTTGAGAAGTAGGTTGTTTCTCTTGGACACTGTGCAGATCCATGTCTCCTCTCAACCATAAAAAGAAAAATCTGATCTCCTTTAGCCAAATCTTGTGCATTGAGATGCTTCAGTACAGCATATCATTTAGGGTATGATCCTTATTTTTGCTCTTTAGACAGAAATATCCCAGAGGAGAAGGTTCCAGACACTCTTCCTTCCTCTCTTTTTCAAAGGATTTTTTTCATCTTTTCAGCATGCTATTCCCAAACAGAAGACAAAAGCAATAGCTTTTACTGCCATCAGGTTTATAGGAATCTAGAGAGAAAACCAAATTTGGTAAAAATAATAATCATAATTTTAATGCAGATATACCTGTTTTTGAAATCTGGTGTAGATCCAATTTTTAACCAGGGTAGAGCCCCCTAGATTGAGTATTCTTCCTCAGTTTTCAACCAGAATGAAAAGGAAGAATATTGCAGCATGGCTGAATGGTAATTTTGAAGAAATCTATAGAACTCGAAATATCTATTTTCAAGGTGGCAGAAAATTTTAAAGACATGAATTGCCTAAATTTCATAATTTAGGTTATTTTCATCCTCCCACTCTCATAGAATCAGCACAGCAATCACAAATCTTTCAATAAGGATTTGCAATAAATCTTACAAATATTGATTTTTTCTGTCGGCTGGTGGTACACCTAGGAGCTGTATCTAGGAAAGAGCGCAAAAGAGTATTTTAAATAACAGTAGAGCAAATAATCTGTTTATAACAATGTGTGTAATTTTATAAAATTTGTAGGAGAGTGTATTTAGTCATTGGGTAATTGCAAAATAACATAGACTGAAAAAACCCACAGTTATCTAAGAGGAGGCTGCGTCAAAGCATTATGATATCCTCCCTTGACTGCCTAAAGGAGGTTTTGAAAATACTAAAGTACAGCTCTCTTCCAGCAAAATTTTAGCTTAGTATCACAAGGAGAAGTATTGTTTAAGTTTGAGAAGAAGGATGATAACTGTAGAATGGAAATTTGAATAAAATATTACTCAGAACATTACAATGATGTTCCCCAAAATGTGATGATTCAGCAGATCTTGGAATTCCTTGGGAATTGGTTTTAGCATAATTCTTATTTAGTATTTCTGTAACTAATGGTACCTCAAGAAATAGAAATTTGTTAATGGTAGCCTAGAAAGTCATGACATCTCAAAACAGAGACTAATCAGACTAATCACACATGAATCACACGAGAATAATAGAAACGTAACAGAATAAAAAAAGATCTTTGAGTAGAGACTAAGAACAAGGCTTTCCACAGCAAACTGAGTGCTTCCCAGGCAAAGATCTGAGGTAAAGACAAAGCCTGAGAGTATCCTATGAAATTCCAGTGTGAAGCAACTATGAAAAAACTAAAATGTGATCCTAAACTTTATGAGAAGGATTGTATTACTGTATCTGTGTAGGCACTGATGCGACCTCATCTGAAGCATGCTATGTAAGTTCAACTACTCCTGTGCAATGCAAAATTGGAGTATGGCCTGGGAAGGGTTGCTGGGATTGTCAGAGGAATAGATGCCCTGGAGTCTTCATGTCCTCTTCATGGAAGAAGAACCATGTGGGCTAAAAGGTACCAGAACAAATAAGTATAGATTTGCTCTGAAAGATTTCTGTCCAGACAAGATGTTTTCATGACCAGAACAATGAGGTTCAAGTGCAACTTCCCAGAATAACAGCATTCAGGGAAAAAGGAAGAGGAATGGGACCAAGGTAACTTAATACTCAAGTTTATTAAGATGTTATGAAAATAATTATGTAGCATAGTTCTTTGTAACAGCCGTGGACAGAACTCAGTGAGCCAAGAGAAGCCCTTGAATCCAAATGTGATCTTATGGCGACCTCCCTCCCCCTCCTCATCTCCCTTGAGCCTGCATATTACTTTGATCTGCCCACTTGGATCCTTCACCATGAAGGTATTCACACAAATTTACTCTCAGAGGAGGATATGACAATCTGTCTTGAAATGTCCACTGTATATATTTCCCAAACCCTGTTTGCTTCTTTGAATAAATGGCTTGGGGTTTGTTTTTCCGGCAACCTTTAATGACTTACAAAACCCCTTCAGAACAAGAAACCACACAAGTTTTCACAGTTAATTTGTATCTTCTTTGTTCTGGCTGAAATCTATCTTTTTATTTTCCTTTTTCTTTTTAAATATGGAAAGTCACTCTGAAGCTAATCCACAATCTTCCTTTGCAAAAATGGAGCTAAAAATAGAGAATTTGCCTGGCATCATTATCTTGTTCCCTTTCTCTTTAGTTTTGCAGTAGTTCAACATGTTAAATACAAAACCTTCTGCAACACTGTAATTGTACGTGCTTCAATAACTTTGTGCAAAAAAAGAGCTTGTACTGTCTCTTTGCTGCAACATTCTTTGCTCAATAAGTGTAGAGCTGCCACTCTTTGAAGCCACTGACAGCTTCTGTCACAAGCGTGATGCTATATAAACTGTACAGGAAATCTCATTGTTACAAAGTTCCAGCAGCACACATTCAGCAACTGGAACGTAGGAATGTGATTTAAGCTATTAGTATGACATATATGGCAAAAAAAAATATTTTATGTCATAAAGTAGTTTGCTGTGAAAATTCAGAACTAAGAGATGCCATACGAAGAGGAAAAGAAGCCCATTGTGTGGAAAGCCTGCAGTAAAGAAATATGAATAAAATCATGCATGGAAAAGGTATTATCATAGTTTAAAAAAAACCCAACAAAATTCTCAATACGTACATTCTTTTCTCCATAAAAACAACTAACAGCCAACACCCTTTACAATATATAATAGCAAAGCAGGTATTAAGAACTTTTCCTAAAGAAACACTGTAACGGTTCTCCCGTACAAAAACAAGGTTGCTCTTTCCTTCCAGTATTGTCTCAGTGAACTCCACTCTGTGGGACCATCGCACTCCTGTGGAACCCTCTGCAAGTCAAACAAGCTCTCCTACAGGTGCCATAGCTACACAAACTTACTGTAAGCTGAGAGCTCTGTTTACCTACAAGCGAGCAAACTGCAGTTTTCTGTCAGAAATAAGTAATTAGATTTAAACCTAAGTCAAAGCTTGGACAATGGCAGAGGCTCTACACCTACTCCTGATTTTGCTGTCTAAAGCTCGGCACAGCTGGCTCACATCCAGAGGAGTTCAACATATAATTTTCCTTTGAAGATTTGAGCCTTAACTATTTCTAATCGAGCCTCTACCATGCCCTCTCTGTGTCTAATTCTTAAGTAGCACACTGTGGCAGGATCAGAAAGTTGGTCAGGAAATGGACAGAAAATGCACATGGGAGAAGATTTTCTGTTGACAGTTTCTTAAAGGGAAAAGAAAAACTATTTTTAGTGATGCATTTTTGCCAAAAATGCCTATTTTCTGTGCAAAATGCCATCATTTCAGTTTGGTGATTATGGGCTCATTTATTTCATTCATCTGTGAAAGGAAATTAAGGTAACTTCTGATTATCTTGCTGCTTAATGGATATGGTTATGAGTCAGAATAGTCTCAAACTCCCCTTTTGCTGCCAGGCATTTTGGCAGACTCTTAGGTGCTTTTTTTCCCCCTACACAGTAGCAGGAATGGGAAGTAATGTTCCATTCAATTCTTTCAGCTGTGACTACTATTAATTATATTCAAGGTTTCCCTTAGGAAGATACCCTCACAGGAAATGTGCTCTTAGTCTCACCTATGTATATGCTCAGAGTGGTTATGCTTCTGGGAGGCAAATCACTCCAGCCTAAGGGGAAAGACAAAAATGTTTTCCCGTGAATTCTCTGGAGGGACCTGGTTTCAGATCTCAGCAATGAGGTCTTGGCTATGGTGAACCCAACACTGGCTGGGTGAAACTTTGGACTCAGGCTGAAGGATTAGTTTAATTCTGTCACAAGAAGGCAACAGTTTACCGAAGATAGTTATTCTTCCATTAATAGGGAAGTATGCCTACCAATATTCCACCCACTATTGCCCATGTTCTTCACCTGTTGCGTAGACCTTGTTTTTTATCTTTCGACCTTGTTTTTTCGTATTGCTCACAGCATTACGAGTGAAGAGAAAAACTACTCACAACCGGCTACGATCATCTGAGCGAGTGTGAGCAGAGGTGCCTGGCTAGCGCCGAGGAAGGCAGACGCGGGGTGTTTGGATACTGAGCATCCCCTAGTGCCCGGCTCTCCCAGTGCAGCCTCCTACTTTCCTGAGTCTGCACAAAGAGCGCAGGCAAGTTCGGATTCGCAGAGTACAAACAACAGATTAGTGCAAATAAAGTAGTCCTAGACTTACAAAAGCGCTGACAAGCTACAAAATAAGTCCTCACTTCAAGACAGCAAGGAGTCCCTTTTAATCCAAGGACATCACTTGGACTGATAAATAACTGGCATCCCTTGTTTGGCTTACCAAAAAAGGAGCTGAAGACACATCTACAGATGTATCACCTTTTCACTTAAAATTCACTAGCGACTTCTGAATTAAATAATGAAATGAGGGATTGTTGGTATTATATCCTCACTAGATGCTACAGCACGTTAAAAAATTTACATTTCATGGAGAGATACCAATGTACTCATTTTGGTCATCTATTGGACTGCTTGATGCTTTTGAATGGGGGGGATGGGGAAGTTTTGATTCAAGAAAATCTTGTGAACTGCAGAGTTTGGTGGTAAACAAACAGGAAAAGATAATCTGCTTCGGCAATATGTGGGAATTTTTTTTTTTTTTTTTGTCTCCCTGCAACAGTAACTTTTTTTCTAATTACTTTCACCAGCTTCAGGAAAGGGTGGGTTAGAGTCAGGGGTTTCCTGAGCCCTTTCAGAACATGGTTTTAACGTAGCCATGTGTTCAGAAGAGCCCCTAGAGAGTCTTGTTTTGGAACACTCTGACGCCTACATGTTATTATCTTTGCTACGTTTTGCAGTTTTGTGTGACATTTATTTTTAATCTTTAACAAAACATGTCCCTGTTTATCTCAAATTCAGAAAAGGTTTAATAATGTAAAACAAAATAACTTTTTAAATAATTAGATTTACAATGAGTGCCAAAACATAAAAGTATAAAGCAAGTTAACAAGAAAGGACTTCTTATAGATCAAAGAAAATGTGTTTATTTGATTTGATTAAGAACAAATAAAAAGTACTTTCACTTTAACAAGTTATAACTGGCTGTTGACAGAAACCAGTGAAAGAGTTTCCCAGTCCTACAGGATAAAGATTTTCCTCTGATAGAGGTTCACGTACTCAGAACTGATTGCCCACTGATACGTCAAAGGAATTATATTTTGAAAAGTGACAAAGCTACATCACATTAAAAACCATGGACACAAAGGCAAGTTTCATTGGAGAAACTTTCTTTTTGTTACTATTAAATAGGACTGAGGGTGTAAATCAATAGGCATTTCTGTATTTCATCCCTCTACACACAACAGAGTTCTGGGAACGGTAAAGGTAAAAAGTATCATTGAATTTAGTGGAAAGGCAGGATATATTGCTAAACATCTGTTTTAAGATAGCAATATTGTTCCCAGAAGAAAGCTGGCTTCTGTAGATCTCCTCTTCCATAGGCAGAAGAGGCTTGTGTGTGGCAGCTTTTACCCCATTAGCCATTCTATGCTTCCATCAGGACAAGTTCTGAATCCATTCTGTACGTCTCTTCCAGAGGCTTAGTGTAGACCTCTCGTGAAATAATGCCATGCTGGGATCCAAGCAACAGAAAGCTAAGTAACAGGAGCTTGCTTTAAGTCAGGCTGTCAAAAATTTTGTTTAATGAGGTTTTGTGTAAGTTAACTGCTAAAAGAGCACTTGAAAGAGTGTATTTTTTTTTCAAAAAGAGTAAACACTTTTTTCATTTCTAAAAGATAAAAGAATCCATAGTCTAAGAATTGCTGGAAGCCTCAGCAAAGTCCCCAACTATACTGAAAAGATTTGACATTCCAAAAACGCTGTGGTAAAAAACGTCCAGAAAATATTTGAAAGTCAGACCTTCTCTACATAAAATGGTAAACAAATCTTAAAAAAAAATAATTTGAGGTTGCTTTAAAGGCAACACATGAAATTCATCATCCTAGATTTACAGAAGTAACCATTTTAGAGGAGCTGTAGCTATTTTCACACTAAATTCAGAGTGACCACATGCTCCCTTAAGAATGTACACAGACAAGAATGGTTTCTACAGCAATCGCAGTCACTACATTTCTCTTTCTAGCCTGTAACCATCGGCCTGGAAGATGCCTTCAGGCGGATTATCCAGACCCGCAGCCAACAATACTCCCCGCGGGGCGCTGTGTGCTGGGGCTGCTGAGCCGGCGGGTTGCTGCTGTCCGCGCTCTGGTGAGCCCGGTGCTGGTGGCAGCCTTGAAATCACCTGAAACACCGAGGGCAGCCATACCTTCTGCTGCTGAGCTCACCAGGGGCTCTCACTTCTGGTCAAACGCTTGGTCAGCTCATGTAACTTGTATTAACCTGCACTGGGCTGCAGAGAGGAATCCAATCACTCAGTGTTGAGATGCTTACTGCAAGGTCATTAAAACAAAGTTGGTTGTGGAAGAATTCAAGTCTTGCTCCAATTTGAAGTACTTGGTAATCTTAGGATAAAAATATGTGTGTGATTTGTGTTTATGTCTGGAAGTTTTCCCGAGTGTAAAAGCCTTTAAAGGAAAATCAGTTCTTTCTCGCAATGTATGTTCTTTTATATTATGCAGCCTAGACTGTGGGTTGCAGTGATGTCAAAAATGTACATGGAGTGATTGCATCCGGTCTGTGTCCTGCAAAAATGACTTTGAAAGTTAGATGTTTTATCTCTACAGTCATATCCTGATCAACAGACTTAGTCAATAAATAAATACATTTAGTGACAAACGTAGTTTTTCTGTAAGCTGCAGTTAAACAGGAACTTGTTTTGTTTTTTGTATTCACATCTATTCTATAATCATGAATCCAACATCACAATAAGCAAGTACTCATTATAAATATAAGATCAGAGAAACCTTTGTGGTACTCATTTTCCTAAAAATTATTTGAAAAACCCCAGTCCTCAATTCTCATTCTTTTGAAGTCTTTACTTTAAACCTAAGACCTTAATACAAAGGACCAGAACTTTGATTGAGAATGTGAGAAATTTTTAAGAGGTGGATGGATTTTGCCCAAGAAAGAGGAAAAAAATCACAAAATATATAATTTTTTCAGCCTTTTCTTTTTTTCCCCAATCTAAGTGCCATTAAAACATACACAAAACTCCTATTTAAATATTATGTTTCTATGCAAGATGCGGTGCTTAATCGCCTCATACAAAATTTGCAACACCAGGGTAATTCGGGACAAAATCTTATAGGGTTGAGTGAACCACGTACATGTCTTGGAAGAAATACGTAAAATAGATGTCCTACACACCAATCTGGAGCTATGCATGAGAATATGCGGAAAACTCTATCCTGATTGTCAGAAAATCTTTCAAAGTTAAGTGCAAGCTAGGACCAATCTCGTTGCCATAGAGTTACTGTGGCCGTTAATACCTGCCTACTAAAAAAGCAGCTTTTATCCACCATTCTCAAAACTCATTTCCGAAGATGAACCTGCTGCGGTCCTATCCCTCTTGGCCACTGAGGGAAGACCAGGGCAATGCTCCCTCACACCTCGTGTTCACACAGCGCTGCCCGGGCAGGCTCCATGCCTGCTCCAGCGCCGGGGGCTGCGTTTGCCCTGGGAACCATCGCTGCCTGGTTCTGCTGTTGTCATCACAGGCTGTCACCACTGCGGTGCTGTTGGGGTGTCACCCGTGCATATTTTGCTGTCTGTGGCCAAGCAGGAGAGAATGGGTTTGACGAAAAACCCTCCCCACAGCAGCCACAACAACATGGTCACCCTGGTCTGCCATGGGAAGGTGTTGGTCAGCTCCAGCTCTTCTCATGGCCGGCTTGGTATAGAGTGAGCTGAGTTTTGCCGGCATGTGAGAACAGCCTGGAGTTTTAGCCTGGAGCAAAGGAGGCTCGGGGGTGACCTTATCACTCCCTACATCTGCCTGAAAGGAGAGTGCAGTGAGTTCTCTTCTCCCAGGCAACAAGTGACAGGATGAGAGAAAACGGCCTCAAGCTGTGACAGGGCAGGTTCAGGTTGGNCCCTCGGGGGTGACGCACGCGTCGGGGGCGGGCCGGAAGTGAGGCGGCGGCGGCGGCGGAAGTGGCGTTGGGCACTGGGGGCTCAGGATGGTGAGTGCGGGCGGCGGCCGCGGGGCTGAGAGGGGCGGCCGTGCGGGACTGCGGGGTGCGGTGAGGTGGACCAGGCCCGACCCGGCTGGACTGAACCGAACTGACTGGACTGCACCCCCCCACCTGGTGGCGGCCCTGGCAGCGGCGGGGCCGTGCTGAGTCACAGGGGTCGGATCGGCGCCGCCATGGCCGCCTTCCTGATGGGCGCCGAGGGCGCGGGCGGCTGTGGTTATTAAAGCCCTTTTCCCGGGGGCAGGGCGGGGCGGGGAGCCCCGGTGGTGTCCAGCCTCTCTCAGCCTGGGCCGCCGTGCGGCACAGCTCTCAGGGAGGTCGGCGGGTCCCTCGGCGGTGCGGCCGGGTGGGACAGGCTGGGCACCGGTGACACTCGGGGATGTTGCTCTGGGGAAGTATTGAGTGGTTTTCTCCTTGCGTTTGGCGTTGACTTCTTGTCACGTCGCCTCAGTAGTGTATCTCTGTAATGCTTTCGTTTNTTCTGTGTGATTCTGTGTGTGATTAGGAGCAGTCTTCCCACAGCAAGGGTGGTTAGATATTGGAATGGACTGGCCAGGTTGGTGAAGTCACCATCCCTGGAGGTGTTCAGGGAAAGACTGGACGTGGCACTCAGCGCCATGCTCTAGTTGACAGGGCAGTGTTGGGTCATAGGTTGGACTCGATCACCTCCAAGGCCTTTTCCAACCTAAGTTGATTCTGTGATTCTGTGAACAGCGCGTTCAGCCNCCTGGGCCGCCGTGCGGCACAGCTCTCAGGGAGGTCGGTGGGTCCCTCGGCGGTGCGGCCGGGTGGGACAGGCACCGGTGACACTCGGGGATGTTGCTCTGGGGAAGTATTGAGTGGTTTTCTCCTTGCGTTTGGCGTTGACTTCTTGTCACGTCGCCTCAGTAGTGTATCTCTGTAATGCTTTCGTTTACAGCAGGCTCAGAAAGGTCTGATCAGCGCTGAGTGTGGTAATTGATGCATGCTTTAACACATAACAACAGCTTCGCATGTAACAGCAGCTGCTTCAGGGCTGTCCTACAGCTTCTGTGTTACTGAAGGCCAGCAGGTCCGTACAAAAGACTAAACACGTTATTACAAAAGACCTTAACTGTAAGCGTAAGTTTTCAGTTGGGTCTGACAGTGCTGCTGGAGGAAAGTTCTGCACTGAGCTCGTTACTGTCACATTCCAGAATTCTACACTGACCTATTGGTGGAGCAATTTGTATGAGCAACACGAAAATCACTTGAATAAAATCATGTAGGTTGTCATGAAGTTAGTGGTCTGGGGTGAGATGGCTTTACTTAGTAAGTCTGTGGACTTCTGGTGTTCTGCTACAAATGACTGTTTTTCCTTTGTTCTTCACTTAACTGGCATGCTAGGCTGTTTGAGTGCACCTTATCCTCTTCATGACAGCCTCAAACTGTGGCAAAAATCAATCTGATCTTACTTGACTATGTCAGATTCACAGTACATGAAGGAATGCTCAGATGTGTTCCTTTGTGTTCTGTCAGCTCTCTGGACCTGCCTTCCTTTCCATCCCTGCAGCCCAGGGTGGGATGATTGCAAGGTTGTGTTTCAGCTCTATCCAATAAAATGTGTTGTCAGAGTCTCTGAAAGAATTCTAATTTAGTGTAGGGTTTGTGTGTTGGTGTGTGTGGTTTTTTGTTTTGTTTTGCTTATTTTTAAAGAGTTTAGGACTTCTAGGACTATTTTAAGGAGTCTTTGAGCACTTTATTTCCTTTTCCTGGTCTGAAGACCCATGCAAAAGGAGACTGGTTCTGTTAAAGTAATCCTCACTTCTGTTGTTGTTGCAGAATTCCAGAGGCACTGCTTCTCTGTTGAGGGATAGCATCCCATTGCCTGATTTTTCAGCTTCAGGTGCATTTGAAGGTCATGATCTTCTGCGCAGAGGGTAAGCTTTACTTGTGCTTGTTGAATTGTGTCTTATTCAACGCTGAACTTCAGATATAGGAAGAAAGTATATGTTAATGTTGGCTTTTTAAAGACATTTTGTGGAAGATGTGTCGCAAAAGCTGTAGCCTAAAGTAAGCATGTTTAATCGAAGTCTCTTTCAAGAATGGATTTTCTGTGAAACCTCATTTCAAGAAGTAGGGAACATTAACAGGTTTTTACCCCCAGTGGTGCTGTTCTTTAGAAAAGATATGACAAGGTGTTAATTAATAATATCTGCTTGCTTCAATGTACATGTAAGTCTGCCTTGGCACTGTGAGAAATGGTTTAATTTCAGCATTGGTACAAAAAGTAAAAGTAGTAAAAAGAGTGGGTTTGGGGTTTGCCATTTTACATGAGGGCAAAACTGTTTAGATTTGTTGTTTGTGCCTTGGTTAATAAATTGCAAATAAGTTTATGGGGTTTAAAATGTTGGTCATACAGCTGAGTGGGAGGGAGAGCATGTACAATATTCCATTATAGAAGCTTGGAGACTTTAAGATACAACATAGCTTGGACATAATTGATTCCATTATTTTTTAAGTTGTTAGTATTTTCCTCTATTTTTGAATGGAATTAAGGAAGAAAAAGTACTGTCATTCTCTTTTGTCAAACATAAAGGAAAAGGAGTGTCTGAAATGCAAAATGTTTTTCTCCTGGTAGTGCTGTAGCTACATGTTTTATTTGCTGTTTGACTATTAACTTTTAGGGTTGGTTTTTTTGGTAGTTCAAACTGGGCTAGTTGTGCATCTCTGTAGGATGGCCTTTGTATCTGAGATGAGTTTTGGAATGCAATTTGTAAAAAATCCCAAATAATTTGAAGTTATTTTACTTCATTTTCTAGTTTTACAAGCGTGAAAAGTGAATTGTTGCCTAGTCACCCACTGGAGCTGACAGAAAAGAATGTAAGTATAACACCAAATGTAGCCATCTTCACTCTTGCCTGATTATGAAGTTTAAATTAAAAATGCAGGTACCTGGACTGCTTTGTGCAGTAATGAGCAGAGTGTTGCCTGTAACAGGATAAAGAGATCTAACAACAGTGACATATTTTTTTATACAAATAACATTTTTGGCAAATCTGTTGCATGTTCACCAGCTACTTATGACTCTCCCCAAGTATATAAGTAGGCTTCCAAGTAGGGATTTGTGTGCTAAGATTTAGTAACCTCAAAGTTGCCGTGTTACTTGTGTATGCAGTCTCTGTAAGTAGATGAGGGGCCCATCAGTCGCCTCTGAAAGGCTGATCCTCCCATTTTGTCTATTGGTTTACCGTATATCTTAATTATCAGACTTTCAGTCTGTGAACACGTATGTATTTTTCAATAAATTACTTGATCCCATCTAGGTATTTTACACCCACATAAGCCAGGCTTGTCTGGCTTAGTCATCACTTGACTGTCCTCTCTGGAGCCTGTTTTGTCAGCACAGAAGATACAATATATCAAAATATCCTGAATTTGGATACTCATTCAATTTGGATTGAATGTTTCAAATTGCCAAGTTAAGCAGCATGACAAGGTCTCACTGTAGTGCCTAATACATTCTAATTTTAACCAGGGTTAGCGTTGCCTTGTGTCAAAAGAACAGTGTTATTGTGGCATCAACTTTATGAGCTTGTTTATACTATAAATATTTCAGAGCTGTTTGTCCATAGATTTTAAGCTGACTGCTTTAACTTAGTTTTTAATTCTGTTCTTGCTATATAAAACCTGCCTAATTAAAAGATCACATGCTGGAGAGACAGAAATGCGCAGAAATGACAGGCAGTGTGATCCTATAAGAAACACGCGAGTCTTCTAAATTGTTTCTGGCACGTTTTGTTTGGTTAATTTCTCTGTAAGTTTACAGCCAATTTATCTAAGAATTATTTTCATGTGTATTTGAATGGGAAAAGGCTTACTTTAGTCTGAGATAAGTTACAGTTGTTTTTACTGCCATAAATGTTACTCAGGTGATCTGAAGAAAATCAGTCAGGACTCAAGGCAATTGGTTGCATGCTACAGAAAAGTTTATTTTTGGCCTAAGAGCCAGGGAAAAGGGCCAGCAGTGCCCTCTGCCACTGCCAGGTGCCAAAAGAGACCGCCCTCCAGTTGTCACCCCTTTTTATCCCCTTGCCTCATCCATATGCCAATTGCCCAATGAATATTCATTTTTACAGCATTATGTCATCTGCTAGTAGAAAACAAGCACTTCTGCCATACAAAGATCCTTACCTTTATAAAAGAAAATGAAAAATAATGTGACCAGAATTACGCAGAAGTTTAGGATTGAGGGATATAAATAGTATTTTCTGCTAACTTTTTAAAGCATTTAATGTATGTTGGTGTGAATAAAATGCCTGTTATGCTTTTGGCTTGCATTTTCCTGTTGGTTTTTGACATCTCCTATATTCTCTGATATTCTCATACTAGTAGGTTTTTGTCATGGAGTACAGGTTTCAAAATAAGAGATTTGTATTTGTCGGATCATTCAAGCTTAACATGAAGTATAACTACTTTTGTGAACTTCAGTATTCACAAGCCAGTGCTTGTGAATAAAGTAAAAGAGTCCTCTGCTAAACAGATTTTCCCTATCTTACTGGTCGGTTTGCGTTTCAGAGTCATACAGAGTAGAAGTGGTGCTCTGTCTTCCTATTTGATCAGAAAAGAGGTACATCAAGTGTTTTCAAGTAGTCTTTGATGGCAACCAATTACATCAATTGTGGGTTTGAAGTTTGTATTCTTTAAACCAGTCTTAGCTTCCTATTCGTCTGGACAACATTGTAGTAAAGCAGTGCAAAACTGTACCACTTGGTGGTGTTACATGTCCTGGTTATCAAAAATAACAAAGTAATGTTGATCTTACTGCAAGAATCTTTCCTGTACATTTGAGATGCATGTGATGGTATCACTGAATGTTCACATACAAACTTACTAAGCGGGTTCATTTAAGTAGGGTGTCACAGATGTCTTGTATGGCTGTACTTGAAAGTAACTTGTTCTGAAATAAAAATCCATGTTGTTTGTGATAGTTCCAGTTAAATCAAGATAAAACAAACTTTGCCACGCTGAGAAATATTCAAGGACTCCATGCATCTTTAAAGCTGCAGATGGAATTCAGAGCAGTGAAACAGGTAGGCATTTTTATCCAACTGGTATAACTTTAACCACTTGAAAAAACATTTATTTCAGAACAGGCTTTTAGAGAGACTTCTTTCTTTGATATAACTTATGTTTCTAAAAGAAATTAATTCACTGGACTGCTTCTATTAAAACTAACCAAACAATGCAATTAATAGTTTTCAGAAGAGTCAATATGCTAAAGCCATTCAGTTGCTGTTCTTTTATTCGTTATTTGGTGCAGTGGTAACTGCTATAGCCTTTCTGTGGACTAGCTTCCTCTAAGCCTTCAGAGAAAAGCAGGAGGAATGACTTCCTAACATTAATATTCTCTTCTGTGGAATGTATGACCTTCATGGGCAGGAATCTCTGCACCTGTAAGGAAAAGAGACTTCCAGGTCTGAAGCAGGTAGTGATTTGGGAGTGGATATAGACATAATGTGAACCTGAAACAGAATTTGCCCTGTGCCTATTGTTCCACACCCTTTGTTGTAAGATCAAAGAAGATCTACAGGGACTTAAGTTGAAAGGTTTTAACTCTTAATTGCGAAGCTGGGTTTCCTTTTCCTTGTTTTCTCCTAGGATGGAGAGTGGCAGGAGAGGCTAGCTTTGTCTGTTAGGAAAGACAGAAAGCTTATTGGTCCTAGTAAAATTTTTTTGCTTTTTAAAGGTTGTAAAGCTGATTGAGAATTGATTGAATTAAGAGTTGATTTTCCAAGTGAGTTAGAGCAATTGAATACTCCCCTCCGGTGATCAGGTGCTACTTAACTACAGGGATCTGCATTAAACTTAGCAGAAGTTACTGGTAGTGAAGATCTGAAAGTGATATGGAACACATGGGACACATCCCTTGATCTCAGCTGTGCTGTCCTGTGAGGAAAAATCTTTTTCCTAACCTAGGTTAGCATGCTGTAGAGAATGAGGGAGGCAAGGATATCCTGCTGGTGTGTCCCCCAGATACTGTGGGGGATGGGTGGGGGAAATACGGTGATCAGGTGCTTTTTCACTTCCAGATTCATGTTGGGTATACAAGTTCTTCTGTCATTTAATTTCACTTTTTAAAGATATTTACTGCAGTAATACATTTGCAGTTCTGACAACTGTACCAATCAACTGTATTGATTATGAAAATCTTGGACTTACTTTGTGTGTAAAGATATAGTAACTCTATGGTTATGAAATATGTTCATGGTATAACTGAAGTAGCTGTACTAGTAGCGAATGCAGTTTTAAGTACAGATACACCATTCTTGGATATTTAGGTTCCAAATGCTGTGTGTACCACTTGAAATTTTTTTGGTAATACTGTGAGTGAAGGCTACAGAAGACTGTTGAAAGTAACTGGGAGGGGACTTGAAGCTTAACAATTGGGCATCGGAGAAATAATTATGATTTAGATTAATTGCAAAGAGGATTATGTTTAAATGTGAAAATTAGTGTATATGCCTGATTTGTGTCAGAGATGTAGGGGACTTAGAATGTAGTTTCCAAACTGCACTACACATCAATTGCCCAATACTGACCTCAGGCTGTGAATGTGTTTGTTGAAGTGAGCCTCCCCAGCTTTATGTGAGAGCAGCTTTACAGCTTTCCAGTGGAGAAAGTATATATGTACTTTTCCTTCAAGTGCAGTATTTGCTGTTGTAGCTACTCTGCAGTGAAAGCTGCTCTTTTCAGAGCGAGAACCAGCAGAAGAGGGGGGTGTTAGGTACGTTTTGATGTGTATGTGTGTCAGTAGTTCTCTTATTTCAGCATTGTTTTTAAAGGAAGAAGTGACAGCCTGTTGAGTTTTCTCAGTGACTTCAGATTGAGAAATCCAAATATGAGCTCTTTCAATTTCAGACTTGCAGAAACTTGAACTTATGCTTGAACTCTTCTTACAGGTCCAGCGTCTTCCATTTCTTCACAGTTCAAACATGGCACTGGATACTTTGAGGGGAAATGATGACTGCATTGGTTTTGAGGATATCCTTAATGGTAAATACATTCTGATTTTAGTGTTATGGAAATATTTACAGGCAAAATTTGGGAACTGTGAAAATACAAAGAACAGAATTAATTCCTAAGAGCAAAGAAACACTGAGGAAGGAGAAATGAATGTGGTTCAGCTGCTAGTTGTGCTGAAATTACTCTGAAATATTGACTAAGCCAGTATTTGCTTGTAGACTGTGTTTCTAAAGGAGTAGAAGATTGTGCTCTTGCTTCCTCAGAAATTTTTAATTACTTGCAGATTTTGAGAAGCAGAGGTTACGATAATACAAAGTTTTTGTAAGGTCTGTAGTTAAAGAGAAAGAAAGTCTAGAGGAGAGATACAGAACTAATTAAGGGAGAAGGCTCCCTCAGGTTAACTCAACGGGTTGGAGTTGTGTGGTGGTCTGCTGACTGTCAGTATGTGTGGAATAGAATAAACCTGGAAAAATGGTTTTTAAACAAATTATGTCATTATAGCTGGTAGATAAGGACAGGGAAGGAGGGAGAGAGTATTTTGAGGTGGAATTGGAGCATGGAAATGGAGGAATAAATAGGAATCTAGAGGCATGAGGTAAAATTCTGAGGTGTATATACAGGGACCAAGGGAAGGAATCTTGGACTGTTGTAGTTCAACTGTATTAGAGCAATGTCAAACAATGTCAAACAATGTCAAACATATAGGAAGATGGTTATTTACTATTGTTCACAAAAGGCTGTTAGATGTTTATCGAGTGCTGAGGAGTGAGTGGGTTACCAGTGTTTTTGGTAAGGCTCTGCTTATCATCTGAGCCTGGATTAGGTATTTTTGTTGCCTCTGGAGGAATCAAAGGCATTAATTCGTCTTATTTATGGAAGTAAAACACTGATACACCTTTAAAGAAAAGTGTATTTCTTCCAAAGTGCAGTCAAACCTGTCTTCTGGCCTTTCATTTTTTTTTAAAGTTTTTTGTATGGAAATGAAATTCATACTGTCAGTATTGGTGTCTCTTGTGTCCTCTGTACATTCCTGGATAACCTTTGAGTCCAGTGGCTAATGTCACCTGTACTTTACAGAATGGAGGGAATCTCAAAGATATTTAAGAATGTAGAATTCCTGTGAAACTAGGCGGTTGGGCGAAGAGAAATGAGTATGTATATCCCAGCTAACAGAAGGGAGGAGTGTGAGCTCCTATTGTGCAGACAAGTTGTATTGGAAAGAGGTGTAGGGCAGCTATGGAAGAAAGCTTCAGTCAGTCTTGACTTTTCTTAAACACAGAACTCAATCAACCTTGAGATTCAGGCAATAGGAGTCTGTGCTTGTGTAGAACTGGTTGGTTTTACTCAGTGTGTGTGTGTGCCTTTGACACACTGTTCCGTGATACATGTATTTGTTATCAATGCTTTGGACAGAGAGTCTGAGTTACAGAGCTCAATGAGTGCAACATTGTCAAAAATCAGTCAAGAAACTGTTGCACTAAGCATTATAATGGAAACAAAAATGTTCACATTCATAGTTATTGTTGGTCTTTGTAGCTTTGTAAAAGCCTCATGCTGTCACCTTTTCTTTTTTCAGATCCTTCCCAGAGTGAGGTTATGGGAGAACCACACATGATGATGGAATACAAGCTTGGTTTATTGTAACGAAATGTACTCCACAAAAATGTTTTGTGTATGTCTTTCTACTGCAGATCTAAATACATGATACTAAATTGACACTCAGTGTTAAACAGCCCTACAGTTATCATTTGCCTTCCTTGATGAAAAGGCACATTAAATGTTTAAAGTCTGTAAATTGTTCTGTGCTTGTTGTCAATCATGTAAATGTCCTGTAATTAGGTAGTTTAAATAATGTCTTTTTCATACACTGCTCAGGACAATAGCTTCTTAAATATAGAAATGCTATATATGTACACAAGAAATCCAAAAATACCCATGCATTTTAAAACTGATTACTGTAGGCTAATGCATTTAATGGATGTTCTCACAGAAGGACCTGAAGGATAGGAAGGTATTTTCCACTGAGTAACTCTTTGTTCATGAGAATTTCCATACACTTTTTAAACTATTGAATAAAAGTTTGCTATAAATGCTGTTGCGTTCCAAAATATATTTAATTCTAAATCAAGCATCTCTTACCCACGACACAAAGTGTTGTTCCTTTTTATTGCAATATCTTTAAAGATCTTCTGCACTGCCAGTGGAATACAGTGTGTCCCCCTCTTGACAGTTGTTTATGAGCTGTTAAGCTCCTGTGTAGAATTGGAAGTGTGGCTGTGAGAATGGAGTTAAAGCTCTAGATTTTTTTTAATGTGTTCCCTGAGCAGGTATTAGGATTTGTAAAAGTAGAAGCTTTTGGAATTTAAAGAGACATTTTAAAATCTAGTTGGGAACATAACACAAAAGAGCGTTCCTAGGTTTAGGTATTTTAGTAGTAATAAAGAATGCAGGGCCTAATTCTGAAAATACCTTATAGAGCTGCTTCAGTAAGAACATGAAGGTACAGTGGTACAAACAATTATTTGTATGTTTATTAAAGTAATCAGATGTTAATGAAGGGAGAATGAGAGATCTCAAGTACATCTTCTAAAGGAGCAGACCACTGAAAGCGTTTTTGTGGCCTTGAGATTCTTTATTACATTCAGGGTTGTAACAACTCAGAAGATGTCACATATGTGCATTTGTCATATACAATAAATCCTGCATGGCAGCAAATATGTGGCCTATTAGGAAAAAGGTCTGTGGTTCAAAAAATGTTCCTTGTCAAATGTGTGGAGCTTGAAACAGTATTTTTAAGACAGAAACTGCCTTTATTCAGCTGGTGTTAATGACATGGTTAAATTTCTAAGTGCCCTTAGTGTTCTGTTGTAGATAATTTCAGCAGAAATGTTGCTATAAACCTCTTTTCACAATTGCAAACATTTCTTTGTGCTTTTCGGTGGGCTTACAGCTGCTACAAATTCCCTATCCACGACAGGCCAAAGCTTCTATCCTGTAAATTTTACGGTGCTTTTATGTGCAAAATATTGCACCAAATTAGAAGCATTAAGAGGACAGTGTGAGACACTTTAGTGGTGGTTTTATATTTAAACTTAAGAAATGAAACTTCTAAAATGGTCTTTCACTTGAGACTTGTGGAGATTAGAGGCTTGTGCTATGCAGCACAAGCAGTTTCACTTGCTTTTGGGCTTTTTTTACTTAAGAGAGGTTAAATGTAGGACCAGTAAACGGAACATACAAGTGTAGATTTACTCCCCTTTTTGTTGTCCGTAGACGTATTGGCCCTTCTGTGAACTGGTAAGACTGTATTGCTCAAGGCTTAGCCAGAAAGGCTGAGGGATTACCTTGCCAGGTCTGGAACAAATGATGGTGTGCATATGGAATTTCAGGTCTGCCTTCCTAGCAGCACTGTTCCAGAAAACAGGGAGGCATCCAATACTTGTACGCAGTCACTGGTACCTTATAGCTCCCCACTTTGGTGTATGTCCTGGTTGGCCTTTCTTAGTGTTACTTGAAAGATGGATGCTATTGCATCTGAGCAAAACTACATTAAGACAAGTAATTTAGGAGAATTTCACATTAGTGCAGTGAAGAACCAGATGGAGATTAGGAGGCTGGATGCAATTTTTAGGTGGTTTTGTTCAACAATTGGTAAATTTTGTAATAATCTCGGGCGAGATCAAGCCATACTCAGAGCCAGGAAGTTGCATTGTTCATTATGGCTGCAAGGAAGCTAATCTAAGGGGTTTAGCCAGGCTGGAAAGCAAGTGTAGTACATGTAAGAGGCCTGTGCAAGAATTTATGCTGTTATGCACTGGGAGTCAAATAGGACTGAGGCAAAGAGTTTTTGAGATAAAAAGGCAGGGTTATGCTTAGACAATTGTTGCAGGAGGTTGGGCTGGGGACTGGGCTTCCTGCCTCAGCCCATTCTCTCCCTTCTGTAAAGCAGGTGCAGAGGCACACCAAGCCTAGGCAGTGGAGGTGGGACAGACCCAGCCTGGGCAAGGGGAGGAAAGCACTTCTAGATCCACTGCTCTAGCAGCTGCACTACAGGCCCCCACCCTGACTTCTTGCAGAGGGTATGCTCTCCCTGCTCTGCGATTCCCTGCCTCCTCTGGGTGCCCCCAGGCACAAGAGGGAGGCAAAAGCACATATTCCTACTCTGCTGTTTGTTATAACCACAAAAAATGATACCATGGTGCTGCTCCTTCTCTTCCCACATTCTTCCACCACTCGTGCCATTGGCTGTTTGTTGAAATTTTAAAAGCGCAAGAATTATAAAGGCAACAGAGTTTTAAAAAAACAAACTTCATTATTAGTTTATGTCAAAATAATTTGCATTATACATAAATAAAGCAATTATTATAAACTTAGAAGATTGAGATTTAATAACCTGAAGCATATTACATAGTACTTGGTTTCCTCAGTTTACACTGTGCTGGACATTTTAAAAACACAATTCACATCCTTTGTGTGTTCTGACCTAAATTTACAGCCAGTGCTAAATGCTGCATCTACCCGAAAGACTTTGCAAACAGTATGTGCTTTGTGCAGTGAAATCTAACCACAACACAGCCATTCCTGAAATGCACATGCTTGTTTTCAGCTGGACTTACACACCACCCCTGTGGAACTGGCTTGCTTTGTTGCAACCTTCTGTGTGCTAGCAGAAGTGGGCATTGGAGGAGATGAAGTGAAGGCCCTTCATTTGCTTTATGTTTTCTGGTCAGTTTTCTGTGAAAGAGTTAATTTCATACAGCCTTACATAACTGCATAATGAAGAAGCAAGGCAGACAATGTCATCTTTGTGCTGAAGCCCTTTACATCAGTGTTTTCTTAAATCGCTCTACAAGTGCTCATTATGTTTTGGACCCACTGATTATTGTAGAACTCAGCTTGTATCTCCAACAAGTTGGCAGCAACTTTGCCTTTGAGGTGCCTGAGAGTTGAGCAGTTTTATTTTCTGGCTGGTGTCTGAACTACCGAGGAAAACCTAACGATCTTTAATTGCCAACATCAGTCTCGGTAGTTCAGGCCACAAGTGTAAAAATCTGGCTATAGCTGTTAGCTGTGGAAATATGTACTTGTTCCTCTGCCCTGCATGAACAGTACTGTTTTCACCTGTGGCAAGTAATGGTCTGAACACTGTTGGCTCTCATTTACCTTATTTGAATTCTCTTCCAAAGTTCTGAGCACAATACATACCTTGTAAACAATGCAATCATTCAACTGTAAGGGCTCTACAGTTGTAGTATCATGATGTGGTACCGCTGGTTTTGGTGGAATACTACTGAGAAGTTCTGCAGGAGCACTCTGTTCATAGGGTGGGTATCAATGGCTGTAAGCAGGTCACCAAGTATACAGCACATGCTGTATCTGCATTTTTATCCTGTGCTGTGTGCAAGTCAGTTCCCACATCGCAGTTGCTTTCCTTCTCTAAATTTCAATGACTTTCCATTATTCTGATTTCTCTGCCTAATTGGTTTTGGAGGACAAGTCGCACAACTTTCAGAGATGAGAACACAAAACTCTTAAAAAAATCAACACATGGGAGTGGTCCTTAACATGGCGTTATATTTACACTTCTGCTGTGCATTCCAGAAGCTAACAGTATAATTTCTACGTAAAGATCTCAAGGGAAAAGGTGAGGAGTCAATACTTAAAGTGATTCCTAGGTTTGGCAGTCTTCCCAGTCTGCACTGTAGCCCTGAGCATGTCACTTGTCCACTCTTAATTTTTCTCTCTGTGGAACAGGGAGGAGAGTATCTACAGTGGAAGGATATTTGTAGTAGCATTTATAAAGTGCTTTGAAGATGAGAAATGCTGTTCAAGTGCTCATAAATTAAGCTGCATTCATTGCAAAATTAATGATTAGATTCATTAATCAGATTTGGTCACCCCATTTTAGGGTTGTTGGAAAAATAAAGATCCACTGATAAGAAGTGCTATGACAGCTTTTCACTAAAATAAGCATTTAACCCAAGTACCAGCTTAACGGGAACATAACAAATCTCTCTGTGACAAAAAAAATAGATCTCTGTATGCAGTTCCTTAATACATGGAAAATTATAAATGTGCAGTATGATCTGTGCAAAATGTAGGCACAGGACAGATTTCATACACTGCAAGCTGGACGTTTCCTGAAAGTTCACTGTGAAAATCCATTTTAAGAACTAAGTCACAGGCAAGGTCCACACATTATACTTAACACAAACACTGCTAGCTGAGGGCAGTAAGTCTGCTTACAGCAGGTGTAAGTACTGCCTCCAGTTTGCTTGCTTTCTGAAAAAAACTACCCTTTAGTTTAGTAATTTTAGACATGTGTAGGAGCTTCGCCACTAAGACAAAACTTCTAAAGTGCACACAGTGGACCACATCCTTAGCTGGCACAAGCTCCAATGGCTTCAGCAGAATTGCCAGCACCCTCTGAGTTGGTAAGTTTATGTCTGTCACCCCACTTAAAAAGATAAGAGAGGTATCACAAGCCACAGCTGACATTCTCAAACTTGAGAAAGGGTAAGTGGAAAGACTATCATCCTACCCAATTTTTTTTTTCTTCATGCTGAAAGTAGCATTATAATTTCAATTGCCAGCCTATTTGCATAGTTAAGAGCTAGCTTTAGTCAAGTGCTGAATGACTTGGTAAAGAGTCCTACCAATTTAGTGCTTATTGCTTCAGGGCCACTTGGAGAGTGTGTTGTATTATCTCTATGGTCTCTGACATAATGGTCTCTGCCACGGCACGTCAGATTAGAAATCCCAGGTATGAGGATCCTTTGTTCAACTATCACCGCTCTCTATGCTGGATACTTCTTCAGGCACCAGCAGAGCCAAGTCCTCCCCATTCCAGCTTGTGCACAGAAGCCAACTGTAAGACAAAAATAAGACAGGTATCTTTAGTTAAGATAGTTACATACAGCATGCTGATTCAGCACCAACAAACACACTGGATAGCTCTGAACAGCCACCTGTGCCACAAAGCTGTTGATGTATCTTAGTAAACAAAAGCAATGACACTATTGTCTTCATTACACAAGTCGACAATACCATTACTGCTGCCTTTGACCAAAGTACTAAACTACTATGCTCATTACACACCAGAACAACTCCCCTTTTTGCTTTCAAACAGTAATATTTTCATGACACTCAAAAGGTGCGGAGAAAGGATCTGATATCTGAAACATTAATGACAGAAGATAAAGAAAACGGCACTGGGACACAAGGTACCCATGACCAAAGACCAGGACAGAGAGCTTTCCATTAAATTCACTGCATGACTGGTCATGTTTATAACCCTCATCAGCATCTAGAAGAGTTCAGATTCCAAAATTAAACTCGTGCATTTCAAGTGATCTATTACTTTCGTTCTTTGAGAAAAGCTTTCCTATATGAAAGACCATGTAAAGGTCTCAAACCAAGGGAAGGCACACATATGAAGTCCGGGGCATGGAGTATCCCATTAGCAGTACATTCAGGGTAAATTTCAGTTTGGGGGAAGTTCACAGGACTTTGCCAAGGGCAGGGAGCCAGATCAGAGAAAAAGGGTGAATCCAGAGGTATTACAGCACACTAGAAAATAGTAAAGTTTGAGAACTAAACCACTCAGCTTCAACTCATGTCCAAGTACAAATTACTGGCAAAAGCAGACAGAAGCACCCTCCTGATTTGTACTTACCACAGGACAGCAAGTGGAATTAGACAAAGGCCTGCTGATAGGAGGAAGCTAAAGCCTGAAAACCATGCAACAGTAGTTGCATAGAGAATATTAAAAACTGAAAGTGAAATAGTGCCGGTCACAACTTCTAAACAGGCAATACAAGCAAACACAGCACCTGCCAAAAATAAATGGGTGAATTACAAACAAAACAGAATAAAACAAAACCTCTTCAAAGTACTTAAGTTTCAAAACATATTTTGAAAGATCTATCAATAACTTTTTTGCATGTATGCAAAAAACAAGCACCAGAGTATTATATTTTGTTATGAGAATGTCTTCTGTGACAACTCCTACAAAATGCTTGGTATTTTTAGTTAAAAAGCAAAAATAGATAAAACATTTTGCTGATGAAAACAGGGGAGGGGTTTCTACTATTCTATCACCATACCTACTGTTCATCCCCACTAACCATGTTCTGCACATCTCCATCCTCTACCCCTTTCAATTCTCTTCTTCATTTTCACTCTTCCCTTCCTTGTTTCTTCCTTCTCTAACCTTCACTCCTATATGCAGAAAAGATTCTGATCCAACAAAGACCGCTGGTTCACCATCTAACTATTTCCTTCTCATTTTTGAAAGGAAAGAAACAACTTTTTTTGGACTGAACGACCATCTGGGGTAGAAGTCTATCCCATCAGTGTCTTATTGAACACATTTTCCCAATCTGCATTCTTATTCACAGGACCATAAACAAGATTACAATGTGTAAGCAGAACAGGATGACAAGAGGCAACCTGAAGTACCCAAAGCCCTGAAGAATGCCAAGAAACAGCAAAATCAGAGGTCTATGTTAGCACAGCTAGTACAAAGAGATCTTTGTTCTAGTGCACAAAGATTAGTCTTTTAAAAAATAAAGTCAAACAACTCAAACAACAAAGCCAAACAACAAAGGAGAATGTTCCTAGGAAGCATGTTTTCCAAAATCTAGAAAGCATGCTAAAAGCAGAATATGGGATACCAGAGCCACAGTTTGAGGCCTGACATGTTTTTCTTCCGGGTTCCATAAGGAAGGAACTTTGAGAATATGTTACTTTTTTTTTTTTTTTTCGGAACATGTTGACGAAGCCATGGGCACCTGCGAAGATGGGTTCCTCCACAGCTGAAGATGCCAGTCTAAGTGTTTTCAAGTGCTTTCAAGATTGACCACCTTACCTTTCTAAATTAGTAAATGTGACATTGACTAAATAGCATTTCTTTCTCGGCATGTCAAAATCTTGTGAATGTAGAAGTTCACGTGAAATCACATTTGTGTAAATCTTGAGCATTCTTCTGCTTCAAGTTCCCCAAGGTCTTTATTTTAAGAAACTTGCAGTAGTTTTTAACACAATGTTGTTTAGATTAAATTCAGAATCAAAAGCCATTAATATCAAGACACAGGGTCATATTATATGGAACTTGAAATACCAATAAAATACAAATTGGTCTTAAAATACCAATCCAGATCTGTTTAATCTTCCTGCATCTCTGCTCTGAAATGCCATATTATTTTATTGTTTACAATCAAATTGTACTCACCCTGTTCACCAGTAAGAACCACTTTTGACAGCATGGATCGGAGAACAGGAATAGGCATAAAGCACAACAACGATGGCACTCTCACTGTAAAGCAGTCATGAGATAGTGAAGTAATTAAAATCCAGGGTAAATGAATTAGTCATACACTTTTGAATGCTTAGTTCCCCAAAGAGAAACAGGCAACAGAAAAATCAAACTAGAAGGGCACTGAGACACAATTATCCAAGGACAGAAATTAAAAAAACAAATATATTTGTATGGCACTAAAACCAAATCATAAGCAAGTAATTCTATTCTCTCTCCATACACTTCATCTTTTAATCAAATCAGTCCAATCAGTCTGATCAACCATGTATATTTTACATC
Organism: Pitta sordida; assembly: GCA_013390025.1. Taxonomy (NCBI): domain Eukaryota; kingdom Metazoa; phylum Chordata; class Aves; order Passeriformes; family Pittidae; genus Pitta; species Pitta sordida. The sequence goes on along the minus strand of WEKX01020759.1, from coordinate 20,990 downwards.
TCTATGACCCCTTCAAAACAGTATGTCCAACATTCAACAACCACATCCACCACAGATAACAGTATTTTCATAGATATATTGTTGACCATGGAACAACTGGTTCTGAACTTACCTAAAAACATGAGCAGGGTAGTTTTGGCAAAGGCAGCCATGATCATTCCTCCCACGTAAGAAAAGATCCCAATAAAGACAATATAAATATCTTTGAGACATTTAGAAAGTAAGTAAACTCCTAAAAAACTGGTCAGAGAGACAGAAGTGAATGCTGCTGCTCCATATCCAATGTACACTTCATTCCAGCAGAGCGGCTCATCCAGTTCATACAGTGTAAAAAGTGAACTTCCACCAAGCATTGTAAACAGATAGGTCATAAATGTAAAAAGTAACACAATTATTAAAACTCTCTTTTTAGAAGGGGCAGTTTTAAAAAGCATGTACACTCCAGAAAATGTCTCTCTAAGAAGTTCTTTACAGGATGCTGGTGCCTCGTGCTGGAATTCAGATACACCTACAGTATCTTCCAGAAAAAATATAATATAGGTGATATTAATGACATGAAGCAGAGATGCTGTCACAAATGTCCATGTAAAGCCTATTCCTCTTAGAAAGTAGCCAGATGAGAGTCCTGCCAATCCAGATACAACTCCAAAAATCAAATCCACTACAGCTATTCGTGTTGTTTTCTGCTTCTCATCATGACACACATCTGCTATAAAAGCAAAACCTCCTCCAAGGAAAGTTGCAATACTCCCAAAGAGTCCAGTAACAAATGCAACTGCAAATAGGACAGAGAGTGACAAGGAAAAATATGATATTGCACTGAGGCTAATACCAGCAATCAAAGCTCCCACTGATGGTAAAACTAAAGACCTTTTGCGTCCCTGGCGATCCCCATTAGCTACAATGACAAAGGCAACTATAAGGCTGGGAATGGCCCCAGTAAGTTCCAACTGCATATTAAAAACAGAGGCTTTTTCTTGAACTTCCTGCAAAGAGAAAATAAAAATAATTGTCAATACTGTAATACACTGGGGAAAAAAAAATCTTAACAATCTCACTTAAATAATTGTTAGTATGGAATATAGTGAATACTGCAGTACATGTTTGTAACTGGTACTTTTATAAAATACAATACACAACAAGATTAGATGACATATTATGCTATAATAAAATACAGCACATTACTATATAAGAATGCATTGTATTACAGTAGTCACTAATACAAACGTATTGCATATTCAGTCTCCTGCTTTTGTAATTTGATCTTCAATATTTATCAAACATCCCTTGTTACATTTTAAACCAGAACTCAGTTCTTGAGACACAGTCTTTCTAGTACTGTTGACAGAGAAGTTTCAGTGGACACAAGAGAACAATTCTTTTGAACACACACTTACAAGAGCTGGTACTCACACTGTAAGTATCTCCTTCAGCACAGAGTATGCCAAAAGGACACCGGGCTATTTTAATACTACTCAGAAATCAGTAGTAAACCAGTCCTTGATTGAGAAATACACCCCATGCTCCCTTCCCACAGATCATTTCTCTCACAAATAATTCTACTGAGGGGGTTACAAGAAACAATTCATGCCTTGAGCACATTATGCAAGTGAACAGAGCAGGATTTGCTTCTGTACAATGTTACTACTACTGCTACAATACTAACAACTACAAACATGAAATACAGCATTAAATATTATACTGTCAGATATATGAATTAGCTGATTTTGCAAAGCCTGTAAAGCTCCGGGTTCAGAAACTGTCCCAATCAGTGATGTTTCTATACTATATATGCTACAGCAGTTATCACATAAGGTACAACAGCTAACCCTATAACAATAAACTGTAAACACCTATTATGGGGGAAATTTCAGAGTGCTTTTTAACAGAAGTATAAAAATCAAATGTAGCTGAAAAATCATCATTTAACAGACCATGAAGGGCTGCAGGGAAAAAAAAAAAAGAGTAAAAAAGGTTATTTATAAAAAAGAGATCTTGTTAGGAAGCCAGCTGCTAAAGGACACTTAACAAGCTAATTGAGATCTTGCTTTTAATGCATAGATGCAGACCTGACAGACAGCAGCCTCAACAACCCTTTCAAAGAAAACGATGTTATCAGACAGAAGAGTAGCAGGGAAAAAGGAAGTAACTTCATGCACACAAACCCTTTACACCTTATAAGGTAAACTTTAAGATGCAGAGAGTGAAGTCAAACTGAAAGTTCTCTTGAAGTTTTCTGAAGCATAACACTGTCTTGGGCAGGGGTTGCACTCTTCAATCAGTAGCAGGTACAGCTGTGTAAGTCTGCCCACACCATTCTCAGCTTGTACTCAAGCCATCTATATTCCACATATTCCTCCATAGCTAACACAATCCTGACTGAATAGCATGCAAAGAGATGAAAAAACTCTAGAGCTTATAGGAATACACTTTGGGCAACATTAAAAGTTGCTGAATGCTTTATAAATTCATACTTGTATTTGCGGGCAAAGACCATGATTTTCTAGTTCAATCTCTTCCTTTGTTTACAAGATACCAAGTTTTATTGCAAGAGGAGAATTCAACTGATCCTGAGGTCCTCAAGGAAAGCCCTCAAGATCCCAAGCACTATGAAGTCTTTTACTCTCTTCCCTTATGGTATCTGACTCCCTTAGGATTCATTATGTCCTTCTGGCCAGCACTGTTGTCACCCTGGAAGGGTCAAAACCATGAAGATGGAACAAACTGAGATAGAAAATGTTATTCTGATCTTTACTCCTCCACTACTGACAGAGAGAAGTCTATGTAGTTGCAGATACAGTTATACCTCCTCCATCGCTAAAAAAAGGGACAGGCCAAAGGCCTCGTGAAATATTAATCTCGCAAAGAACTGCAGGTCGTTAATATGCATGCAGGCCATGCCCATTGCCCCACCCCCCAGAACTCCGAAGCGCTGCGGACAATTCTTTGCTCCTTCCCATAGTCTGTCTTGGCACAGGTGAGCAAAGGGAACTGTTTCTGCGTGGCTGCTGTGACCGCAGCCCAAACCCCGTGCCGCTCCCCCCCCAGCCCCCCGGTCCGACCCCGGTGCTCACGCCGACCCCGGGGGACCCATGCCAGCCTGCGCATGCTCGCCCTGCCTCCGCGGCGGGTAAGGGGTGTCCATGAGCTTTGGTCAACATTCCTGGAGCCTGGAAAAACCTTAACTTTGCAACACTGCAAAACCCCACGCACTTATGGCGGGGGGG